>CM070592.1:36597192-37099692 GCA_036346355.1 Rhipidocladum racemiflorum | reverse complement strand
GGTTTTAGGGTTTAGGGTTTACGATTTTAGGGTTTAGCGTTAAGGTTTGGTGTTTATTGCTTAAGGTGTAGGGTTTATGGTTAGGGATTTAGGGTTTACGGCTATGATCTACAGTTTTGGGTCGGGGTTTCCGGTTAGGGTTTAGGTTTACGGTTTAGGATTTACGGTTTAAGGTTTAGGTTTTGCGGTTAGGGTTTAGGGTTTAGAGTTATAGTTTTGAGGGTTGATGGTTAGGGTTTAGGGTATTGGCTTTAGGGTTTTAGGGTTTGAGGTTTAGGTTTAGTGTTTTAGGGTTTAGGGTTTAGGGTTTAGGGTTTAGAGTTATGGTGTACTAGCTTTTCTTGGGCAAACAAGGGGATCATAGAGCTCGCTGGGCTACTTGTTTGGCGGCGGCGTGGCGCCAAGTCAGCGGCTAACAACTCACCGGTTTAGGCTTTAGGGATGGGGTTTTAGGTTTCAGGGTTTAGGCTATGCTTTAGTGTATAGGGGCTTAGGGTTTAGAGTTATGGTTTCAAGGTTTGTTGTTTAGGGTTAATGTTTATTGCTTAAGGTTTAGGGTTTAGGGTTAGGGTTTAGGGTTCACGATTTTAGGGTTTGGTGTTTATTGCTTAAGGTTTAGGGTTTAGGGTTAGGGATTTAGGGTTTACGGTTATGATCTACAGTTTTGGGTCGAGGTTTGCGGTTAGGGTTTAGGGTTACGGTTTATGGCTTTAGGGTTTAGGGTTTAAGGTTTAGGGTTTAGGGTTTAGGGTTTAGGGTTTAGTGTTTAGGGTTTATGGTTTTAGGGTTTAGGGTTCAGGGTTTAGGGTTTAGGGTTTATGGTTTAGGGTTTTAGGGTTTAGGGTTTAGGGTTTAGGTTTTAGTGTTTAGGATTAGGGTTTAGGGTTTAGGTTTTGCGGTTAGGGTTTAGGGTTTACGGTTTTTATCTACAGTTTTGGGTCGGGGTTTGCGGTTAGGGTTTAGGGTTACGGTTTATGGCTTTAGGGTTTAGGGTTTAGGGTTTAGGGTTTAGGGTTTAGGGTTTAGGGTTTTAGGGTTTAGGGTTTAGGGTTTAGTGTTTAGGGTTAGGGTTTAGGGTTTAGGTTTTGCGGTTAGGGTTTAGGGTTGATGGTTAGGGTTTAGGGTTTTGGCTTTACGGTTTTATGGTTTAAGGTTTAGGTTTTGGGTTTTAAGGTTTAGGGTTAGTGTTTAGGGTTTACGATTTTAGGGTTTAGCGTTAAGGTTTGGTGTTTAGGGTTTTGGGTTTTGGGTTTAGGGTTTTTAGGGTTTAGTGTTTAGGGTTTGGGTTTAGGGTTTATGGTTTAAGTTTTTGCGGTTAGGCTTTAGGGTTGATGGTTAGGGTTTAGGGTTTTGGCTTTACGGTATTATGGTTTAAGGTTTAGGTTTAGGGTTAGGGTTTTAGGGTTTAGGGTTAGCGTTTAGGGTTTACGATTTTAGGGTTTAGCGTTAAGGTTTGGTGTTTATTGCTTAAGGTTTAGGGTTTAGGGTTAGGGATTTAGGGTTCACGGTTATGATCTACAGTTTTGGGTCGGGGTTTGCGGTTAGGGTTTAGGGTTACGTTTTAGGATTTGGGGTTTAAGGTTTAGGTTTTGCGGTTAGGCTTTAGGGTTTACAATTTTAGTGTTTAGAGTTATGGTTTTTAGGGTTGATGGTTAGGGTTTAGGGTATTGGCTTTAGGGTTTTATGGTTTGAGGTTTAGGGTTAGGGTTAGGGTTTTAGGGTTTAGGGTTAGGGTTAGGGTTTAGGATTTAGGGTTTAGAGTTATGGTGTACTAGCTTTTGTTGGGCAAACAAGGGGATCGTAGAGCTCGCTGGGCTACTTGTTTGGCGGCGACGTGGCGCCAAGTCTGCGGCTGACAACTCACCGGTTTAGGCTTTAGGGATGGGGTTTTAGGTTTTAGTGTTTAGGCTATGCTTTAGTGTATAAGGTTTAGGCTTAGGGTTTAGAGTTAGGGTTTTAAGGTTTGTTGTGTAGGGTTTAGGGTTTTAAGGTTTGGTGTTTAGGGTTACAGATTAGGGTTTAGGTTTTAATTATTAGGGTTTAGTGTTTTATTGTTTATGGTTTAGGGTTAGCGTTTAGGGTTTACGATTTTAGGGTTTAGCGTTAAGGTTTGGTTTTTATTGCTTAAGGTTTAGGGTTTAGGGTTTAGAGTTGTGCTATTTGGGGTTTAGGGTTTTGCCTTTACGATTTTATGGTTTGGGGTTTTGGGGTTTACGGTTTTATGGTTTAGGGTTTCTGGTATGGGGTTTAGGGTTAGCTATTTAGGATTTAGGGTTTAGGATTTAGGGTTTAGGGTTTGCGGTTAGGCTTTAGGATTTACAATTTTAGTGTTTAGAGTTATGGTTTTTAGGGTTGATGCTTAGGGTTTAGGGTATTGGCTTTAGGGTTTTAGGGTTTGACGTTTAGGTTTAGGGTTTTAGTGTTTAGGGTTTAGGGTTTAGGGTTTAGGGTTTAGGGTTAGGGTTAGGGTTTAGGGTTTAGGGTTATGGTGTACTAGCTTTTGTTGGGCAAACAAGGGGATCGTAGAGCTCGTTGGGCTACTTGTTAGGCGGCGGCGCGGCGCCAAGTCAGCGGCTGACAACTCACCGGTTAGGGTTTAGGGTTACGGTTTATGGCTTTAGGGTTTAGGGTTTAGGGTTTAGGGTTTTAGGGTTTAGGGTTTAGGGTTTAGTGTTTAGGGTTAGGGTTTAGGGTTTAGGTTTTGCGGTTAGGGTTTAGGGTTGATGGTTAGGGTTTAGGGTTTTGGCTTTACGGTTTTATGGTTTAAGGTTCAGGTTTTGGGTTTTAAGGTTTAGGGTTAGTGTTTAGGGTTTACGATTTTAGGGTTTAGCGTTAAGGTTTGGTGTTTAGGGTTTAGGGTTTAGGGTTTTGGATTTAGGGTTTTTAGGGTTTAGTGTTTAGGGTTTGGGTTTAGGGTTTAGGGTTTAGGTTTTTGCGGTTAGGGTTTAGGGTTGATGGTTAGGGTTTAGGGTTTTGGCTTTACGGTATTATGGTTTAAGGTTTAGGTTTAGGCTTAGGGTTTTAGGGTTTAGGGTTAGCGTTTAGGGTTTACGATTTTAGGGTTTAGCGTTAAGGTTTGGTGTTTATTGCTTAAGGTTTAGGGTTTAGGGTTAGGGATTTAGGGTTTACGGTTATGATCTACAGTTTTGGGTCGGGGTTTGCGATTAGGGTTTAGGGTTACGTTTTAGGATTTGGGGTTTAAGGTTTAGGTTTTGCGGCTAGGCTTTAGGGTTTACAATTTTAGTGTTTAGAGTTATGGTTTTTAGGGTTGATGGTTAGGGTTTAGGGTATTGGCTTTAGGGTTTTATGGTTTGAGGTTTAGGTTTAGGGTTAGGGTTTTAGGGTTTAGGGTTTAGGGTTTAGGGTTAGGGTTTAGGGTTTAGAATTATGGTGTACTAGCTTTTGTTGGGCAAATAAGGGGATCGTAGAGCTTGCTGGGCTACTTGTTTGGGATTTAGGGTTTAGGGTTTAGGGTTTTAGGGTTTAGGGTTTAGGGTTTAGGGTTTAGGGTTTAGTGTTTACGGTTAGGGTTTAGGGTTTAGGGTTTAGGTTTTGCAGTTAGGGTTTAGGGCTGATAGTTAGGGTTTAGGGTTTTGGCTTTACGGTTCTATGGTTTAAGGTTTAGGTTTAGGGTTACGGTTTTAGGGTTTAGGGTTTACGATTTTAGGGTTTAGCGTTAAGGTTTGGTGTTTATTGCTTAAGGTTTAGGGTTTATGGTTAGGGATTTAGGGTTTACGGCTATGATCTACAGTTTTGGGTCGGGGTTTCCGGTTAGGGTTTAGGTTTACGGTTTAGGATTTACGGTTTAAGGTTTAGGTTTTGCGGTTAGGGTTTAGGGTTTATAGCTTTAGGGTTTAGATTTATGGTTTTGAGGGTTGATGGTTAGGGTTTAGGGTATTGGCTTTAGGGTTTTAGGGTTTGAGGTTTAGGTTTAGTGTTTTCGGGTTTAGGGTTTAGGGTTTAGGGTTTAGAGTTATGGTGTACTAGCTTTTCTTGGGCAAACAAGGGGATCGTAGAGCTCGCTGGGCTACTTGTTTGGCGGCGGCGTGGCGCCAAGTCAGCGGCTGACAACTCACCGGTTTAGGCTTTAGGGATGGGGTTTTAGGTTTCAGGGTTTAGGCTATGCTTTAGTGTATAGGGGCTTAGGGTTTAGAGTTATGGTTTTAAGGTTTGTTGTTTAGGGTTAATGTTTATTGCTTAAGGTTTAGGGTTTAGGGTTTAGGGTTAGCGTTTAGGGTTCACGATTTTAGGGTTTAGCGTTAAGGTTTGGTGTTTATTGCTTAAGGTTTAGGGTTTAGGGTTAGGGATTTAGGGTTTACGGTTATGATCTACAGTTTTGGGTCGGGGTTTGCGGTTAGGGTTTAGGGTTACGGTTTATGGCTTTAGGGTTTAGGGTTTAAGGTTTAGGGTTTACGGTTAGGGTTTAGGGTTTAGTGTTTAGGGTTTATGGTTTTAGGGTTTAGGGTTCAGGGTTTAGGGTTTAGGGTTTAGGGTTTTAGGGTTTAGGGTTTAGGGTTTAAGTTTTTGCGGTTAGGGTTTAGGGTTGAAGGTTAGGGTTTAGGGTTTTGGCTTTACGGTATTATGGTTTAAGGTTTAGGTTTAGGCTTAGGGTTTTAGGGTTTAGGGTTAGCGTTTAGGGTTTACGATTTTAGGGTTTAGCGTTAAGGTTTGGTGTTTATTGCTTAAGGTTTAGGGTTTAGGGTTAGGGATTTAGGGTTTACGGTTATGATCTACAGTTTTGGGTCGGGGTTTGCGATTAGGGTTTAGGGTTACGTTTTAGGATTTGGGGTTTAAGGTTTAGGTTTTGCGGTTAGGCTTTAGGGTTTACAATTTTAGTGTTTAGAGTTATGGTTTTTAGGGTTGATGGTTAGGGTTTAGGGTATTGGCTTTAGGGTTTTATGGTTTGAGGTTTAGGTTTAGGGTTAGGGTTTTAGGGTTTAGGGTTTATGGTTTAGGGTTAGGGTTAGGGTTTAGGGTTTAGAATTATGGTGTACTAGCTTTTGTTGGGCAAATAAGGGGATCGTAGAGCTTGCTGGGCTACTTGTTTGGGATTTAGGGTTTAGGGTTTAGGGTTTTAGGGTTTAGGGTTTAGGGTTTAGGGTTTAGGGTTTAGTGTTTACGGTTAGGGTTTAGGGTTTAGGGTTTAGGTTTTGCAGTTAGGGTTTAGGGCTGATAGTTAGGGTTTAGGGTTTTGGCTTTACGGTTCTATGGTTTAAGGTTTAGGTTTAGGGTTTAGGGTTTACGATTTTAGGGTTTAGCGTTAAGGTTTGGTGTTTATTGCTTAAGGTTTAGGGTTTATGGTTAGGGATTTAGGGTTTACGGCTATGATCTACAGTTTTGGGTCGGGGTTTCCGGTTAGGGTTTAGGTTTACGGTTTAGGATTTACGGTTTAAGGTTTAGGTTTTGCGGTTAGGGTTTAGGGTTTATAGCTTTAGGGTTTAGAGTTATGGTTTTGAGGGTTGATGGTTAGGGTTTAGGGTATTGGCTTTAGGGTTTGAGGTTTAGGTTTAGTGTTTTAGGGTTTAGGGTTTAGGGTTTAGGGTTTAGAGTTATGGTGTAATAGCTTTTCTTGGGCAAACAAGGGGATCGTAGAGCTCGCTGGGCTACTTGTTTGGCGGCGGCGTGGCGCCAAGTCAGCGGCTGACAACTCACCGGTTTAGGCTTTAGGGATGGGGTTTTAGGTTTCAGGGTTTAGGCTATGCTTTAGTGTATAGGGGCTTAGGGTTTAGAGTTATGGTTTTAAGGTTTGTTGTTTAGGGTTAATGTTTATTGCTTAAGGTTTAGGGTTTAGGGTTTAGGGTTAGCGTTTAGGGTTCACGATTTTAGGGTTTAGCGTTATGGTTTGGTGTTTATTGCTTAAGGTTTAGGGTTTAGGGTTAGGGATTTAGGGTTTACGGTTATGATCTACAGTTTTGGGTCGGGGTTTGCGGTTAGGGTTTAGGGTTACGGTTTATGGCTTTAGGGTTTAGGGTTTAAGGTTTAGGGTTTACGGTTAGGGTTTAGGGTTTATTGTTTAGGGTTTATGGTTTTAGGGTTTAGGGTTCAGGGTTTAGGGTTTAGGGTTTTAGGGTTTAGGGTTTAGGGTTTAGTGTTTAGGATTAGGGTTTAGGGTTTAGGTTTTGCGGTTAGGGTTTAGGGTTGATGGTTAGGGTTTAGGGTTTACGGTTATGATCTACAGTTTTGGGTCGGGGTTTGCGGTTAGGGTTTAGGGTTACGGTTTATCGCTTTAGGGTTTAGGGTTTAGGGTTTAGGGTTTAGGGTTTAGGGTTTAGGGTTTAGGGTTTAGGGTTTAGTGTTTAGGGTTAGGGTTTAGGGTTTAGGTTTTGCGTTTAGGGTTTAGGGTTGATGGTTAGGGTTTAGGGTTTTGGCTTTACGGTTTTATGGTTTAAGGTTTAGGTTTTGGGTTTTATGGTTTAGGGTTAGTGTTTAGGGTTTACGATTTTAGGGTTTAGCGTTAAGGTTTGGTGTTTAGAGTTTTGGGTTTTGGGTTTTGGGTTTAGGGTTTTTAGGGTTTAGTGTTTAGGGTTTGGGTTTAGGGTTTAGGGTTTAAGTTTTTGCGGTTAGGGTTTAGGGTTGATGGTTAGGGTTTAGGGTTTTGGCTTTACGGTATTATGGTTTAAGGTTTAGGTTTAGGGTTAGGGTTTTAGGGTTTAGGGTTAGCGTTTAGGGTTTACGATTTTAGGGTTTAGCGTTAAGGTTTGGTGTTTATTGCTTAAGGTTTAGGGTTTAGGGTTAGGGATTTAGGGTTCACGGTTATGATCTACAGTTTTGGGTCAGGGTTTGCGGTTAGGGTTTAGGGTTACGTTTTAGGATTTGGGGTTTAAGGTTTAGGTTTTGCGGTTAGGCTTTAGGGTTTACAATTTTAGTGTTTAGAGTTATGGTTTTTAGGGTTGATGGTTAGGGTTTAGGGTATTGGCTTTAGGGTTTTATGGTTTGAGGTTTAGGTTTAGGGTTAGGGTTTTATGGTTTAGGCTTTAGGGTTTAGGGTTAGGGTTAGGGTTTAGGATTTAGGGTTTAGAGTTATGTTGTACTAGCTTTTGTTGGGCAAACAAGGGGATCGTAGAGCTCGCTGGGCTACTTGTTTGGCGGCGGCGTGGCGCCAAGTCAGCGGCTGACAACTCACCGGTTTAGGCTTTAGGGATGGGGTTTTAGGTTGGTTAGGGTTTAGGGTTTACAGTTTTAGCGTTTAGAGTTATGGTTTTTAGGGTTGATGGTTAGGGTTTAGGGTTTAGGGTTTAGGGTTTAGGGTTTAGAGTTATGGTGTACTAGCTTTTGTTGGGCAAACAAGGGGATCGTAGAGCTCGATGCGCTACTTGTTTGGCGGCGGCGTGGCGCCAAGTTAGCGGCTGACAACTCACCGGTTTAGGCTTTAGGGATGGGGTTTTAGGGTTTAGGGTTTAGGCTATGCTTTAGTGTATATGGTTTAGGCTTAGGGTTTAGAGTTAGGGTTTTAAGGTTTGTTGTTTAGGGTTAATGTTTATTGCTTAAGGTTTAGGGTTTAGGGTTTAGGGTTAGCGTTTAGGGTTTACGATTTTAGGTTTTAGCATTAAGGTTTGGTGTTTATTGCTTAAGGTTTAGGGTTTAGGGTTAGGGATTTAGGGTTTACGGTTATGATCTACAGTTTTGGGTCGGGGTTTGCGGTTAGGGTTTAGGGTTACGGTTTATGGCTTTAGGGTTTAGGGTTTAGTGTTTAGGGTTTAGGGTTTAGGTTTTAGTGTTTAGGGTTAGGGTTTAGGGTTTAGGGTTTAGGTTTTGCGGTTAGGGTTTAGGGTTTACAGTTTTAGGGTTTAGAGTTATGGTTTTTAGGGTTGATGGTTAGGGTTTAGGGTTTTACTGTTTTAGGGTTTAGAGTTATGGTGTACTAGCTTTTGTGTATAGGGTTTAGGCTTAGGGTTTAGAGTTAGGGTTTTAGGGTTTGTTGTTTAGAGTTAATGTTTATTACTTAAGGTTTAGGGTTTAGGGTTAGCGTTTAGGGTTTACGATTTTAGGGTTTAGCTTTAAGGTTTGGTGTTTATTGCTTAAGGTTTAGGGTTTAGGGTTAGCGATTTAGGGTTTACGGTTATGATCTACAGTTTTGGGTCGGGGTTTGCGGTTTGGGTTTAGGGTTACGGTTTATGGGTTTAGGGTTTAGGGTTTAGGGTTTAGGGTTTAGAGTTTAGTGTTTAGGGTTAGGGTTTAGGGTTTAGGGTTTAAGTTTTGCGGTTAGGGTTTAGGGTTGATGGTTAGGGTTTAGGGTTTTGGCTTTACGGTTTTATGGTTTAAGGTTTAGGGTTAGGGTTAGGGTTTTAGGGTTTATGGTTTACGATTTTAGGCTTTAGCGTTAAGGTTTGGTGTTTATTGCTTAAGGTTTAGGGTTAGGGATTTAGGGTTTACGGCTATGATCTACAGTTTTGGGTCGGGGTTTGCGGTTAGGGTTTAGGGTTACGGTTTAGGATTTAGGGTTTAAGGTTTATGTTTTGCGGTTAGGGTTTTGGGTTCACAGTTTTAGGGTTTAGAGTTATGGTTTTGAGGGTTGATGATTAGGGTTTAGGGTATTGGCTTTAGGGTTTTATGGTTTGAGGTTTAGGTTTAGGCTTTTAGGGTTTAGGGTTTACGGTTAGGGTTAGGGTTTAGAGTTTAGAGTTATGATGTACTAGCTTTTGTTGGGCAAACAAGGGGATCGTAGAGCTCGCTGGGCTACTTGTTTGGCGGCGGCATGGCGCCAAGTCAGCGGCTGACAACTCACTGATTTCGGCTTTTGGGATGTGGTTTTAGGGTTTAGGGTTTAGGCTATGCTTTAGTTTGTAGGGTTTAGGCTTAGGGTTTAGAGTTAGGGTTTTAAGGTTTGTTGTTTAGGGTTAATGTTTATTGTTAAGGTTTAGGGTTTAGGGTTTAGGGTTTATGGTTAGCGTTTAGGGTTTACGATTTTAGGGTTTGGCGTTAAGGTTTGGTGTTTATTGCTTAAGGTTTAGGGTTTAGGGTTAGGGATTTAGGGTTTACGGTTATGATCTACAGTTTTGGGTCGGGGTTTGCGGTTAGGGTTTAGGGTTACGGTTTAGGATTTAGGGTTTAAGGTTTAGGTTTTGCGGTTAGGGTTTAGGGTTTACAGTTTTAGCGTTTAGAGTTATGGTTTTTAGGGTTGATGGTTAGGGTTTAGGGTATTGGCTTAGGGTTTAGGGTTTTAGGGTTTAGGGTTTAGGCTATGCTTTAGTGTGTAGGGTTTAGGCTTAGGGTTTAGAGTTAGGGTTTTAAGGTTTGTTGTTTAGGGTTAATGTTTATTGTTAAGGTTTAGGGTTTAGGGTTTATGGTTAGCGTTTAGGGTTTACGATTTTAGGGTTTGGCGTTAAGGTTTGGTGTTTATTGCTTAAGGTTTAGGGTTTAGGGTTAGGGATTTAGGGTTTACGGTTATGATCTACAGTTTTGGGTCGGGGTTTGCGGTTAGGGTTTAGGGTTACGGTTTAGGATTTAGGGTTTAAGGTTTATGTTTTGCGGTTAGGGTTTTGGGTTCACAGTTTTAGGGTTTAGAGTTATGGTTTTGAGGGTTGATGATTAGGGTTTAGGGTATTGGCTTTAGGGTTTTATGGTTTGAGGTTTAGGTTTTGGCTTTTAGGGTTTAGGGTTTACGGTTAGGGTTAGGGTTTAGAGTTTAGAGTTATGATGTACTAGCTTTTGTTGGGCAAACAAGGGGATCGTAGAGCTCGCTGGGCTACTTGTTTGGCGGCGGCATGGCGCCAAGTCAGCGGCTGACAACTCACCGGTTTAGGCTTTAGGGATGGGGTTTTAGGGTTTAGGGTTTAGGCTATGCTTTAGTGTATAGGGTTTAGGCTTAGGGTTTAGAGTTAGGGTTTTAAGGTTTTATTTAGGGTTAATGTTTATTGCTTAAGATTTAGGGTTTAGGGTTAGCGTTTAGGGTTTACGATTTTAGGGTTTGGCGTTAAGGTTTGGTGTTTATTGCTTAAGGTTTAGGGTTTAGGGTTAGGGATTTAGGGTTTACGGTTATGATCTACAGTTTTGGGTCGGGGTTTGCGGTTAGGGTTTAGGGTTACGGTTTATGGCTTTACGGTTTAGGGTTTAGGGTTTAGGGTTTAGGGTTTAGGGTTTAGGGTTTAGGGTTTAGGGTTTAGGGTTTAGTGTTTAGGGTTTAAAGTTTAGGGTTTAGGGTTTTAGGGTTTAGGGTTTAGGGTTTAGGGTTAGGGTTTAGGTTTTGCGGTTAGGGTTTAGGGTTGATGGTTAGGGTTTAGGGTTTTGGCTTTACGGTTTTATGGTTTAAGGTTTAGGTGTAGGGTTTTAAGGTTTAGGGTTAGTGTTTAGGGTTTAGCGTTAAGGTTTGGTGTTTATTGCTTAAGGTTTAGGGTTTAGGGTTTAGGGTTAGGGATTTAGGGTTTACGGCTATGATCTTCAGTTTTGGGTCGGGGTTTGCGGATAGGGTTTAGGGTTACGGTTTAGGATTTAGGGTTTAAGGTTTAGGTTTTGCGGTTAGGGTTTAGAGTTATGGTGTACTAGCTTTTGTGTATAGGGTTTAGGCTTAGGGTTTAGAGTTAGGGTTTTAGGGTTTGTTGTTTAGAGTTAATGTTTATTACTTAAGGTTTAGGGTTTAGGGTTAGCGTTTAGGGTTTACGATTTTAGGGTTTAGCTTTAAGGTTTGGTGTTTATTGCTTAAGGTTTATGGTTTAGGGTTAGCGATTTAGGGTTTACGGTTATGATCTACAGTTTTGGGTCGGGGTTTGCGGTTTGGGTTTAGGGTTACGGTTTATGGGTTTAGGGTTTTGGGTTTAGGGTTTAGGGTTTAGAGTTTAGTGTTTAGGGTTAGGGTTTAGGGTTTAGGGTTTAAGTTTTGCGGTTAGGGTTTAGGGTTGATGGTTAGGGTTTAGGGTTTTGGCTTTACGGTTTTATGGTTTAAGGTTTAGGGTTAGGGTTAGGGTTTTAGGGTTTATGGTTTTCGATTTTAGGCTTTAGCGTTAAGGTTTGGTGTTTATTGCTTAAGGTTTAGGGTTAGGGATTTAGGGTTTACGGCTATGATCTACAGTTTTGGGTCGGGGTTTGCGGTTAGGGTTTAGGTTTACGGTTTAGGATTTAGGGTTTAAGGTTTATGTTTTGCGGTTAGGGTTTTGGGTTCACAGTTTTAGGGTTTAGAGTTATGGTTTTGAGGGTTGATGATTAGGGTTTAGGGTATTGGCTTTAGGGTTTTATGGTTTGAGGTTTAGGTTTAGGGTTTTAGGGTTTAGGGTTTACGGTTAGGGTTAGGGTTTAGAGTTTAGAGTTATGATGTACTAGCTTTTGTTGGGCAAACAAGGGGATCGTAGAGCTCGCTGGGCTACTTGTTTGGCGGCGGCATGGCGCCAAGTCAGCGGCTGACAACTCACCGATTTCGGCTTTTGGGATGTGGTTTTAGGGTTTAGGGTTTAGGCTATGCTTTAGTGTGTAGGGTTTAGGCTTAGGGTTTAGAGTTAGGGTTTTAAGGTTTGTTGTTTAGGGTTAATGTTTATTGTTAAGGTTTAGGGTTTAGGGTTTAGGGTTTATGGTTAGCGTTTAGGGTTTACGATTTTAGGGTTTGGCGTTAAGGTTTGGTGTTTATTGCTTAAGGTTTAGGGTTTAGGGTTAGGGATTTAGGGTTTACGGTTATGATCTACAGTTTTGGGTCGGGGTTTGCGGTTAGGGTTTAGGGTTACGGTTTAGGATTTAGGGTTTAAGGTTTAGGTTTTGCGGATAGGGTTTAGGGTTTACAGTTTTAGCGTTTAGAGTTATGGTTTTTAGGGTTGATGGTTAGGGTTTAGGGTATTGGCTTTAGGGTTTTATGGTTTGAGGTTTAGGGGTTTAGGGTATAGGGTTTAGGGTTAGGGTTAGGGTTTAGGGTTTAGGGTTTAGAGTTATGGTGTACTAGCTTTTGTTGGGCAAACAAGGGGATCGTAGAGCTCGATGCGCTACTTGTTTGGCGGCGGCGTGGCGCCAAGTTAGCGGCTGACAACTCACCGGTTTAGGCTTTAGGGATGGGGTTTTAGGGTTTAGGGTTTAGGCTATGCTTTAGTGTATAGGGTTTAGGCTTAGGGTTTAGAGTTAGGGTTTTAAGGTTTGTTGTTTAGGGTTAATGTTTATTGCTTAAGATTTAGGGTTTAGGGTTAGCGTTTAGGGTTTACGATTTTAGGGTTTGGCGTTAAGGTTTGGTGTTTATTGCTTAAGGTTTAGGGTTTAGGGTTAGGGATTTAGGGTTTACGGTTATGATCTACAGTTTTGGGTCGGGGTTTGTGGTTAGGGTTTAGGGTTACGGTTTATGGCTTTACGGTTTAGGGTTTAGGGTTTAGGGTTTAGGGTTTAGGGTTTAGGGTTTAGGGTTTAGGGTTTAGGGTTTAGGGTTTAGTGTTTAGGGTTTAAAGTTTAGGGTTTAGGGTTTTAGGGTTTAGGGTTTAGGGTTTAGGGTTAGGGTTTAGGTTTTGCGGTTAGGGTTTAGGGTTGATGGTTAGGGTTTAGGGTTTTGGCTTTACGGTTTTATGGTTTAAGGTTTAGGTGTAGGGTTTTAAGGTTTAGGGTTAGTGTTTAGGGTTTAGCGTTAAGGTTTGGTGTTTATTGCTTAAGGTTTAGGGTTTAGGGTTTAGGGTTAGGGATTTAGGGTTTACGGCTATGATCTACAGTTTTGGGTCGGGGTTTGCGGATAGGGTTTAGGGTTACGGTTTAGGATTTAGGGTTTAAGGTTTAGGTTTTGCGGTTATGGTTTAGGGTTTACAGTTTTAGGGTTTAGAGTTATGGTTTTGAGGGCTGATGGTTAGGGTTTAGGGTATTGGCTTTAGGGTTTTATGGTTTGAGGTTTAGGTTTAGGGTTTTAGGGTTTAGGGTTTAGGGTTAGTGTTAGGGTTTAGGGTTTAGAGTTATGGTGTACTAGCTTTTGTTGGGCAAATAAGGGGATCGTAGAGCTCGATGCGCTACTTGTTTGGCGGCGGCGTGGCGCCAAGTCAGCGGCTGACAACTCACCGGTTTAGGCTTTAGGGATGGGGTTTTAGGTTTTAGGGTTTAGGCTATGCTTTAGTGTATAGGGTTTAGGCTTAGGGTTTAGAGTAAGGGTTTTAAGGTTTGTTGTTTAGGGTTAATCTTTATTGCTTAAGGTTTAGGGTTTAGGGTTTAGGGTTAGCGTTTAGGGTTTACAATTTTAGGTTTTAGCGTTAAGGTTTGGTGTTTATTGCTTAAGGTTTAGGGTTTAGGGTTAGGGATTTAGGGTTTACGGTTATGATCTACAGTTTTGGGTCGGGGTTTGCGGTTAGGGTTTAGGGTTACGGTTTATGGGTTTAGGGTTTAGGGTTTAGGGTTTAGGGTTAGGGTTTAGGGTTTAGGTTTTGCGGTTAGGGTTTAGGGTTTACAGTTTTAGGGTTTAGAGTTATGGTTTTTAGGGTTGATGGTTAGGGTTTAGGGTTTAGGGTTTAGAGTTATGGTGTACTAGCTTTTGTTGGGCAAACAAGTGGATCGTAGAGCTCGCTGGGCTACTTGTTTGGCGGCGGCGTGGCGCCAAGTCAGCGGCTGACAACTCACCGGTTTAGGCTTTAGGGATGGGGTTTTAGGTTTTAGGGTTTAGGCTTTAGGGTTTAGTGTTTAGGGTTAGGGTTTAGGGTTTAGGTTTTGATGTTAGGGTTTAGGGTTTTGGCTTTACGGTTTTATGGTTTAAGGTTTAGGCTTAGGGTTAGGGTTTTAGGGTTTAGGGTTAGTGTTTAGGGTTTACGATTTTAGGGTTTAGCGTTAAGGTTTGGTGTTTATTACTTAAGGTTTAAGGTTTAGGGTTAGGGATTTAGGGTTTACGGTTATGATCTACAGTTTTGGGTCGGGGTTTGCGGTTAGGGTTTAGGGTTACGGTTTTGTATTTAGGGTTTAAGGTTTAGGTTTTGCGGTTAGGGTTTAGGGTTTACAGTTTTAGCGTTTAGAGTTATGCTTTTTAGGGTTGATGGTTAGGGTTTAGGGTATTGGCTTTAGGGTTTTATGGTTTGAGGTTTAGGGGTTTAGGGTATAGGGTTTAGGGTTTAGGGTTAGGGTTAGGCTTTAGGGTTTAGGGTTTAGAGTTATGGTGTACTAGCTTTTGTTGGGCAAACAAGGGGATCGTAGAGCTCGATGCGCTACTTGTTTGGCGGCGGCGTGGCGCCAAGTTAGCGGCTGACAACTCACCGGTTTAGGCTTTAGGGTTGTGGTTTTACGGTTTAGGGTTTAGGCTATGCTTTAGTGTATAGGGTTTAGGCTTAGGGTTTAGAGTTAGGGTTTTAAGGTTTGTTGTTTAGGGTTAATGTTTATTGCTTAAGGTTTAGGGTTTAGGGTTTAGGGTTAGCGTTTAGGGTTTACGATTTTAGGGTTTGCCGTTAAGGTTTGGTGTTTATTGCTTAAGGTTTAGGGTTTAGGGTTAGGGATTTAGGGTTTACGGTTATGATCTACAGTTTTGGGTCGGGGTTTGCGGTTAGGGTTTAGGGTTTACAGTTTTAGGGTTTAGAGTTATGGTTTTTAGGGTTGATGGTTAGGGTTTAGGGTTTAGGGTTTAGAGTTATGGTATACTAGCTTTTGTTGGGCAAACAAGGGGATCGTAGAGCTCGCTGGGCTACTTGTTTGGCGGCGGCGTGGCGCCAAGTCAGCGGCTGACAACTCACCGGTTTAGGCTTTAGGGATGGGGTTTTAGGTTTTAGGGTTTAGGCATTAGGGTTTAGTGTTTAGGGTTAGGGTTTAGGGTTTAGGGTTTAGGTTTTGATGTTAGGGTTTAGGGTTTTGGCTTTACGGTTTTATGGTTTAAGGTTTAGGCTTAGGGTTAGGGTTTTAGGGTTTAGGGTTAGTGTTTAGGGTTTATGATTTTATTGTTTAGCGTTAAGGTTTGGTGTTTATTGCTTAAGGTTTAGGGTTTAGGGTTAGGGATTTAGGGTTTACAGTTATGATCTACAGTTTTGGGTCGGGGTTTGCGGTTAGGGTTTAGGGTTACGGTTTAGTATTTAGGGTTTAAGGTTTAGGTTTTGCGGTTAGGGTTTAGGGTTTACAGTTTTAGCATTTAGAGTTATGGTTTTTAGGGTTGATGGTTAGGGTTTAGGGTATTGGCTTTAGGGTTTTATGGTTTGAGGTTTAGGGGTTTAGGGTATAGGGTTTAGGGTTTAGGGTTAGGGTTAGGGTTTAGGGTTTAGGGTTTAGAGTTATGGTGTACTACCTTTGTTGGGCAAACAAGGGGATCGTAGAGCTCGATGCGCTACTTGTTTGGCGGTTAGAGTTTAGGGTTATGGTTTTTAGGGTTGATGGTTAGGGTTTAGGGTTTAGGGTTTAGGGTTTAGGGTTTAGAGTTATTGTGTACTAGCTTTTGTTGGGCAAACAAGGGAATCGTAGAGCTCGATGCGCTGCTTGTTTGGCGGCGGCGTGGCGCCAAGTTAGCGGCTGACAACTCACCGGTTTAGGCTTTAGGGATGGGGTTTCAGGGTTTAGGGTTTAGGCTATGCTTTAGTGTATATGGTTTAGGCTTAGGGTTTAGAGTTAGGGTTTTAAGGTTTGTTGTTTAGGGTTAATGTTTATTGCTTAAGGTTTAGGGTTTAGGGTTTAGGGTTAGCGTTTAGGGTTTACGATTTTAGGTTTTAGCATTAAGGTTTGGTGTTTATTGCTTAAGGTTTAGGGTTTAGGGTTAGGGATTTAGGGTTTACGGTTATGATCTACAGTTTTGGGTCGGGGTTTGCGGTTAGGGTTTAGGGTTACGGTTTATGGCTTTAGGGTTTAGGGTTTAGTGTTTAGGGTTTAGGGTTTAGGGTTTAGGTTTTAGTGTTTAGGGTTAGGGTTTAGGGTTTAGGTTTTGCGGTTAGGGTTTAGGGTTTACAGTTTTAGGGTTTAGAGTTATGGTTTTTAGGGTTGATGGTTAGGGTTTAGGGTTTTACTGTTTTAGGGTTTAGAGTTATGGTGTACTAGCTTTTGTGTATAGGGTTTAGGCTTAGGGTTTAGAGTTAGGGTTTTAGGGTTTGTTGTTTAGAGTTAATGTTTATTACTTAAGGTTTAGGGTTTAGGGTTTAGGGTTAGCGTTTAGGGTTTACGATTTTAGGGTTTAGCTTTAAGGTTTGGTGTTTATTGCTTAAGGTTTAGGGTTTAGGGTTAGCGATTTAGGGTTTACGGTTATGATCTACAGTTTTGGGTCGGGGTTTGCGGTTTGGGTTTAGGGTTACGGTTTATGGGTTTAGTGTTTAGGGTTTAGGGTTTAGGGTTTAGTGTTTAGGGTTAGGGTTTAGGGTTTAGGGTTTAAGTTTTGCGGTTAGGGTTTAGGGTTGATGGTTAGGGTTTAGGGTTTTGGCTTTACGGTTTTATGGTTTAAGGTTTAGGGTTAGGGTTAGGGTTTTAGGGTTTATGGTTTACGATTTTAGGCTTTAGCGTTAAGGTGTGGTGTTTATTGCTTAAGGTTTAGGGTTAGGGATTTAGGGTTTACGGCTATGATCTACAGTTTTGGGTCGGGGTTTGTGGTTAGGGTTTAGGGTTACGGTTTAGGATTTAGGGTTTAAGGTTTATGTTTTGCGGTTAGGGTTTTGGGTTCACAGTTTTAGGGTTTAGAGTTATGGTTTTGAGGGTTGATGGTTAGGGTTTAGGGTATTGGCTTTAGGGTTTTATGGTTTGAGGTTTAGGTTTAGGGTTTTAGGGTTTAGGGTTTACGGTTAGGGTTAGGGTTTAGGGTTTAGAGTTATAATGTACTAGCTTTTGTTGGGCAAACAAGGGGATCGTAGAGCTCGCTGGGCTACTTGTTTGGCGGCGGCATGGCGCCAAGTCAGCGGCTGACAACTCACCGATTTCGGCTTTTGGGATGTGGTTTTAGGGTTTAGGGTTTAGGCTATGCTTTAGTGTATAGGGTTTAGGCTTAGGGTTTAGAGTTAGGGTTTTAAGGTTTGTTGTTTAGGGTTAATGTTTATTGTTAAGATTTAGGGTTTAGGGTTTAGGGTTTATGGTTAGCGTTTAGGGTTTACGATTTTAGGGTTTGGCGTTAAGGTTTGGTGTTTATTGCTTAAGGTTTAGGGTTTAGGGTTAGGGATTTAGGGTTTACGGTTATGATCTACAGTTTTGGGTCGGGGTTTGCGGTTAGGGTTTAGGGTTACGGTTTAGCATTTAGGGTTTAAGGTTTAGGTTTTGCGGTTAGGATTTAGGGTTTACAGTTTTAGCGTTTAGAGTTATGGTTTTTAGGGTTGATGGTTAGGGTTTAGGGTATTGGATTTAGGGTTTTATGGTTTGAGGTTTAGGGGTTTAGGGTATAGGGTTTAGGGTTAGGGTTAGGGTTTAGGGTTTAGGGTTTAGAGTTATGGTGTACTAGCTTTTGTTGGGCAAACAAGGGGATCGTAGAGCTCGATGCGCTACTTGTTTGGCGGCGGCGTGGCGCGAAGTTAGCGGCTGACAACTCACCGGTTTAGGCTTTAGGGATGGGGTTTTAGGGTTTAGGGTTTAGGCTATGCTTTAGTGTATAGGGTTTAGGCTTAGGGTTTAGAGTTAGGGTTTTAAGGTTTGTTGTTTAGGGTTAATGTTTATTGCTTAAGATTTAGGATTTAGGGTTTAGGGTTAGGGTTTAGGGTTTAGGGTTTAGGGTTTAGGGTTAGCGTTTAGGGTTTACGATTTTAGGGTTTGGCGTTAAGGTTTGGTGTTTATTGCTTAAGGTTTAGGCTTTAGGGTTAGGGATTTAGGGTTTACGGTTATGATCTACAGTTTTGGGTCGGGGTTTGCGGTTAGGGTTTAGGGTTACGGTTTATGGCTTTATGGTTTAGGGTTTAGGGTTTAGGGTTTAGGGTTTAGGTTTTAGTGTTTAGGGTTAGGGTTTAGGTTTTAGGGTTTTAGGGTTTAGGGTTTAGAGTTATGGTGTACTAGCTTTTGTTGGGCAAACAAGGGGATCGTAGAGCTCACTGGGCTACTTGTTTGGCGGCGGCGTGGCGCCGAGTCAGCAGCTGACAACTCACCGGTTTAGGCTTTAGGGATGGGGGTTTTAGGTTTTAGGGTTTAGGCTTTAGGGTTTAGTGTTTAGGGTTAGGGTTTAGGGTTTAGGGTTTAGGTTTTGCGGTTAGGGTTTAGGGTTGATGGTTAGGGTTTAGGGTTTTGGCTTTACGGTTTTATGGTTTAAGGTTTAGGCTTAGGGTTAGGGTTTTAGGGTTTAGGGTTAGTGTTTAGGGTTTACGATTTTAGGGTTTAGCGTTAAGGTTTGGTGTTTATTGCTTAAGGTTTAGGGTTTAGGGTTAGGGATTTAGGGTCTACGGTTATGATCTACAGTTTTGGGTCGGGGTTTGCGGTTAGGGTTTAGGGTTACGGTTTAGGATTTAGGGTTTAAGGCTTAGGTTTTGCGGTTAGGGTTTAGGGTTTACAGTTTTAGGGTTTAGAGTTATGGTTTTTAGGGTTGATGGTTAGGGTTTAGGGTATTGGCTTTAGGGTTTTATGGTTTGAGGTTTAGGTTTAGGGGTTTAGGGTATAAGGTTTAGGGTTTAGGGTTAGGGTTAGGGTTTAGAGTTTAGGGTTTAGAGTTATGGTGTACTAGCTTTTGTTGGGCAAACAAGGGGATCATAGAGCTCGCTGGGCTACTTCTTTGGCGGCGGCGTGGCGCCAAGTCCAGCTGACAACTCACCGGTTTCGTCTTTAGGGATGGGGTTTTAGGTTTTAGGGTTTGGGCTATGCTTTAGTGTATAGGGTTTAGAGTTAGGGTTTTAGGGTTTTTTGTTTAGGGTTAATGTTTATTGCTTAAGGTTTAGGGTTTAGGGTTAGCGTTTAGGGTTTACGATTTTAGGGTTTAGCGTTAAGGTTTGGTGTTTATTGCTTAAGGTTTAGGGTTTAGGGTTAGCGATTTAGGGTTTACGGTTATGATCTACAGTTTTGGGTCCGGGTTTGCGGTTTGGGTTTAGGGTTACGGTTTATGGGTTTAGGGTTTAGGGTTTAGGGTTTAGGTTTTAGGGTTTAAGTTTTGCGGTTAGGGTTTAGGGTTGATGGTTAGGGTTTAGGGTTTTGGCTTTACGGTTTTATGGTTTAAGGTTTAGGTTTAGGGTTAGGGTTTTAGGGTTTAGGGTTTACGATTTTAGGCTTTAGCGTTAAGGTTTGGTGTTTATTGCTTAAGGTTTAGGGTTTAGGGTTAGGGATTTAGGGTTTACGGCTATGATCTACAGTTTTGGGTCGGGGTTTGCGGTTAGGGTTTAGGGTTACGGTTTAGGATTTAGGGTTTAAGGTTTATGTTTTGCGGTTAGGGTTTAGGGTTCACAGTTTTAGGGTTTAGAGTTATGGTTTTGAGGGTTGATGGTTAGGGTTTAGGGTATTGGCTTTAGGGTTTTATGGTTTGAGGTTTAGGTTTAGGGTTTTAGGGTTTAGGGTTTAGGGTTAGGGTTAGGGTTTAGGGTTTAGAGTTATGGTGTACTAGCTTTTGTTGGGCAAACAAGGGGATCGTAGAGCTCGCTGGGCTACTTGTTTAGCGGCGACGTGGCGCCAAGTCAGCGGCTGACAACTCACCGGTTTAGGCTTTAGGGATGGGGTTTTAGGTTTCAGGGTTTAGGCTATGCTTTAGTGTATAGGGTTTAGGCTTAGGGTTTACAGTTAGGGTTTTTAGGTTTGTTGTTTAGGGTTAACTGCCTTTTTTGATCATGCCAATCTTCTCTCTCATCTTACTTGTTGTTGTTGCTCGTTCAACATCGCCTCGTCCCCCGTCTCATCCCCTGGTAGTTGCCTCCAATTTGCTATGGTTGTTCTGTTCTTTTCTTGCATCACACTACTTAGCGACCAACTTCTCTCCGTCAACCTTTTTTCCACTCTGCTAGAACACCGATTTCTTCTGATATTGCTATGCGATGCCTCCTTCACGGGGACAACTCCTCGCTGAATGCCTCGCCCGCGCGCCGTTGACCATAGCGCTGCGCCCGAGCTTACCGTCACATTGCACAACGACAATAACCTGCTTTGCTTCACACACATTTCCTTGCGCCATCTCCAAAGTCGCGTTTGAGCCAACACTAAACGTTGCACCCGACGCATCCACTTGGGACCTCTCCTTCCCTAACTTTTCAGCCTCACGACAAACCTGCTTACAAGCTTTCAGAGAAATCTTGTACAACTGGTTTGGTGATCTCGTGACCTTCATCAACAGATCTTTGTTCTTGTCATAAATACGCAAGAACTCCGCCTACAGCTCCACCCTGCACTCTTCTTCTACCAATTGCCCAAGACTAAGTATGTTGTTACTCAATCTCGGTATATAATAAATTTCAGAAAACAGCCTCTAATCGCCGTTCTTGCATTGTACCAGCATTTTCCATTTGCCTTTTATCTCCACCATTGAACCATCGCCAAACTTGACTTTACCTGAAATTTCCTCGTCAAGCTCCATTATCCAAATACCACATCTTAGTGTAATCGTGGCAATCTTCCTCCATGCGTAATTTAGGAACTACGTTCTCCTCTTTCAACATCAGTATGTTCAGCTTCTCTTCTTTGCACAATGAAAGGAGCAGAGTCGGTTCGTTGTCTTCACCACCTTGGATGAGGTTCACATCCTCGTTCTTGTTCTTGTTCCTGCAATCTGAAGCATAGTGCCCATACTTGCCACAGTTGAAGCACTTTATGATTGTGACACTCCGCCGCATAGTGACATATTTTTCGCATTTCCTTGCGCCATCTCGGTAACTTGATGATCCATGACCGTATTTGGTCCATGGTTCCTTGTGGAATTGTTTTCCACCACTTTTAGTATCTCCCTTTAACAGCAACAATTGTTCGTTATGAGATTGATCATTTCGGGACTTATACCCTTTCAGTAGTTCCTCATGCACCTTGAGTAAACCAGTGATCTCCTGAATTTTCATGTTCCTTAGATTAGGGGAGTACATGAGCGTGGTGATGACAGGTACGAACTTTTATGGTAACACGCGTAGCTATTTCTTCACTGCCACATATTCCTCCATCTTGTCATCGAGATAAGTAATCTTGTTATACAATGAAGTAAGCTTGCCTGCAAACTCGCCCATCGACTGGTTTTCTCCCATCTGGAGATTCTAAAATTCGTTCTGGAGATTCTGTAGTCGTACCTCCTTCACGCGGTCAACTCCCACGTGCATCTTCTGAAGCGTATCCATGCTTCACGTGTTGTCTCCTTTCTGATGAGCTGATGCAGCATCGAATCTGGTACCGATTGATATATCATTGCAAGTGCGGCTTGATCTATCTTGTCATTTTCCACAGCCTTCCCCTTTAGATCAACTGCACCTCAGACGTCTCAGGCGCACAAGTTTGCCTTGATCTTAATTGACCATATATACCGAATAATTATAGGTTGTCAGAAGAGGGTATTTACCGGATCGAAACGGTATCCGGCAAACCAGGAAGCGAACAGTCAAACAACGAAGCATTAATATATGTGCGTGCTGTAAGCGCGCAGGACGTGGAGTTCGTTTCACTGCCGGTACCGTCCCCTCTCTCTCTAATTCGCCTTCTAGCCTGTGCTTTGTGGCCGGCGTCGCCGAGCAAACCCGACCGCCGGCACGGCCCCAAACGCATCCTACTCCTCTCCGTCGCCGGCCGCTTCTCTCACTGCCTCTAAAAGCATCGCGGTGTCGTACATTCCATTGTGGGTAGGCTCCTCATCGATCGGCTTCCTCGTCTTCTCATGTATTCTTGTCTTCTTCCCGTGAAAAGCTCGTCTTCTCCGGGATTTTTTTTTTCCCTTGTCTGCCACGGGAATTAACGGTGTGCTTTCCCGTGAAAAGCACAGTTAGTTTTTCGGCAGAAAAAACGGAATGATTTGCTATTGCATGTTGTTTTGATTTATAGATTGATTTATTATTTCACTGTGATATATAATTTTGATGTGATCCATTCAAACCTTTTTAGGACATCAAGTCATTGATCATTTGATCTGAAAAGTTTGATTGGTTAATTTCTTATAGATCATGATAAATCTCGTAATTAGGATTTGATCAATTTTCGTCATCTTTAGTGTACTGACCATGATTGACATAAAACAGTGAGCAGAGAGTTTCGATGGTTTCTAGACTAGAAAAATTGGGGTTAGGGTTTAGGGGTTAAAGATTGAGAATAATTTCATGCTATATTACCACAAGTAGGATTTATTCTACAACCAGCATGAAGAATGTAAGGTTGATCATTGGTAATGTTCTAAATTCAATGGTATGTAATCCACAAGCGCATGACAATGGTGAGGTTGGCGCCCATTTTATCACTTGGTTATTTACTTTTTTGTTCGACAGCTGGCTTATAACGGTTCAATCCATACAGATCACAAACGGTTGATTGTATGGTATAGGTGTCATTTTGGCATTTATAGTTAGGGCAATTTTGTTTTCTCTTCACTACTAATAGTAGTAGTCCACAACACGATCATTACTATATTACCCCCTTTTTATTCATGTGTTTCATGAGCTCACCATAACACCTTCAAATTTTGTGTATATGTTTTTACGAAGGTGTGTTCATTTTGTGAAATCGTCGAAAACTTTCCCAACATTCTGAAGAAAAAAGTTTGTATTAGTTTTGTTAATACATGACAGGCCAAAAGGACATTATGACAGTAACCATACTTCACGGTGATAATTGAGCAGCAGTGTGGTAAATTATATCATTAGTTGTGTACATGTTTTTGGTGACTTTACTGAGTGTTATACATCCTGTATTTTATACAAGACTATGGTTACTTGGAGTATACGCTTTCTGGAGCAATAGGTCTGGACCAGTTGCTAGTGAATGTGCCGTTACCCTAGTCTTCGTGGATGATGTATCTTTCACTGTAATGAAGTTTGATTCTCTGTCTCAGTAAACAATTTCTATAATAAAGGAGGTTTTTGGGTAAATTCTCATTAGAAAAATGCTCCTGTTCTATTTACCACTTTACTGTTCTATGTTCAAGACACTTTTTTCATAATAATAATACCAAATTACCAATAATTTTGTTAAGGTGACTCGTATCCATTTGGTGGTTATGGCACCTCCCGAGAGCCAGGAAGTGAAGTTGGAAGAAGAAAAGGTAAGAAATGGCCAAATCTCCGTTTCTTTTCCATCTTCCTTCTGAATACAACAGCAACATGCTTGTCTTTCTTTATTCTTTCCTCACTTTGATCAAATATGTGTCTGGATTCTGATGGTGACAATATTTTTCCTTGCAGTATTTGTTACCCAAGTGCAAAAGGCCCAAACTTTCAGGTTCCATTGGCCAATCACAAGAAATTGAAAATCCTTCCATGGAGAAGGAGAACAAAGGGCATGGTGTTCTTTCACTTGAAGTTTCTGTGGACAAGAGGCTCACTAATGAAGGAAATAATTTCAGTAAGGGTGTTCATGGTATCTCAAATTCCGATTTTGCTTTCATTTACCATCTCCTGATATTTTTAGCCACTGTGTTAGTCTGTTTTGCATTCCATACTAATTTCGGAAATAAGAAAAAAAAAATCTTTACGGCTCCTCAGTTAGGATTCAGAAAAAACTTTTACTATGTACGTAGACTGTTGAATGTACTAAACTATGGCTTAAATTCTAACATGTTGAATAAGATGGACAACTAGTTGTAACTAGAATGTGTGATTGGGTTAGGCAAAAAGTTAGATTTCTATGTATTACATGTAGACTTTGAAGTTTGAACAACAACATTGATACATAAATAAATAAGGAGGCATCAAACCGTCCTATAACTTGCTCATTTGTATATGCCTATTATTAGATAGATTGGCTTAAATGGTTAGGATAAGCCAAACATGAGAAGAAAGCAACGTGGATATGGCATTGAGACAAAATAACATGAACATGACACTAAAATAAAGTTTTCTTAGATACTAGTCCACAAAATATAACTCAATAAAGAGATTTTGGTAGTTCACTTGTAACTCCTTATTTTAACGATATGCGATTTTAAACCATTAATACAGAATATAGATAGTATGTGAGCTTGCTTTTCATATCCTTCTGAGTGGTTCTTCATATTATGCATAGCATTAACAGTTCCTTGACAAATTATGTAGTACGTGGTGTACTTTCTTGAGATGAAGTATACCAGTATATGGTGTTGGGCAAATCTCATCCAAACTCCATAGACATGTATTTTCAGGTTGAACAAAATTACTGTAGTTTAAACACTTCATGCAGTTAAGGAGTTTAATAGTCTCATCTCAATGTTCAATTCAAGAATGTTGTAATTAATTATCAATCAAAATATAATATTTTAGACGTAAGTTAGGGTATGGAGTAATGGATGCAGTATTTGATATGACTAGGCATTATATGCATAGGTGTTATTGATTCTTCCTTAGCCTGATATTCGAAGGTAAATTGTTGTTTTCATAAGTTATTGGCTTTGTTAAAATTCATAGGCAGTAAAAGCAAAGAACCAGCAGCAAGGCCGAGGCTGAATGCAATCTGCAGTGCAATTGGTTGGAAGGATCCATTGTATGAATTTGAAGAACAAGGACCTCCCCATAATAAATTGTAAGTTTTCCTATTGATTTGTGAACATCTAATTTAGTCTTTTATGCACTTTCAACACATATAGCACTATTGTACATTATATACCGCAAATGTGATAACATCCATCCTATCATAGGCAAAGCCACTAGAGCTTGCCTTCTTTTCTCAACCGTAATTTTTCTTGTACTTAACTACCTATCATTTTACATGCCCTTAGTGTTCTTTGAACACTTGTGCTATTCGACCATCCAGGTACAACATGGAAAGATGATAACCCGATTACAATTCTGGTAGGTCTTGTAGTATTATTTGAAAAATTGGATAATGTATACAAGATTTTTTTAATGGTACAGTTCATTGTTGATAAATATATTGTAAGCAAAAGAAGGATTGTGATTATTGGTAATGCTATTGAAAATCAACCCAATTGCATCGAATGCACACTCAAAAGTACACCAGAAGTCTAAATTATGTGGGAAGTTTTCTGTAGTTTAATAAGTATAGGCTAGCAATAAGCATGTGTGTAGTAATAAAGCATGTGTGTTGATTACGCAAAAATGGGAAAGAGAAAGCATCATTGTTTCAAAATTCGACCAATTATAGTATATTTAGTATAGTATAACTGAGAAATGGAACTAAATTGCTTTCACAAATCAGTTGGCAGCCATTTAGCAATTAAAAATGCTGAAGTTGCTAGTCCCGAAGTAAAATGTTTTTTTTTTTTTTTGCTTCAAGAAGTTATGGCGGGGTATGTGAGTATGTGTGTTAGCATTGCCCCACTATCTAGGATTTGAATCGCAAAAATAGTTAATTAGCTTGCTATGCCTACCTGCAAGGTTGCACCCTTGTGTTTATATAACTTTCATAATTTGTCTTGCTATGCCGATCTGTAACTTCTTGTGTAGCGCCCTTCAAGTTGAAGTACCTCAATGTGGTTAGCGGACTCATCTGTTGTTTAGTAAATGCATAACATGCAAGTCAGCACTTTCGCATAGTAAATGCATAGCATTCGCCGTCTTATTTGCAGATACCTTTAAGCCCGAGCAGTCAGTACTTCTGTCACTTTTCCCTTTAATGGATACTATTTTTAGTGCTTAAGATCGTAAACTATACTCGTTTTAAAACTAAAAATGAGCGTATCTGATGTTGTGAAAACTAAACTCTGCAGATTCACATGCAAGGTGACGGTCTATGTGGACACAAGCAAAGGCTCTGTTGTGGAGAGCTTCAATGAACCCAAACATCGGAAGAAAGCTGCCATGGAACATGCCGCTCAAGGGGCATTGTGGTACCTTAAGCACCATGGGCATGTGAACTAATCATAGGGATGTTCCAAGTAGCCCAGCGCCAGCCCTTTCGCTGGTTTAGCTCAACCCTAGCATTCCCCTTCGCCATTTGTTTTAATATCTTATCCATCTAAAGTCTGAATTCTGAACCAGCTGCTTTAGCCCTCTAGTCCAGTGTTTCATTGTAACATCCCAAAATTTAATAGACTAAAAAGAAAATTTTAAAATATTTAATTGATTCATTCTAAATTTATCCTGAATTTAATTACCTTTTTAAGAGATTTCTCGGTTGAAAGGTAGATGGAATGGAATTAGTAAAAGATAAGTAAAATATTATCGTGTACTGATATACCAGATTCATCCGGAGCTTTAATTGATTCATTCTAAATTTATCCTGAATTTAATTACCTTTTTAAGAGATTTCTCGGTTGAAAGGTAGATGGAATGGAATTAGTAAAAGATAAGTAAAATATTATCGTGTACTGATATACCAAATTCATCCGGAGCTGAATCGGCACCTCTCACGATTATGGGTTTCATCACTCAACAATATAGAAACCTGTGAATTTAACCGTAGACATGCGTATATTAAAAATATCGTACGGTAAAAAGTAAGTCTCCATGGTAAAACCCTTCACATTAGTAGAGATAAGCATGAAACCATGGAGTACTATGATAAGGCAATCCCCAGCCGAAATCTCTAGAGCAAGCCAGCTGGCCATAGACCACAAACACCAAGATCAATGCAATGACAAGAGTTAATGAATGAGCAATCAATCCAGTCACAAAGACCAAGCAACCATTCAAACCCTATTGAACCACCATTACCATGGCTATATAAACTAGCCAAGTTTCATCCAGGGAGTCACAAAGAAAGTCTTTCCCAGTTTGTCACCCAAAATACAAGAAAACACATACACAAAGCAAGCTATTGCCAAGAGCAAAGTCTCCAAGGTAGAGCTCCCAGAAGTACATGGCCCCTAGAGTATAGCCCCCATACAAGCCAACTTCAGAGCAAACCACAAATGATCAACATCAAAACAGGAGCTAGAAGGCCAAGAAACTCCATCAAACCCCAAATAGAAATAAGCAGCCACCACTGAAGGCTCAACCATCCTTTCATTTCATCATCACAACCACAGGTAACCACCCGCATACTTTGCAACTTCAACCATATAAGTGGCATACCATAGTAATAGCAAAATCAACTTGAGACAAAATATTTAAAGGAGAGTTGGTCTCAAATTAGTTTGATGTCACGGGAGGTTGTGCCGTGCGTTCTTCACGGACTAATTAGCAATATCATAACACCCACAGCCAACTAGGTAACTAAGAAATTCTAAAATCCTCAGTGAATAGCATAATCGATCATTCAGTAAAGGTAGTACAAGTATGAGCATATAAATAGTAGGCACAAATATTACTCAGCATTGCAGGATTTCATACACATCAACAGCTCGATAGAATCCAATATACTTATGTTAGTCTCAATATCTCAATGGGATTCAGTGCAAAAGGAAATGCTAATCACTCATTAAATAAAGTATATGTCTGATTAGCACTACACAATAACTTGAACATTTAATATGAGTGAAAACTACATATGGATTCAATGACACCCCATATATAGATTCATGAAGGATCTAATGCAAGATTAAGCATATTGTGTTCTAAGCATAGCTCTACCAAGTTACAAGTAATTGAATGTCACCCCTGTCTAAGATTAGCACACCATCAAAGTTGGTCACCCATTAGCTAGTTCCCTAAACCATCTAATTACCCATACTTTTAATAATGACTATGCCAAGAGGCCTTTTCTGGGATCCTACTTTAAATCACATGAGAACATGTAATATAAAGGAGCATGCACCCATTTTTCGGCATGTAACAGGTTAACTACAACTTCTAGGCCCAATTTTAAAAGAAAAATCAAACACATGGACAACCAGTTCAGTTATGCCATTCACATCAGCATTCTCAGCACCCACAATAAACAAGGTCTACCAAAGTATGAACTCACATCATAGAAAGTCTAAATAGGAATCTAGAGCTGCACTTCACAAAAGGCCACAAACTCACGGCACCAAAAGATTTAAAACAATAAAGCAAGCAAGTTTAATCATCAAGAATAAATACTTTAGTATTGCATTACCCACGATCTCATTTACGATTGGCCAAGACAATTGTAGCACACACAAAGTAGAGATGATCATTTCGGCCACTTGCAGAATCGCTTAGCAGGGGATTGAGAAGAGTGTGAGAAGATGACTTAGATTAAGGGTGGGGAGATGTGGGGTATAGCAAGAGGCCGAGCCGTAGTTGAGGCCGTCGGCGATGGGTAGGCGCTGGCTCCAAGGGGGCGGCAGAGCCAACGGAGTTGGGGGAGCCCTCGAAGTTACAGCACTGGAGCCGGCCTAGGGCAAAAAGGAAGAGAACATATGAGTACAAAATGAAAAGGAGTAGAGAAAAAGAAGGGGAAAGAGATTACCTTGCTCGAGGACGGCCAGATCCACTAGATTCGGTGGGGGAACCGATCGGAATAGTAGCGGTCGACGCCAAAGGAGGGGAAGAAACCGGTGGCAGGGAGATGCACATGAGAGGAGGCCGAAGGGGTTAGCTGGTGTCGGTGGGGGCAACTGGCGGCGCGGGGAAGATGGGCCGACGAGCCGGCGGCGCGGGGAAGACGGCGCTAGGAGGTCAGTTGGATCCGCAGGGGAAGAGCCAGTGGAAGAAGCTAGCGAAGATGGGGGCAATGAAGAGAAAAAAAAAAGACAGAAAGATAGATACAAAGGAGGAAAATAAAATAAGAAGGAAAGAAAGTAATAGGGAAAGGAAAAGAGAGAGAAGAAAGGGGTAATTTTCTAATACGTGTAAAATAGTTGACATCAATCAATTAACAAAAATATAAATATTAATTTAACTTGAAACAAATAATTTTGTTTTCTAAATACCGAGAATATATATAATCTTAAAATGTTTCAAAGGACAAGGCCGTTAATATTATAAAAACTATTATGATTAGTCACAGCACGTGCTTGGCACCTAATAATTGGAAACATGATTCAAGTAATGTACATATAAAGATTTAAATTATAAACAAACAAAAATATCATCGATAAGTGTTAGGTCACTAAACTGAAGGCGTATTTCCACAATTCGCGCTTGCTTGCAGCTTATTTAAACGGCCCTCAGCCACTAACATTTTGGGCCATCGGTCATTGGCTCGAGCGTTTCACACACACGCACGATATGGTCGACTCGTGGGACCGCCCAGTCAGCGACCGATTGTGCAAGTGGCCAACTGACCGGTCGGCCCCAGTTGGCAGCGGCCAAATGCAACGCAAGCGGCTGCCAACTGGGTCCCGCCTATCGGTCACACTGAACAGAGGCAAGTGGTCGATAAGCTCGCCAGCGGCGAGAATGGGCTGAAGGCCGGCGACCAAAGGTTCCGCGGGCATCAACACAACCATGTGAGTTCAGGTGCGGGTTCAATTGGGTTCGGAGGTGAGCAAAATATACCTGACGGCAAGAATGGCGGCCGTGAAAATGGGAGTTCATCGCGATAGTTCTGCATGGGTTCTTAGTCTCGATTGAGTGCCGGAATAGGTCCTAGGTGTCACAAGCTAGTTCTGGTTCAAGGGAATTTGAGAGATTTAGGCTATAGTGGAAGATTGGGCTCGTGTGGATTCCGCCGGTCTTGGGGAAGAAGAGACTGCTTCGGGCTGTGCTTGGGCTTAGGGGAATAATTTGGTGGGTGAGTTGGGTTCTCATTTGAACAAAAAGTAAGGGTGGCAGCTGGTCATAAACCTTCGGGCTTTCTCGGTCTCGGCACAGGGCGAAGGTATGGGTGAGCTTAATGTGGTGGCAGCGGTGTGGCAGTATTTCGTCTCAGGTTCATGAATTGCGGCGGGGAAGCCGACAAAAGAACGAGGTGGTTTGCGGTGAGATCTTTCGCCGGAGATAGGGCAGCAGAGAGAAGTGTGGAACGACATGGAGAAGAAGCTGCCTATCAGCTGGACCCTGGCCCCACATGAGAGAGCGAGAGAGGAGAGGGAGACTGCGGAACGGGTCCGAAATGACATGGGGTCCACCCAGCAGTAACACGGATCAAAAATGGGTGGGCAATTAAACGGGCCCACGTGTCAGGTAATTTTATATTTAGTTTAACATTTCTGGTCTAAGCCAACTTAGGCAACTTAATTCAAGGGTCTAATCTCTTCAAGAATTTTTGAAACTTTTTACCAAGTTACTGGAGCAAGTTTTCTACCAGTTGTAAAAATTTAAATTAATAATTCAAAAAATTTATTTTATATAATTCTGACAATGCAAATTGTACATAATTTTCAATTCGGGAAATTATTTAAATTCGGAAAATTTTCAATTCGGGAAATTTTCAATTCTGACAATGCAAATTCTTTACGTTTGTACATAATTTTCTACCAGCTCCTCTTGATTGGTGAGATCGAAAGAAGGGGGTCCAGAAGGAGATACCGAGGTAGAAGAGGGAGGACTATCTGTAAATATATAGTATTTTAGTTAATATGAATACATAGTACTTTAGTTAACATAAAGAGAGAAGGAAAAAAGAGAAAGATTATATCTATTTATTTAACAAATGGTCTTATAGACAATTTTATATGGTGTATACCATTATATACACTCTATTAATTGTATAAGACAATTATAGACAATCCATTGTATTAGTTGTCTTTTATCTACAGAAGATAGGAAGAGATACTGTAGATATTTGCCGCCTATACGTTGTACATGCCCTAAGTGGGCTGGTCGCACTAGGTGACACTGACAGGCAGGGCTCACCTGTCAACGTGCGTGGCAGAGTTAAGCCGAGGAAGGAGGAGAATGAACTACCAGTCTACCACCACAAAGACCTTAAGTGGTAGAGATTATTATTATTATTAATACACCAGATAATATACATGGGATGGAATAGAAACCCAATAAGGAATACCTATCACATGGTTAGGCTAACACCTGGGTACAATCATGTAAGGTTCCCCTTGCCGCAAACTTGCCTAGGCGTGAGAATCGGGCTTCCTTCGAAGCGGCAAATAAGAACAGAGAAGAACACCTTCTACTTTGATTCCTCCACTACAAGTCGCTACTGTTGAAATACGTTTTCGGCAATTGCTTTACGGCTACAGTCATCTTCAGACATTCAGTCATCTTTAGGCGCTGAGTCCGACAGTTGTAACATCACCCCCCCTGCAGACGATGCTTGTCCCCCAAGCAAGCGCGGATGGAAAACGATCACGAAGAACTGATAAATTCTCCCAAGTGGCAGCATCGACAGGCAGTCCCGTCCATTTGATCAATCCCTGGGCAACCGTAGCATTCCCCTTTTTTACCAGTCGTCGCTCCAACACTTTCTCCGGTTCAGTAGAAGTACTATCCAACTCAGCTAGTTTCGGGAACTCAGCAAACACGGGCGAGTAATCCGGATGAAATGGCTTGAGCTGAGATACGTGGAATACTGGGTGAATATGGCAATTAGTCGGTAAAGCTAAACGATATGCGGTCTGACCAATCCTCTCCAACACAGCATAGGGGCCATAAAATTTATGAGCTAATTTGGGATATGGGCGGTTTACCAAAGAAGTTTGAGCATATGGTTGAAGCTTTAACAATACTCGGTCCCCAACTTGGAAATGACGTTCTTGGCGCTTCCGATCAGCTTGCAGCTTCATTCTATTTTGTGCCTAAGCTAAGTGTTGTTTGAGCCACTCAGTATGTTTCTGACGATCTTGCAGCAGCTCATTCACTTTCGGAGATGCACTAAGCTCTGGTCGAGGTAGTACACCATAGTGTGGCTCGGTTCCATATAATGCCCGAAAAGGAGAACATCCCAAAGATGTATGAAAAGTGGTGTTATACCAGAATTCTGCCAGGGATAACCAAGATTTCCATTTACTGGGAGTGTCATGAATAGCACATCGCAAATACATCTCAACGCATTGATTGACCCTTTCCGTTTGCCCATCGGTTTGCGGGTGATAAGCCGTGCTAAACTGCAATTTAATCCCCAAAGCTTTGAACAATTCCCTCCAAAACACACTGGTAAACACTCTGTCACGATCAGAAGTAATGGTAATGGGCATGCCGTGTAACCGAATCACTTGATCGCGAAAGAGTTTAGCCACTGATTGTGCGGTGTATGGATGTCGGAGAGGTAAAAAATAGGCATATTTAGAAAAATGATCCACAACAACCATGATGACATTGCATCCTTCTGACATCGGTAATCCCTCTATGAAGTCCATGGTAATGTCACGCTAGGCTGCATCTGGAACCGGTAGGGGCTGCAAAAGACCGGCTGGTTTAGATCGTTCACCTTTGGCTAATTGACATGTCTCACATTGTTGAACGAAATCCACCACTACTTGTTTCAGACCTGACCAAGAAAACAACTTCTTCACCCGCTAGTAAGTGGCATTAATCCCGGAATGTCCACTGATTGAACTGGAATGAAAGGCTGCAATCAACTTTGTTTGGAGGGCAGATGTAACGCCCTAGTTTTTGCCTTCTGGAGAAAAATCTAATTTAAATTAATTAAATTCAAAAAATTGGAGTTTCTTTGGTGTTTGTATTAACCTGGCATCCATTCCTATCCAAAATCGGGATTTATTTCCCCTCCGATCAAAAAATCGAATTTTCCAGTTCCCGCCGGTACCCGAAATTTCACCCGAGTCCAAAAATGCTCCAAAAATCCCAAAACCATTTCAATTATGTCCCAAATATTCCAAAATGATTTTTGGAACGATTCCCCGGATTTTTGGACCTTCGCTCCTATTTTATCTCGCACGGCTTTTGTTTAATGCCCGCAATCCTCACCTGAATATTTAATTCCACAAGTTTAATCCAAATTCTACGAAACCAATTTTATTGGGTCCCAAATATTCCAAAATGGTTCTAGGAATTTTTCCGGAATTGTAGACCATTTTTCCTAATTTTTATCTAGGGTGGTTCATTGGCGTAATCACCGGCCAGTGAGGGAAGGCCATGTGGCAGTGCTACAGTACTCCATCTTCAAGCTTGGCTGGGCACGATACAGAGGAGAGCTCCAAGTTACCTTTAATGGCTACCTCCTCCTTTGGGTGCCCTTAACTCTCTCAATTCAACTCCAAATCGCGAACCGCTGGGTCCGTTGAATCCGTAACGGCGTCCTCTTTCCATTCCCCACCACCATTGACTCCAAATCTCGCCGGAATCTGAACGGTTAAGCAAAAACCGAAATTGGTATTAATGGCCATAACTCGGCTGTTTCTTCCCCAAATCGCGCACCGCTGGTTTCTAAACCTCCGTGGCAGAGTCCTCTCTCAAGAGCACACACTCTTCCTTTGCCTCTCTTTGTCATTCGTCCTGGAAATCGAGGAAACCGCGAGGAACGCCGGGTTTTCGATGTTCTTCGCGTTCATCTCTCTAATTTCCTCTCCGGTGGGTTATTCTCCACTCCGTTTGTTTCATTGTGATTGTGTGGAGGTCTAGATTCTCACTCATCAAACGATTCTAGGATTCGTCAAGTGTCAACGACGAATTTCGCTTTTTAGTCGGTTCGGCCGAACCGGTGTTCTTCGTCGATTTCATCCTCTCCGTCGAGTAGTCGATCAATTCCTTGCAAGGGTAAGCTCCTCTAGAGGTCCCCTTGGTGATCCATCATTTTGTTTTGCAATGTTTCATGTAAATTATTGCGAAATTTTGAATTTTGGAAAACAAATGGGGTCGCTGTTCTTTGTCCTGTGCGTGCGTGCTCGCCGGCAAACCGCCGCCGTCGCCGGCCGCCGTGCTGCCGCTGCCCGTGCCGCCGGCCCGCCGTGCCGCCGGCACCGCTGCGTTCGCCGGTCATGCGCCGATGCCGCCCGCCCGCCATGTGCCCCGTCTTGCGCCGCCGCGTCTGGCGTCGGCGTCTTGCCGGCCGGCCTCGCCTCGCCGGCCTTGGCGGCCGTCGCTGCTGCCCGCCGCTGCTGCCTCGCGCCGCCCGTCGCCGTCTTGCGCCTCAAGCGCCGCCCAGACGCCGCCCACCGCTGAAGCTCGCCGCCACGCCGGCCGGCCGCCCGCCGTGCCTCCCATCGCCGGCACCTCTCTCTCCCCTTTGTCCTCTGTTTCTTCTCCATGAAGGGAGCTTGAAGAAGAGGCCCAACTCAATGACATGAGGACCCCACATGTCAAAGGCTAAAAGGAATCCAAAATTCAAAAAAATAGTGGAAAAGGAATATTCCTCGTTTTCTAATTTTTCAAATTTCAAACTTCGGATGCTCATAACTTCTCCGTCCGAACTCCGATTGACTCCATTCAAATTCCTAAATTCATCTAAAATCAAGATCTACCTGCCAGTATAAGTTTTGTAATTTTTGGATTTTATTTATTTTCTTGTATTTATTTATTGTCTCGTTTTGCGCGTAGTCGACGATCCCGCCGAGTCCGCCGACCCCGCCGCCGGACTTCAAAGAATTCAACATTATCGCTGTGACCGAGGCAAGTCTCCTTGACGCATGTTGATCCTATGCTTTCTAAATGTTTTACCATGTTTTTCAAATTGCATCGCTATTTATATTAAAGAATGATGTTAACGTTAGGTTGTTAGTTATACCTGTTGTCCATCCCTCCTTGATATTGTTACCCCTGATCCTTTGTCGCCCTAATATAGTAATCCACCAATACAAATTTTTATGGAAAAATAATCTTTAATTAGGGAAAAAGGACTATTGGGAGGACACGATCGGTGGAACAAGTGGTATGAAATGTAACTTGGAGATTTCGTGAATATTAGCGATGTGGGGGTAGTCGTTATGGAATTGATCTTTGAATGGTAATCTATATAATTGGAGTGGATTGGAAGAATATTGGAAGATGTTTGATGTCAAGAATAATAGTCGGTAAAAGTAAATAAATGATATTGAGAGGCATACTTTTGGATTAAATAGAATAAGTGGTGACTTATATTTCGGTGGGTTTTAACAAGCATACTATGTGATAATCATTTATGGAGAATTATGAATAATCCGGAATGTTTGGTGGTTTAGTAAATGATAATATTATGTATTCTTGGTGGATAAAATGTAGATGATTTAACGATGACAATATGAAGGGTTACAATAGGTGATGTAGAGAATGATAATATAGTACCATGATAAGAATGGGGGAATCTCGGTGGTCTCATAAATTTTGGAAAGTACCGATTTAATTATAATCATGTTTTATCAACCCTAAGATTTGTATTTTATAAACTAAACTATTGGTGGAATAGAATAGTACGGTAGAAATGCTTAGACTCGCAATCGGTCAGTATTCATCTATGGTTGGGAATTTCATTTAACTCTTGAAAACTTGTGTTGGAAGTTATAGGCAAGGAGTATTGCCGATGGTTTACAAAATACAAATTTAAAATGAAAAATGGTTTGGACTGGGGCGGAATGGTTTGTCTGGTGGGTGCGGATGGAGTGCTAGTTTTCATTGTGCAAGTACCGCCCCAAGTCAGTTAAGGACCGACGCTTATGACTGTCTCCATTCTAAGCATAACCGTACAACCACATGTCAAAGTGGGCACGACCTGGCTGAATAATTTGTAGAAACCTAACTTAGACTCACCAAACGGTAGAATGTGAGTGCCGGATAGAGGAAATGTTGTTGTTTTTCTCACACGGCACAAGAGGGGGCTTCTGTACTGGGTGGATATAACCCTAACAGCGGTGAAACCTCAGCGGGTGGGTCAGGTTAGGCGTATACATTGTAAAGGCCTTGTCATGATATCCTTGCCGGCACACCTAAGGCAGTGTGCTAATAGCTTGGCATTAAGGGAATATCATGTCTTGTGGGTAATGCTGTACACCTCTGCAGAGTTAAAACTATTCGAATAGCCGTGCCTACGGTCAAAGGCAAAGCTTGCTGAGTGCTTTCATACAGGTAGACTTTGGTTTTTGGTTTCAAACTAAACAATGGTTTGTTTTGGGGTCTGAGAGCGATTAGAACTCTCGGGTGTGCTTCTGGCGGCTAAAGCTAGGTAGGTGGAATGAACCTGATTTTGTGAACCGTGGCAGACAGAGCCACGTGAATGGATTGAATCATGATCTTTTTGGAATGTGGCAGATAGAGCCTGTATATTAGTGAGTGGTGGTTAGAACCTTCACTGCAATATTACATAATTCAATTATTAAAAAGAATTGCTCAAATATGCTTTGTGAAACTTATTAACAAGTACGATTTGATGAAACTTGGCTTTGTGCGAAAGAACCTTACTAAGCCATCCTTGGATAGCCTATATTGTGCATAATTTCCCAGACTTGCTGAGTACTTTATGTACTCACGTGTTACATTCTAATCATATCTCAGAAGTGAAAGAAGCTGTCAAGAAAATTCCAACAACTAGGACGCGCTCCCCACTCGATTGCCTGTGGGCATTTGGATGGGTCGCCTTAGTGTTTTCGTCTTCCGCTGCAGTTGTTCAAGTTGTTCTGCCTGTTCAGGCTGTAATGGTAAACCTTGACCATAAGGTTTTTGCTTTTATTTGGTATTATTCTTATCTAGTTATATGTATTCGTGATATGGTTGTTGATTCATCACTGTTTGGCTGTGTACTAGCTACTGATCTGGAACTAGTACAAAAATACACAGAGGACTCCGGATAGCCGATCCGAGAGCCTACAGCAGAATTGGCGCCAATCCATATTCGACCCTGATGTCGGATCAATCCATTGTGAAGCTGAAATCCATTGTTGTCCGGACTGTGCAAAGCCAACTGTGCTAGAATGTCTTGGGCATTTTTATCCGTGGCAAATAAGAACAGAGAAGAACACAGAGTAAAGTAACGAGAGAAGAGTAAAGTGCTTTGTTTCTTTTTTTCCAAGTTGATCTCCAGATCGTTACAGCAATGTTTTTTTATACCCACTCAGGGTTAGACAAACTTCCAGTTACATAATAGAACACACCTTCTGATTCCTCCACTACAAGTCGCTACTGCTGAAATACGTTTTCGACAACTGCTTTACGGCTACAGTCATCTTCAGACATTCAGTCATCTTCAGGCGCCGAGTCCGACAGTTGTAACAAATCATCTACAACGTCTAAACAATTGTTTACAACCAACGCCTAAGCATTTAAAACAGACAGTTAAAAGGCAAAGGAAGATGACTGCTCCGCATGATCTCAGCGTCCGCGTGAGTAACGAGGCCGAGGGGCTACCGTCGGCGTCCCCTCATCTTGAATTTGATTGGAGTATGAATTTGGTCGTGTGTGACAAGGCTAGAGTTGGTGCATCCCCTCGGTTATATTGCTTCCTGAAGTTACATGCTGTGGTTAGGAAATACAGAGACAAAAGAAGTATCCTAGCTACTCCCGCGACTTCGTCAGGGCGTCCTAATGAACTGGTAAAAAGCAAAATCCAGAACTTCACCTGATGCCCAAGGAGCACCTTTCTGACCGCCTGCTCCCTGTTGAGAAACCTTCAGCGATCTTAGCTTTGATGCAGAGGACCTAAACGTGTTGATCAAAGGCTGGTCTGCATCGTCGTCTTCGTCGTCTTCGCCGTGTCCCTGGTGGTCAGGGTCACTAACAGACTCTCCGTCACTATAGTTGTGCCCATCAAATAGGTTCCTCGAAGGTACATCTCTAACCTTCCTTGGGCGGCCCCTGCGCCTCACAGGTTTTCCCTCCTTTTCCTCTGGATTGGAAACAAGAGAATCAGACACAATTTCTAGAAAAAGCTTTACGTGGTTTTGGAACAAAACAAGGCACAGTTCAGAGAGGGAGTTCAATGCACCCTGCAAAATCTGGTTCTTTGCATATTTCTCACGTAGGTGTTCTACAAACGTAAAGTATGGGCGCCAAGCACTCGGATTTTCATTCAAATTGGTATCCTGAGTCCTCTTTTGTACATCTGCCAGGCTGCATGCAGAGAAGATTAACTCAAAATGAAGCAAAATCAAGGGAAGCACAAAAAATTATAGAGTTAACAGCATACATGTCTGGTATATCTGATGAGGGCAGTTTAGAAACAAATGGCATGAGAGCAGTCTCAAGGAAAGACAGTTGCTTTGGAAGGTCGGCAAAGGCAGAAGGAATGCCATCTTGGATAATCTTCATTATCTCAGACTTGTTTTTATAAAGAGCAGCACCAACATAGGACCCCACAAGCCGATTAGCAAGATCTTGACATTCTGAATAAGACTTTGCTATGAGGGTTTGGTTTTCTCCATCATGTACATCGGCCATATACCGTTCGTACGCCTAATTCGATGAAAAACAAAGAATGATTTGCACAGAAAGATCACACTTCATAAACATCTGTTAAAAGCAGATAAATAACAAATTCAAATGTAAAATTAAGCTAAAGTAAACCAGTGCACTTGTAATGTAATTTTCTTAAATTCCTGTCAGCAAATACATCCAAGACAGAATACATGATTGGAAAATTTTCCTTAAAACATTGTAAACAATGAAACAATTGTAACAAACACAGGACGATAACAAACAAAAGGATGCATCCTTAAAACATTGTAAACAATGAAACAATTGTAACAAACACAGGACGATAACAAACAAAAGGATGCATAAGTAAAATGCCCCATAGAACCTAGTATTTTAAGTGAGAGGAGCTCAACTACTTTTATCCCCTTGTTTTCCTGGTCTACGCTTAGTTAAGTTTCAATCAATAATGAACACAACCCCCCCTCCCCCCCAAGACACACACACACAAAGAACCAAATTTGCAGATACAGTTATTAGCTAATGTTTGTTTGGAGATGGGATGTTCATGCAGAGAAGAGACACTATTAATATCACCCTTTGCACACTCATGAATAAATATTATGTGGCAAAGATAGAACAAAAAAATCTACCTTTCTCAATGCCTCAAAAAATAGAACAGCCATGTCGCTGTTTGCATTTTTCCTTAGTGCAGTTATTAGATGCTTGATTATCTCTGTCGTACTTGCTCCATGAGATACATAGTGAGAAACAATCTCTGGGCCAAGGTAATCCTGCAAACAAAATAAATTGCTGAAACTTTGCTCGTCTGTCAATAGGAAGCTCTCAAAGTGACCAAATTTTGGTGCAATAGAAAACATTCACCGGCAAACTATCTGGAAAAGCATTGTTTCATTTGCTATCACAGACAGAAAATGCAGACAAACCTTTGAAACTGTATCAGCGAGCACTAGCTTTGCAGCTGCAATCATGACAGCATCCCTGTTTGTATCTTCAATATATTCTTCATTTGCATCTTCATCTTCTGTTTCATCTGAGGATGAACACTTGATCAATTTCAATTATTAGCAACAAACCAGAAAACAGAAACACTGTCATAATGAAAAAGTTTCATTTGTTAATTCGGTATTTAAAATTAATAGTACATTTAAAGTAAAAAAAAGTGTGTGCAACAACAAAACCTGATATATTGAGCTGTTGTTCGCACAGTTTCCAGAACTTCTGAACAACATCTAATTGTGGGAGGTAGCCCAAACTTTCTAGCCTTGTTGAAGAATATTTTGACTTCTTAAACAAGCACCACATCTCTGCAGTAATGATGCAGACCTAAAAACAAAACAAGGCGCTGACAAGTCAATGGGATAAATATAACCGAGATAATGTATTCCACAGAGGTATACCAACGTTACGCAAATAATGTATTTCTATCTTTGTTAATGTTTGATCCAAGAGACTTACTCTGCAGGAAAGTACAGTAGTGCTCCTTCCCTCTTTCTGATAAGTAGGTAGAACCACCAAGAAATAATAGAGCTGTTCGAAAAGAGAGCTTTGCTTGGATAAAAGTTCATCGATAGATGTTTCAGATGGGTTTACACCATCAATTGCATGCAGACACCATGCTACTTGAAGGTACATATTGAGTAGGAGAAAGCTCTTTACCTAATAAAGCATGAAAGTATTAGCTCAATATATTACCAATACGTTATTCCTTAAGGAAGATTAAAATGCGAAATTGCGAATAACTCAAAAATGAAAGGGTTCATACCTCATTATCCATATCTCTTAGATGACTGAGAATTCGATACATATCCTCAAATAATCCATCATTTTTAACAGGTTTTGACAGCTGAAATTCATAAAGTCGCTTCAAATTAACCAAGAGGGAGTATTCATCATCACCTGCCTGCAAGGCCAATTGCACGATATTATCTTCATGCTTCAGAACAGACACAGACAGCATGAATAAGACGTACCTCCACTTCCTTGATCGCAGTTTTGACTTTCAAAACCAACTCATCTTCAAGATTCTTAAGTTTATTTTCAGTGTAAACTGGAAGATCAGCTTGACACTCACTGCAACAGAAAGTAATTGCCTTGATGCAAGATCTCAAGGTATCCTTATCACCATGTTTGAAGAAGGCATCAACAATGACATCTACGGCCGCCTTGAAATTCTGAACCAAAATGTACATGAAATTGTTAACAAACTCAGCAAAAGAGTATACGAGAAGAACAAGTGATAGTTTTTGCAACTGACCTGTTCTTGCCGTTTTAGTGAGTACATCTCAAGTTTTAAAAGCATCATCATATCAACTAGAGGCGATATCTTAGCTTTGTCAGATAGATATTTTCTTAAAAGCTGTGGATACCTCTTCAGCAAGGCATTAGTTATTTCACGCCTGCTATTTTCCAATATTTCCTGTAAAACTTTTATGCTTTAGTAAAAATGCTAAAAGCAATTGAAAAAAGTTTGTCAATCTTACAAGAAAAAAGGCATTGATACGCAGACGTGAACAATATATAATCTAGAGTTAATCAGGAAGAATTGAACATTGGAACAGAGCTTTATACAGGCTGAACTAGTCGTAGGAAAAGGGCATAATCACAAGAAATTTAAGGTGAATGAGTAGAATCAAGTTGCATATAATAAGCAACTCAAAAGATTTTCCATCTCAGTGATAAAAAAGGTAAGTTCTCAATCAACAAATTATATAGTGTGTTTAACGGTGGGTGATCTGATACAATCAGTATTACTTTTATTTTAGAAAACATTCACAATCCTGGTTAATTTAATTATCTTAGATAGTTTACGTTATATTAAGTATGTGTGTTATATTAAGTATGTGTCGACAGCTGGTGTTTGCGGTAATAAAAGTAGCCATTTAGAGCCAAGGAACCACTGAGCTAACGTCCAGAGTTCAAAAAACTGATTCAGTAAAGGTGTGTTTGGTTGATAGGATAAGGTTGAATGGGATGTGATAGTCCAGTACCATTTGGTTCCCTTATTTTGGGTGAATGAAATAATTCAGCATCTATAGGGAATATTCTTCAAATTTGTATCAGTTGGTCCAAGATGTGATGGTTCCATTCAAGCAACCAAACACATGGATGATTTTTTTCTTGAACCATCTCATACATGTACCACTTGCTACAAGCAACCAAACACACCCTAATGCAATCTACATAACTAGAGATTATTTGGTGGACAGATTTTTAAGGGTTTAACTGATCAGGTTTTAAATGTGACTTTTTTCTTAAACCATTTCATACATGTACCACTTGCTACAAGCAACCAAACACATCCTAATGCAATCTACATAACTAGAGATTATTTGGTGGACAGATTTTTAAGGGTTTAACTGATCAGGTTTTAAGCGTGACTTTTGGAGGAAATCAGGAACCTGTGACTCTGGAACCAAACATAGGACATTTGTATTATCCAATGAAACAAACCTACTTTCTGCTTGTAGTAAGAATACATCTGCCAAACTGGAACTAAGGAACCAACAGCATCGCTAATTAGGCAAGGTGACAAATGTTAAATGATCAAGAAACAGACTAGCAATCAGATCAAAGACACTTTGCGCCAGCAGTATACGATACCAAAGGTATGACATTGACACCTTTTGGGCTTTATTATAGTACAGCTTTCTATTGTCTGTTGCAGGAATTATCCTTTCCCCAACAGCCTTCTTCGCAGAGGCTCGCAGAATCCGAACTAGATTGGTTCCATCCATGTCAGTAAGCTCAGTCAATGGATTTTCGTCCAGAAGCATGGAAATTATACACCTCCAGTCCTACATAACAGAATATTGCAGTTGTAGCAATATTGTTACACTGACAACAATGTATAATAATTCTTTCAAAAATAAAGTTACACTAATTTGAGGAGCATACTTTCATGGCCTTCATGTCATCCCAAATATCATCAATGACATAAGAACTCAGGACTGGGTCATCTGAAAATTCCCTTAGGATTTGCAGCATTCGACCAATATGAACCTCGGAGGATTCATTGTCCCCATCTGGAATTAGCTAGTAGAATCAATGACTGAACTAATAAAGTAGTTCTATAGCAAAATAATGTAGCACAAAAGTAGAACCCTTCCAGGGGCAAGTACCTCTAGCTCCAGAATGAGAGGTCTTGATGTTTTGTGCTATCAGGTGATCATAAACTAACTCCCCTATGGCACGCCTGATCATTGGAGGCTCGTCAATAAGTAAATCGTATAGTGGGCCCAAATCATCATCACTCAAAAGTTGATGCCTGCAAAAGAAACAAATAGTAAAATTCATTTATTTCGCTGCAGTAATGGACATAAATAGAAAATGAGCATAAAAAGATGGACATAAATAGAAAATGAGCACAACAAGCCTGTGTGGTTCTCTTGCTCACTTGGGCAAGACAATTACTGGAATTTTTTTTGGCAAATAGCAAGGGTGACTCTTTGGTAAGACCGAAAAAAAGGAATCTTTGCTAGGTAAAGTAGCTTTACCACAGCAGATAAATCCTGTCCAGATAGGCAAGGCATGCATGCAAAGAGATAACTTGCTGTGTAGTCATCGCTCCTTCGTTTCCCACCTAAACAGATCAATACCCCAACACTATCATCTCCTCTCAGATGTAGGTTCTAGTCCAAACCCTATCCTATAGACTAGCACAACATTTGTCCAGTGCCCCTGTTATTCATTCCTATCTTCTCTCGATCAATTGTTGTCAGTGACATATTGAAATGTAGCAAGGCTCTAAGAAGCGGTGAGCAATATTCACTCGGTCACCCACCTAGTAGCGATTATACAGCCTAATCGGCCCGATTATGTGCGCTAACCGGCAATTATGTGGTAACGGGTAGGTGCACCTGTTCTTAGTATGTGGCATAGTGTACAGACTAGTAGACCCATTTTCAGAACAATTGCAATGTAGCGCCTAAGTACCATGTACCGTACTGATAATATTATGCCTATTGGTTATGTCTCATGCAACGGCACTACATCAAGTATTATGATTGGTTGCGATGTATTGTATTGTTTGTACAGTAACATTGCAATAAGTGTACATGTCATGTTTCAGCTCTGAATAAATAATTCGTATGCACGCTGATGTGAATTGTGAATTACAAGTATATTTAAACTTGTGTCTCTACAAAACAGCTTTGAACAAATTGTCAATTCAGACATGTAAGAATTGTACTGGTCGGGTGGTGTCGAAATCTTCAAGCTTCATATATATGCATGTTCAAAATATCTCTACAATGTCGTGTGATGAAAATATTTCTAAACGGTAAATGTTGACACTATTTATAGCACCGTATGATATTAAGTCCTAAAGCCCTATTCCAGAAATGGAATTATCAGCGATTTCTATATTATCCCTTTATTAAGATCCGGAACTTCCCAGCGCTCCAGCGATATACACGTCATTGACTTTGCAAAAAGACCCTCCTATTTTCTGAAATTTTACCTATTTCACCAGTTTCTGGCTATAATCCACACTGCCGAAAATCCAAAAACTGAGTAAGCATTAAACAAAACTTCACTTAAATTTTGGTTTTCTAAGAACATAGAAATACCTCATTAACAGGGCTTACCATCAAAGGCTATACATTCCAAACACTTAGCCTATTTTATGAAGGCTCTGGCAAAATAAGTAAGCGTGCCCAGTAGCAATCTACACTAGACAGGCAAAAGATCTTGAATAAGCTCACCTCAGTAATTGCTTGATGAGTCCTATAGCTGACACAGCTACTGAAATATCAATATCATCAGCAAGTTGGATCATCCTGCTGTAAAACCTCTCAGTAAAGAGGCCAAGAGAAGGTATGTTGTCATCCACTTCATACAGGCTTTGCAAGGCAAGAATAGAAGTTCTTCTAACTCCAGCGTTCTACAAAAAAAGGACAAATAAGGACTGCAAGTCTCGTAAGTCTCGTTGCTAACATAAGAAGGTATTAATAAGCACAAACACCATTTAACTAAATGTCTGTTACCTTATCATTCAGTGTCCACCCAAGATACTTTAGATATATATCTTGTAAGAAAAGTGATGGATATGAAACAACCCAAATTCCAAGAGATTTGATGCATGACATCCGGATCTCAGCATCAACATCACGATAACGATGCATGAACAACCTAAATGTGGTAAAAACAAATTTAGTGGCCTACCTACTAGACCAAGATAAATGTACACTAGACAGCAAGTGCAAGTACGTTTCTCCAGATGCCAGTGCATGAATTACCTCTAAATGGCATAATATAATTTGGAACATACTAATAAAAAAAATGTACATTTAAATGCAAGTGCAAGTGATTTGTAATAGAAAATCTCACCCACTAAATATTTCCCGCATCAATTCCTCCAAGTAAGTAATATTTTCATGAGTAAGAGAGAGCCTTCTGCTGAGAGATTCAACAAGCGGTCCATCAATCTGCTTCCTCTTCTCTGCATTCAACTGCCTTTGAGTGGTCTCACGTTGTACACTGAGAGTCTTAGCAACAGATATAAAGGACGTCACAAGTTGGAGCCCAATCAATGAAGCTACTTGACGATAAACCCTTGGAGGGGTACTGAATATACCAGATCAGAGCATTAAATACATGCATACAACACAAAGAAAAATAACAAGGACAGTGGGGATTAATCCGATTAAATTACCATGACAAAGCAATGACGTAATCCTTGATTTTTTGGAATAAGATATCATCAAACAATGGGCCATTCTGACACTCAAGGACCAAGTTATCCCAAAAAGAAACAAGATTTCCTTTGAAGTTCTTAAGGTCCTTCTGTTTTGAGCCGTAATTATCTTCCACCAGACCCTATTCTCAAGTTAAGGTTCATGAAACTCACCAAAAAGAGAGCATACATATACGTTCAAAATTGGAACAACCTATAGGATAATTAGTTTATGCATATGGGAAAATCTGCAAGGCTACAAATAATGATTCTCCATTCACACCTCCGAACAAATCACAATAGGATACTTTTCTGGCTAGATCAACAAGGGCAACTACAACATCATCCACATCTGCCTCATCAAGGTAGTCTGCATAGATTTCATGCCTGGCGCCACATGCCTGTTATCATAAGATTCGTGTGTTAATCAAATAATGTTGCAGCAACAAAAAAATAACTATATTAAGAATCTAGTATTACCTCAAATAGCATTGATAATATCTGAAACATGACAAATTTCGGCTTTGATTCATAATCCTCGACCAATTTTTTGACAGCATGGCTGATCAGCCTGCCATTATGTTTGATAATATCTGCAAGTTGCAAGTTTGTAAGTGTCCCACAAATGAAGGAAAGAACATTTGCTTAAATAAAGCCGCAGATTTCAATCTAGGCATGTTTCAGTAGGATCTTTTAAATGCTCGAATGGTAACCAGCTAACAGTCCAGCTAAAGCCATGTACTACATGCCTGAGTGAGCAATGGTGGAAGTAGGGCAAGGACCACCCCAGCAGAGGTAGCCAACCTCTTTATAAATCGTAACTCCCATGCAGTTACACTGTGTTCTCCCTATCATTTTTCCTGCCACATGTTTTACATATTCATGCAGCTTGTCACCAATTTCTAGTTTTCCTAATGGTGGTGCGTAACGGGACATGACATTTCAGAGCTAACCAAAAGTTCTATTGAAATCAAAGGGGCAAAAATTGATCATTTTTCAGCTAACAACCTAGCATTACCTAGCAAATGAACCCCACATACCTAATGAAATTTCTCAAAAACAACTAAAAATCACACAACCACAGTGTTTAACAAACTAAATTAACCCAACCCTAGGCCAAGCAGAGGAGCCACCAATTCACCATGAGGAAAGCCACACAGAGTAATCTATCCCCAGCACAGCAGAAGCAGTGCCCCGGTCCATAAATCCCAACTCGATCACAGCAACAGGACAGCTAGATTTCCTTAAACCAGCAGCTGAACGGCTAAACCCTAGCAGCGGGTTCAGAACCACGGCACTCAACCCACTTCAGCTAAACTACGACAACAAAGGCAAAACAAAAAAGCGAAAGACGAGATGCCGCGTACCGATGAGGGGCTGGTCCTCCAGCGCCGCCGCCGCCACGGCGGAGGCCGCGCGCTTACGCTTGGACTGGGGCGGCACGAGCCCCTCGTACTCCGCATGGCCCTCCTCCTCGAACTCATCGCCGGCCGCATGGTCGTCCTCCCGCGGCCGCGGCGGGCGGCCACGCTTCTGCAGGTGAAGAAAAGAGCACCCCAAAAATCAGCAAAAAAATCCGTAAATTTCGCAGAATTCAGGAGCTCAGGAACTGGGTGGAGGGACCAGGGTTACCGGGCGGCGCATGGAGGCTAGCGTCTCCTCCATTGGAGTCGATCTAGCAGTGCGAGGAGTGCAAACCCTAGAGATTCTGGGGTCCGCGCGCGTGCTTGGGAGGGAAATGAGAAAGGAAGAGGGCGAGTCGGGAGGGCGAAGGCGTAAAATGCCCGAACCCGCCTTGTCCCTATTTTACCCGGAAAAACCTATTCGGAAATTCGAATAATATTTTGGGAGGGGGGCCCCGCGATGGAATTACGTCCAGGCCTCTGGATTAGATGGGCCAGGAGTGGCCCATATGCAGTCCGTTTACTCCAACAGGCCCAAACTGGAACAGCTTCCATCGGACAATGCCAACATTTTTACAGGACTGATCGTCTGAACCTCTGCTGATCTCTTCTTGATCTTTCAGTTGCAAATTTTCTGAAACTTAAGGCAAGATTCTGCCTTGATTCATGAAACAGCCCAGTTCAAGTGCGGAGGAGATGGAACAGGCTAGTTTAAACGAAAAGGAAACGAGGGGAAATGAAATCAGTCACATTTTCAGCACAGAGAAAGAAGTTTACTCCACACAAGGTAAAATCACCTGAAAAGCAAACTACTGTCTTCAGCCCATCGCCCATAATTCAGAACCGAGATAGTCTTGATTCTCTTGACATTTTATGTATGTTTATGCAAATCACTTTTCCTAAGGAGGCAACCTCTGTTACTAAGCTTCAGTTAACAGGGTCATGGAAAGAACTTTTACGGTGTACTAAATTCAATATGAACCGTTCATTATTTTTAATCCAATGGATCAAATTAACTAGATTTTTTTATGCTTCATATGATAGTAGAGTAGTAAAAATACCCTTAACAAATCAACGTTTATATATGATTTCTACTACCCATTATATACTACCAGTATAGTGTAAAATTTCTCTAGGGAAATGTGATATGACAAGAGGAAGGTAACTGGAGCACAAGAATGAAGAATGATTTTTTGATGAGTACTCATGCAAAGTTTGCACTGTGGCAAAAACGGCAAATCAACAAGAGGTACTGCAGATGCCATCAGTTATGCGAGTTGATGCTACTAAAAGACTAAATCTCCATCTCGGCAATCCTGATGTTGTTGATGCCGAGGTCCTTGATGACAAAGAAACTCTTGGAACCCCTCTTTCTTGAATGTGAGCTTGCTTCCAATCTCCATAGAATTGTTCGCCCCATATGGTTATCTTGGGCATTTTGTTGAGCGCTTGAATCCAGGTTGGCAATCCACCTCCGATGCTGTTGATGTTCGGTCTCTGAAGAAACTTTAGCGTTAGAGATAACTCAAAATATCTAAATAGGTTTATTAGAGAGATGCTCAATATCCAAATTGGAGTCCACAACTAGAACAACTTGGACTATTTTGGCTATATAAGCCACCCATGTATATGTAATCTTGAACATAATTAGTGGATTGTCTCCCATGGATTTTTCCTCTTTCATGAGATTTTTCCACGTTACATCTGCCTCCCGTTTTTGCTGTGCTAACCCTAACAAGTGGTATGTGCACATATCAGGATTTCTGATCTACAGTTGTCATCGGCTATCTTCTACGTGACAGTCTATGTTGACTAAACTAGTTGTGTAGAGTTAGATTTAGGTTTTGATATTGAGTTTTCTAGAAGTGTTATGTCAATTTTGTTTGTCTCTCTGGAAGAGATACAGTAAGTATCCATTACAAATTCAGTTTTGTTTGTTCCGGTAAGATTTGATTTGGTAGTTGTGATTGCTATCTATACTTGCCCGTAATCTTTAGCTCATATAAGAGCATCTCCAGCAAGGGCCACTAAAACAGGGTCCCTATTAGGGACCCCCCTATTTTTTGAGGCCCTGTTTTCAGAGCACAAGTCCAGCAACAGCCCCTAAATCTCAGCCCCTATTTTACTTTTTCTCCTATTTTGACATATCCGTTATGTATAATCTTCATTTGACACCACTAAAATTCAATCAAAAATATTTGTAATACATAAAACATAAGCATATTAACATTTACAATTTAAAAACATGATATTTAAAATTTAAATTTAAAATTTTCAAAACATGATAAAATTTTCGAAGCCTCTCATGTATTTCCCTATCTTCAATAATAGGGGTTGTACTCGTGTCCCTGGAAATTAGGTCTGAGGAGGCAAATTTAGAGGCCTCCTAATTTTAGGGGCTTGAGTAGGGGCCTCATGAGAATTGGGGCTGAGGAGGCAAATTTAGGGGCCCCCTAATTTTAGGGGCTTGAGTTGGGGCTCTGCTGGATCTGTTTTTTTTACTACACTCCCTATTTTAAGGTTTAGGGGCTGGTTTAGGGGCTCTGCTGGAGATGCTCTAAGTAATAGAGAAAACATAAAAACTTCAGGGTGTTCTATCTCTTTTCAGATTTAGCCTTTGTTCTTCCTGAGACCAGCACTTCTCTGTTCTTGGTTTCCCACGTTGCAGAACTTTAGGGTGTTCTGAACCTGGAGCTTGAGAACTTCAGAGTTTCAACACTTGGTATCAAAGCCAAGTTATGGAGGTCATGGAGACATCGCCGAGTACGTCGGGGACCGACGGTGAGATGTCGTCATCCGGGAAGATGCTGGCGAGAGGAGGAGGAAGTGCCAATTCAGCATCCGATGCTGAACGACACCAATTATGGCCTGTAGGCCATGAAGATGAAGATCATCTTGCGATCTCTTGGAGTGTGGGCAGCGATTGAAGAGGTTGCACCGGTCGAAAAAGAAAAGGACTAGGGAGCTCTCGCCACGATCTCTCAAGATGTGCCTGATGCTATGATGATGGCCATTGCAGAGAAAGAAACAACCAAGAAAGCTTAGGAAGCCATCGCCCATCAGGGAGATGCGCGATGGTGAGGATCGTGTCAAGAAGGCAAGGGTGCAGGCACTGCAGAGGCAACTCAATCATATGATCATGGATGATTCTGAAAGTCTTATCGAATTCTCACATAAACTCACCAGCACTGTGGGTGAAATTCGTTCCCTCGGCACAGATGTGAAGGACATCGATGTTGTTGAGAAACTCTCTAGTGCTGTCCGTGACAGATTTCTCCCAGTCATCGGCACGATCAAACAGTGGGGATATATGTCAACCATGTCCCTAACCGAGGCAATTGAAAGGCTACGGATGTTTGGGGGAAGCCTGAAGTGGAGGCGACACTGCAAAGAAGATGGGTAGCAACTGATGCTCACGCGTACATAGTTGAAGCCTTATCCATGGAAGAGAAGAAGGGAAGAGAAGGTTTCGGCAGTGGCACGAAGAGAGGTGGTGTACGCGGCGATGGTCGTGGCCGCAGTCAAGGAGCTGGTGAGGTGATGATACTGAGAGAAAGCCCCATCGCAAGTTTGATAAAACCAAAATCAAATGCTTCAATTGCTCTATAATGGGTCACTTTGCATCGAGTGCACAAAGCATAAGAAAGAAAAGGCTCATTATATATGTAGAGAAGCTGAGGGATGATGAACCTGCTTTGCTGTTCATTGAAGCCTGCGAGCTTTCAAAAGCTGTCGAGCACAGCACTGAGGTGGTGATGCTCAATGAGGAGAAAGTAAAACCCAAACTGGGATATGGAGGAGGATGGTCTCTATTGATACGTGGTATCCGGTAGGATGGATGTGTTCAAAGAATTGGACACGTCAGTAAAGGTTTCAGTCAAGTTCGATGACGGATCTGTGGTAGAGATTCATGTGTAGGGTTTGGTGCTTCTCAAGGGGTTGTCGGGTGAACACAAAGTACTCATAGATGTGTACTACATCCTGCGTCTCTGCAGTAATGTTGTTAGCTTTTGACAGCTTGATGAATCCGGATACAAGATCGTGATAGGAGATGGTAGGTTGAGCATCTCTGATCGTGATAGGAGATGGTAGTCCTGGGAATTGGGCCGTGCTGGGCCAGCACGGCCCCAGCCCGTTGGGCTTCAGGCCAAATTAATTCGGGCCGACACAGTCCATTTTTTTCGTGCCGAACCGGGCTGGCACGACAGCCCATTTTCTAGGCCCAGCACGATCGAAAGCATGCTAGGCTGGTGTCGGACCGTGCTAGCCTAGGCCTGGCCCGCATATAGAAAAGCATGGGCAGAACGCAGAAGCAAAAGCGTGGCCTGTGCGGCCCAAAACGATGAAGTACAGAAGAAGCTCATATTTCAGAATAGAAGTATTTCAGAACAGAACAGAACACACATATTTCAGATTTCAGAACAATTTCTCTATAATTGCATACTCCACACGACCAGAACAGAACAACACACACATATTTCAGATTTCAGAACAAGTACTCTCCACTCTCTAGAACAGAAAAAATAGATTCCAAAACAAAGAAACAATTGCATATTTCAGAACAGAAGAAACAAAGGCAAATTTGAGAAATTTTTTTTAAAAAATCTATTTTTTAATCAAAATTGCAAAAGTAAACGTCGGTTAGAAGAAATTACAGGGATGTACGTCTGTCGCCTGTTAGTTCGGTGATAGTACTCTATCGTCCAACCAACGGGCGACAAAATAATACCTCGCCGAATAGAAAGGCGACTTAATAATGTCGCTATTTAAATGGGCGATAGTATAAAAGTCGCCATATGAATTGGCGACAAATGCTTGTCGCCCAATAAATGGGTGACACAGACCTAGGGATAATTTTGACAATTTTGTAAGTTTTATTACGCTCCAAATCGAACGAAATAAATTTGTAAAGTTATATTAAGCTATAAGTAAAGGATCCAGATTATGTAATAAATTTTCGGCAGCTTGTAAAATACCACGTTTAAATGTAATTTTTTTGCAACGGTACTGCAGGTTTGCTCTTTGATCTATGGAGTAGCATATTCTGAAAAAATATTTCATTTACACCTTTCTTTGCTACACAAATAGACTGTCGCAATAACCCTAAGTATTATTATTGACGATAACTTTTAACCCTTTTCGGCAGCCCGTAAAATATGACGTTTAAATGTAATTTTTTGCAACAGTACTGCAGGTTTACTCTTTGATCTATGGAGTAGCATATTTCGGAGACTTGCCGAGACGCCTCCTCTGTTTCGGCTCGCACTCCACTATATGGTGCAGGAGGTGTGTGTTGGGCTTCTTGTTGTATAACCAAAAACGTGTCCTGCGGTCAATGCAGTATGCCCGCTGTGGTGGTTGAAGAACACTGTATGCGTATTCGGGGTCTGGCTTTTCTGGGAGGTAGTAGCACCACGGCGAGAGTTGCTCTCCCCAGTTATCAAAGACGGGAAGTTTGAGATGTGGGTGGTACGTCTCCAGGTCCACCTAGTTAAAGTACCAGCACCATTCATCCTCGGGCAAAGGGCACCGGTAGAATCTTCGGTCCGCTAGATCCTCGTGGCAGGTATCAACCACTTGTAACACCCCAGCATTTAATATGCCCGAATGCTACCAAACATAGACTAAGCAACCTCTAAATACCACAAAATCAAGTAAATTACAGCAAATGCACTAATGCTGAAAACCGATATTTCGGCAGCATCTCCTTTGTTTTAACATGAAAAGGAAACACAATAGCATAACAATATAAGGCAATATGAGAGACATCTAAAATAGCAATAATTAAAGGTATGACGACCTTAAAGGTCTAATTCTAAACATTTAATGTCTCCATGAGCCAAACGAACAATAAGACTCTCATATCGCAAAGCTAAACCATAAAACAATAGGCATCACACTTAATTTATTATCAAGGCCCAATTAAGTGACTGTGGGAACAATTGAGTGACGCTACGTGTCGAAGTGTGAGTAATTCCCCTCCCCGCATGCCGATCTCATGGTACCTAAAACAACAAGAAAGCACAAGCGTGAGTTCAACACTCAGCAAGCATATTGCAATGGTACACAAAAACAATTACATGGCTACAACAACTCATATCATGTCTTTCATCTCATTCATGATCACATATCAATATCATCACCATTATGTATGCAATGCGATGCGATGCTCATGTCTCCTTGGAAACTCATACCGGTATGGTTGAGTACACACCCGTCGGTGTGCACCCTCTCCCCCCTTCCATCCCGAAGATGGAGGGTGCCTACTCCTCGCTTCCGTTCACCGCGGTGAATGGAATCACGATGTAGGACTTACTCATTGGCTCTCCGGAATAGTCATAACTTTCTCACCGACCTTCCCTGGACTAGTTATGACTTTCTCACCGCCCGGACCATGTATCATGCCATGTATGCAAACATGCCAACATCATAAATAACTTGTACATTAACACATGGCATCATAACATAATAAGCATATTCATTATATCAATGGCAATCATTAAAGCATGGCAAGTGATCATATCATATAATCAATTTCATCTAGTCTAAACTAGCAACCTACAAACCGCTATCCATTACAATACACTTGCCTCAACCACGGGCAACGGGTTGGCGAGAAGTAGAAGGCACTCCCAGGGTCACACCACCTGCACATGAGTACCACATACTCACAATCGTGTCCACAAAACAGTAAGCAATCCCTCTTCTACCCCGACATCGCAAACTACTCGCTAAACCCAAAAACAGAGGTTCTGTCCCGTCGGGACAGCAGCCTTCCAAAAGGCATAACTCGGGTTCTAAGACTCCGAATCAATTAAACGAGTACATCCTCGCGTAGCTTAGGAAATTTCCTAACTTTTTCTAAGTATATGGAAAAGCTTATTCGGACTCTAAAGTTGTTTAATCTACAAAATACCGTGATCTGTTCCAATCACGTCACAGATTTTAATACGCTCGGTAAAACGATCATAACATTCAAACGGCTGGGTGGAATTGGACGTTCTTTATACCCACAAAACGATATTGAAATTACCTACAACTTCTTCAACAGCCGTACGACCAAATTCCGACTCTAAATTGACGAAAACCCAAACCCTAGGTCGACTGCTCAAGCTGCCCGAAACAGAGAACGTGGCAACTTCTAGATTTCATTTAATCTACTCAATTCCAGCACCACCAATTGATCTAAAAACATGATAATGACCCTAAGAACAGTACCTAGGCCAACCCCAAGGAGTCACATGGCCATACCTTCGCCCGACGCACGAAAACCCAATAGATCTCCTCCCGGTTCGCGCGATCTCCTTCCTCGCTCCAAATCCACCGGATCTCCTCGTCGCGGAGCGCTCCAATGGATGGATCTTCGAGGTGGTGAGGTCAAGAACTCACCTAGGTGCAGCAAGGGAGGTGGAGAGGTGGTGGAGAGGGTGGTGGCGCAAGGGGAGAGGCTTGGGGGAGGTGAAGGCGCCCAAGGAGGAGGTGGGGAGGTGTGGGAGGCGGCTAGGGCACTTGGGGGCGCAAGGGGTAGGGGTGGGGCGCAATAAGAGGCAGGGGGAGGCCCCCAACCAGGATTCCTACTCCCAATTGAACTCAAACTCCATCCCACCAAAGCCCACGACCCCTTCTCTTAGGCCTAAAAGTCCCCGGAAAGGCCCAGACTCACGGAAATGGCCCGGAAACGCTAATAACCTCCATACCTTATGGTTTTAACCTAAATTTCATATTTCATAATGTTTTTGACCTCATCATTCACATTTTATAAGGTTACGACACTCTGTGGTTTCACATTCTCCCCCCCCCCCTTGTAACTTCAGTAGATGGGTATAACTCCTTTATCACATTTACTGATGATTTCTCCTGGTATGGCTATATTTTTCCCATTCGTGATCGATCTGAATCACTTGATAAGTTCAAAATATTTAAGGTTGAAAATCAGCATAACTTAAAAATTTAGGTAGTGAGATCAGATCGTGGAGGAGAATATTATGGGAGACATGCTCCTTATGAACAAATTCCCGGTCCATTCGCTAAGTTTCTTTTAGAAAATGGCATAGTGGCTCAATATTCCACACTTGATGAACCTCAGCAAAATGGAGTAGCTGAAAGGCTCAACCGCACCTTTATGGATATGGTGCTTAGCATGATGAGCATCGGTCCATGTTGTACATCCATTGCCGGTCCATCTACAATTAGAACTAAATTACATACACATAATTTAATTGCAATATACTTTCAAAATTATGGCTAAATTACGTACATAACAATTTAATTGTAATGTACTTTCAAAATTAGAGCTAAATTATGTACACAATAATTTAATTGCAATGTACTTTCTAAATTAGAGCTAAATTACGTACACAACAATTTAAATACAATATACTTTCGAAATTAGAGCTAAATTACATACACAACAATTTAATTGCAATCTATTTTGTAAATTAGAGCTAAATTACATACACAATAATTTAATTATAATATACTTTCAAAATTAGAGCCAAATTAGAGCTAAATTACATACACAACAATTTAATTGCAATGTACTTTCTAAACTAGAGTTAAATTTAATTCCAATATACTTTCAAATTTGAGCTAGATCCCACCTTCAATGGGAGCTACAAATGAAGTGAGGATGATGTTACTAACCTTCAAGCACTTGGATTGGAGTAAAATCACCAAAATATTTGGGCAGCACCTCCCCTAATTTCTGAAAATCGCCATGGCAGCATCTCTGTAGCTTCCTTCCCTTATCTGTTTGATCATGGGCGCGAGAGCTCGGGGAGGAAGGCAGTGTTTAAATCGCCCCTACCACTACCGGTTCGTGGCTCCAACCGGTAGTGAATCCCCCCACCAACCCCTGTAGCCGTTGAACCGGTAGTGGATCCAAGGATTTACTACCGGTTGGTTATACCAACCGGTAGTGAAGATATCACTACCGGCTAGTGGCTCAAACCGGTAGAGAATCCCCCCTCCAACCCCACGCCATGGGCCTGTATCCGTTGAACCAGTAGTGCTGCAAATGTCACTACCGGTTCGGCTACAACCGGTAGTGATGGCCAGTTCTGTAGTAGTGTTATGAGGCTACCGGGCAGGCGGTATGGCTTAAGAATTTTAAGGCTCTCCCTAAATCCCTTTCGATCTAGGGCTCGTGCACAGTCTAACGAAGACCCTCTACCTCCATCGACCCGTCTCGGTGCTTCACTCCTCCTCTGCCGACACATCAAGATTGACAACCGAAAACTTCTTATGGCGTCATCTTCCAATCCGGGTTAGCTCAATTCTAACGATTTAATTTCCGCACTTACTGTGATCATGTTTTAGACTAGATGATGACCTAAACTTAGCTCATGTTATTGTAGGATCGATATATACTAGTATAGCAATCAGAGGGGGGTGAATGATTGTGCGGAAGCTAAAAACAATTTTTTGATCTACTAAAAATTCACCCCAATTCGGAACCAAATAATTGCTTCGGTTTAATGCAAAAACAGATTGACAGACATTCACTAAAACGTGAATTCCCGGAGATCCAACCGTCCAATTGATGTCAAATTTTTACTGTAGAAACTAGATTCAATTTAGAAACTAACCCAATAAGAATCGACTCAATCGGATCTACGGATCAAAAGTTATAAGCTTTGCAAGTTGACTGTTCCAAAAGTGACGCGAATTGATTAAACCCTAATTTCGTAATTAAACAAAATTTATAAGAAATTAACCAATCAAACTTTTTAGATCACTAACTCGATGCCCTAGGAAGGTTTGGAATAGATCAAATCAAAACTATCAAGATTAAGAATGAATCAATCTAGAATCAACACATGCGCGCAAGGAAGTAGATTACCAAATCAACACGTACGACACCATGCAAGCACTGTAGCTACAGTAATCATGAATCAACACGTTCTGCTAGAATGTTGCTATTGCTGCCGTGACACTATAGCAATTCACGACTCAAAAGATGAAATCAAGATTCTTGATTTAACGCTAATAAAGCAAGAAGAACAGAAGCTTATCTTTCTATGCATGCATGTTACCTCTGTTGAAGATTTCGTACGTGAAGCATATACTCCTGAGACGCACGACTTGGCCTTTGCCGACGAGTTCGTCCCGAACGTTCACGTGTGCTGCTGCAGCAGTCTTCCGTTTGGATCCGTTCGGCTCTTGTTCCACCAAAGCACAGTGCTCTGCTGCTATCTTTATTTTCCCGTACGCGCGTGATGGAGCTCGCCGCCGAACTCTCTCGTGTGCACTAGCGCCGCCGGAGCTTGCTCCCCTGTTTTTCGTTTTGTGCGACTTCTAAGAAATTAAACTTTATTTCTTTGTGTCTAGTCTGGTTACAATACTCCAAACAAAAGAGTACCAACCCTAATCCACACCCAATAAACAGGGGACACCTCCCCCTATTTATAAGAAAACCCTAGAAGAGTTCGCATACATATCCACTTGGCCCAACATGGCCCAATACATGCAAACTACCTCAAAACGACATAATCAGACGCCAGACGGCCCACCTGCCGTACTCACGTGACTCACTAGCAACCACGTGCACCGTTCTCTAGTCCGAACGCCCCGCGTGACATCCTCGACCACCAAGACCTCGATTCCTCCCTGAACCTAGTCCCGAACCTCAGTTCCTCCATGAACCTAGTTCCGGTCCCGTCACCGACCACGTTCGACCTCAAGCAACACCTGCACATGAACAAACACACAACCGTGTACGAGCACAAGTCCACGACTTGACTCAAGATCAATCCATGCAACCACTCACACGAGCGCATTGCATCAAGCAAAACCACTACCATGCTATCACAAGCATATCCAATAATTATCTGAAACAGCACATGCACATGCACCACACATGTCATAAGCACAACCACTTTGCAATACCAAAATCATCATTAAGCCAATTTTTCAGCACATGATTTCACAGTTATTACTAACAGTACTCAGTACTGCGGAGGGGCAGCGAGCCCTTACGGTTGGCCCGCGTGCAAATCCCTCGGTCGCATAGGCAAAATCGCAGGATTGGAGAGCGCGGCGGCAGCGAGGCATTTCAACGCATGTGGTGGTTACCCCCATCATGATCATCGATCAAGAATTCCACCTTAACGAGCATCACCTGCACCCATTTCAATGTCAAATTGATCGAGCCGTCAACAAATTCTTAAACATGCGGTCTTCCATTAAGGTGAACCGTGAAGCTATCTCCACGTCATGGTTGCGTTCGAGGACCGTTTCATGCGAGTGCCTGGGTCAGGTTCACCTGTGCAGCGACCTGACGAAGATGAACTTCCTGTGAGGAAGTGGTGATCGCACAACGACGCGACGACCCAAACAAAACAAAATACCACCACCTATGCAAATGCATATGGTCCTGGAAACTGCCATTTCAAGGCCTAACTGTGATATCGTACAAGGAGGATAATCACAGCCCATTTAACACAGCGACCCAAGAATGAACAGGTAGTACTAGCTAAAAGGGACTTTTGCTCCACATTATATATTTGGGAGAAACTTCCACCCGGACGTCCGTTTTTTTTTGTTTTTCTCGGACGCCGTGCAACATTTTTTTTAACGTATGAAACATTTTTGTTGAACGTATGAAACATTTTTTTTACTGTTTGTCGAAGAAAAATGTTTTACTACGTAGAAATAAATGTTTCACGCGTGGAAAAAAATGTTGCGAAGAAATCTGCCATCCGATCCTCAGCAATACCGTATATATTTCTGTTTCTGGAATGAAACCATGGCATGGTCGGAGCATGGTCCAGCCGGCCGGGCCATGCATGCAGCAGGGAGGGGTAGAGGAGGAGTGCCTGGTAGCGCTGATGGTGCGCAACGGCGACACGAGCTCGTGTGTTTCCCGTCCCACCGGCAGTTGGCACATCCATGCCTCCATCGCTAGCTCCATCCGGGGTGCGTACCGACCGGTCACCGAATGCATGATTCGCCGCCCTGCCGATGACGTTGGCAGGTAGAGAAGAGAGGCATGTATGTCGATTGGAAAATCCTATAATTAAAAGGGAAAGGAAAATCAATTCAAAATTTTGATTTATGATTTTGAGCTGAATTTCTAATGTTTTGTGAATTTTTTTTGAATTATGATTACCAGAAATCGCTTTTTGTTTAACCTGGAAGAAAGAGTTTAACTTTAAAATTCAAAACCAATGAACTTAAAATTTCAAAAAATTCTTATTAAAATCCCAAATCATTTATAAGTCATCCCTGCAAAATTCCAGAAAAATGTGAAGTGAATTACTGAATTTTGAAAAAAAAAACAGCAGCTTAATATTTGAACCTTGAGCATGTCAAATTTTTGTAGAAAGGATTTTTACTTGAAATTTTTGTGGTTGTTCAACCATGCTCTTAGGATTATTCACAGAAATTTCCAAAAAATTTTGATGACATTTTAGTACCTTAATAAAATCGAAGTGTAGTTGTTGTCCTGAAAATTTAAAAAATTAAAACCTTCTATTTTCCTTTTGTTTCACTGCCTGTGGGCCCTCCAGCTGAGTAAGCCCACCTGGCAACGCCTTGGCGTCCCTCTGCTCTTTACCATGTGGCTTGGGCCCCATCTACCAGCTAGTCTCCCTATCCCTCCTCTCTTTTCCTCCGCCACTTGGCCCTACCACCTCCCCTAGCCCGCTTGCCAGCCGCACCCAGCATAAGACCGCGCCCCCGTTCGGCTTGCCTTCGTGTTCTGTGCGTTCTGGCCTTGCCCTGCCCGGCCCACGCGGCCACTGGTGCTCGCTACCACAGAGAACCATCACCACGTCGCACAAAGCTTTTGCCGCAGCACCCCTTTCTTTTGCTCATGCCTACCATGGCAGCTTTGGCTGTTGTTTTATTTTGCCACAACACTGAGACGTCACCGCCCATTGGAACTTGGCCAATAAGTTTATATATCATATACAATGTGTATGCTATATCCTTAGATTTGAGGTTGGCACATGTACTCGAGATGTGTAATGACTTATTTAGGGGTTGCCAAACGCTCTCACAGAATCGGGTAGTTATAAAGGTGGCTTCCGGGTTTGTTATGAAGCATGTTGCGAAGTATAGTTGATTAAGATGGGATTTGCCTCTCCATTCAACGGGAGGGATATCTCTAGACCTCTTGAGTGGTCGGATTTCGGAAATGCATGACCATACTACTCGCGGTTAAAGAGTTAACCGTAGTTGGGGATTCTGAGTCACAAATCGAGAAAGAGTGGTTGGAGCTAACCAAACAAAGATGACATGTACTCGCCTTGAGCTTGACCGATATCATGAGGCAAAGAGAAAAGCTTTTGATTAAACATTGTTAAGGTTCGTCCAATGTGATCTTTACGTATACTTGAGAGTTGGCACGTTCTACTAGGGACCGCTACCGATTATTGATCGAGTAGGAGTACTTGGGCCATGTCCAAGTACATGCGAACCTATGGGGTCGCACACTTAATGTTGGATTTACCCAAGAGATAATCATGGACCACGTATGATGTGGGTTTCGTACCATATTCGGACTCTAATGTAGAGATCGTATTGGGACTCTAACGGGGAGGTCCACTAAGAGGTTATATAAGGGAAGGGGTGGAGGCCAGAAGTCACAAGTTCTCCTCTCCACAAAACCCTAGCCGTCTTCTTCCATCCGCGCATCACGGTGCTAGCACACCGCATTTAAATTCCTCCATGTACGTGTGGACTACGTAGAGACGTTTCTACAACTGCGACGTTGATTGGGACAATCACGACAAGGAGACGTTATTCACAGATGATCGACTACAGCAAGAAGACGATCGGCTTGCAAGGAGGAGACGATCGCTCCGTGGACGACCATCTACTTCCACTACATCGACGCGCACTACGTCGAACCAGGCGCTTCGACCTTCCTTCCGCTGCGCTGCACACCGATAGTGGTAACGATCTGTAATCCCCTTCTTACGAGAAGGTTTCTGGTTTATGCAGTATTTTACTTTGTGCTAGCGTAGCGTAGCATACCGTATAACCTAACACTTAAGGGGTTGGAACCGAACTCTGATGGTGATCAGAGTTGGAACAGAATTTGAATGGTGATCCTATTCACGGGATATAATTTTAACTAAGCAATTCAAAGTTTCACAAAAAAAAATACTCTGATCTGTGGTTTCACCAAAGCTTCCGAGATTTCAAAATCCATCATTGGAATGTTAAAATTACCCACGAGTCCATCTAGAACACGATGACTAAATTAGCTCACTTGAATCAAACTACAATAAGCAGGGATCGTGCGGGAGATATATACGTAATGTCAATGTTCAACCACTATGTTAAAACCAAATAAACATCACGATTATTTGGAAATATTAGGATAAAGCAGCCTAATATTATTTCTGTAACATTTTTGATAGAACAAGTATATATCAACTGGAACATCAAATGGAACATAATAAAGCACCTGGATCGAACGGGTTTCCGGCAGAATTCTATCAGGTGTTCTGGAAAGTTATAAAAGATGATTTAATGGCCATGTTTCATGATTTTCATAAAGGTGTTCTTCCTTTATTTAGGTTGAATTTTGGTATTATCACCTTGCTGCCAAAAAATAAAGATGTAACAAAAATTCAACACTATCGACCGATATGTCTTCCTAATGTTAGTTTCAAAATTTTCACTAAAGTAGGCATGAACAGAATTTCTGGTATAGCTAAACATGTTGTTCGGCCAACACAGACCGCTTTTATGCCCAGTCGAAATATAATGGATGGTGTGATAATTCTTCATGAAACTATTCATGAGATTTACAAGAAAAAATTAGATGGAGTTATTTTAAAAGTTGATTTTGAAAAGGCCTATGATAAGGTCAAATGGTCTTTTCTTCAACAAACTCTTAAATTGAAAGGTTTTTCTTCTCAATGGTGTCAGTGGGTCGACAATTTTGTGTCTGGAGGTAGTGTTGGTATTAAGGTTAATGATGACATTGGGCCATACTTTCGAACTAAAAAAGGATTAAGGCAAGGAGATTCCTTATCTCCAATCTTATTTAATATTGTTATGGATATGCTAGCTGTTCTTTTAGAACGAGCCAAGGATGATGGACAAATAAAAGGAATAATACCTTATTTGGTTGATAATGGATTGTCCATTCTTCAATATGCAGATGACACCATAATTTTTATGGAACATGATATGCTACAAGCCAAAAATATAAAGCTCTTGCATGTGCATTTGAACAACTATCGGGTCTTAAAATAAATTTTCACAAAAGTGAAATTTTCTGCTTTGGTGCTGCCAAGGATTTTGAAAGTAAATACACTCATCTTTTTGGATGTGAAGTTGGCAATCTACCTTTCAGATATCTTGGGATTCCAATCCATTATCATAAGCTGACAAACAATGATTGGAAGGGGGTAGAGGAACGATTTGAAAAAAGACTGAGTAGTTGGAAAGGAAAACAGTTATCAGTTGGAGGCAGATTAGTTCTGATTAATTCCGTACTTAGCAATCTACCCATGTTTATGTTATCTTTTTTTCGGATACCACGTGAGATTCTAAAAAAGTTGGATTATTTTAGAGCTAGATTTTTCTGGCAGCATGATAATCATAAGAAAAAATATAGGCTTGCTAAGTGGAATATTATTTGTCAACCTAAAGATCAAGGTGGTCTAGGTATTCATGATCTTAATGTGAAAAAAATTTCTTTGCTTTGTAAATGGTTTTTCAAACTTTTAAATGAGGACGGTGTTTGGCAACAAATTCTTTTCAAAAAGTACTTGGGTAGTAAAACTTTATCTCAAGTGCAAGTGAGACCAAGGGACTCTCATGTTTGGGTAGGATTAATGAAGGTCAAACATTATTTTTTTAGATTTGGATCTTTCATTCTTCGTGATGGATCTCAAATTCGCTTTTGGCAAGATACTTGTCTGGGAAACAACCCCCTTAGTATACAATATCCTCGACTGTATAACATTGTCCGAAAAAATATATATATCACGGTTGCTAAAGTAATGAGTCCTGAATTGTTTAATATTTCTTTTCGTAGAACCATTATGGGATCTACTTTACTTGATCTTCAAGAGCTTATTACAAGAATTGTTGCTATAAATTTGTACTCAGATCGTGATATTTTTACATGGAATCTTTATCGAAATGGGCAATTTTCTGTTCAAGCGATGTATGCAGCTTTAATGCATCAAAAAATTCCTTTTTCAAATAGACAACTTTGGCAGCTTAAAATACCTTTAAAAATCAAAATATTTCTTTGGTACTTACGTCGAGGAGTAATTTTAACAAAGGATAACCTAAGTAAACGAAATTGGACTGGCAATAAACAATGTTGTTTTTGTAACAATGAAGAAACTATTCAACATCTTTTTTTGGATTGTCAATATGCTCATTTTGCATGGTATGTTTTTCAAGCGGCCTCTAATTTGTCACCTCCACACAGTATAGCCCATCTATTTGGATCTTGGCTAGTGGGTTTGCGAAGGAAGTACAAAATCATTGTCTAATTGGGGCTGCCGCACTTTGTTGGGCTATTTGGCTACATCGAAATGACAGGGTTTTTAATAAAAAAAAACACGTGTTTAATCCATTGCAGGTTATCTATTCATGCATTGGTTGGCTACGTTCATGGTCCTTGTTGCAACAGCAGGAGGCTCGAGAGTTGGTATTGGAAGCATGCAATTCTATACAGATCGTGCTCCAGGAAATTTTTATCCGACATGGATGGAGGTTTAATGCAAGATTGTGTGCGAGTTGAGAGTTTTGTTATAAATTCCTTTATGCTTGTCTTTGGTGTATACAAAGTCTCCTATAGTTGAAGTGTTTTCTTACAAACTTTTTGGTGTGAACTTTGTATTACTGGATTGGTCGTGTGTATCTCTTGATGCAGAGGCCGGAAGATTAATAAAATCCTTCCATTGTCTTAAAAAAAAGTATATATCCTGTGGCATACACTATGAAACCTAATTGTAACGTTGTTCCTTAACTACATTACGATATAGTGGCTCTTGTAATAATCTAGTTTATAACATATGGACGTCGGAGCATGCAGCAGAGTATATTTCCATCGGTTAAGATTCAATAAGTATTGCTAACTGTCAAACTCCAAATTTTAATTGACGACAACGCACTTCAGGAGTCCTCGGCACAAAATATGATTACAGATAAGTACATCATAACCAAACTGGTGCGACAAAAAGCGGTACAGCCGTGAAATCTGGTCATTGCTGTATTGCCTAAAACATAATAAGAGCTCATATTTCAAAATCTATTTTGTACATAATCTGGTTTGTACAAATGTGTGGGTGCAAATATACTCTGTTTTGTTGAATATATGTAAACTCAAAAGTTGCCTCATCCGGTTGAAGACCAAATTTAGCAACGCAGAGAGCTCGAATCCCACGAAGTACAAGTTATCCCCCCCCTAAAGACGAGGAGATGCATGAACAAGAAACGCTGCTCATATGCTAAGCATGTGGTATAAGCCCACATGCTTATAATTAAAATATGCACCAATTCTGGTGAACAGAAGAAACCGGATTTGCAGTTTTATTTGGACAAGAGCTAATAGAAAAAACTGCCGTGCTGGAGAAGAAACCAGATTTACAGTTTCAATCCAACAAGAGCCAAAGTTGTAAAAAAAGAAGAAGCCAAGGGCAAGGAAAGAAATTTGTTCCCTGCGTCCAGACCCCACCTGCATTCCGTACATTACTACATACCTCCTACATCTCTTCCCCACCGGGAAAAAACACCGGTACTCTACGTCCTGGTTAATGCATGGAATGAACAGTATTCACCTAAAACCAACAACGATAGCAAGGGTGAGTACATTGCGTACGCAGCAAGACTTACAGTGTTTGCAAAACCTGAAATATATGCAAGCTGAATAAAAAGTGGGTTTCTATGGTTGTTTTGCGTAAAGCTAAATTGAATTGTAAATACTGAATAATAAATTGAAAGCGAAATTGAATAAAAACAACTTGACAGATATGTAAAATTAATAATCGGCATGTAAATAACAGATAACATCTCAACATTCTTCCATGAATGTGAGAAACGAATCAATGCCAATACATGGCACAGTAAACACTCATAGTCCCCGTGGGCATCAAACCATCCATTCCCAATAATAACTAGAAATCAAATTATTTTGCCACACAAGGCACAACAGATAAATTCAACCTTGCCAACGTAATGTCAAGGATCGAATCATCTGTAAGGGTAAACTCACCATTTCCAAATTTTAAGTTTCGATTCATTTTATGAAAATACCAAAAAGTTGTCTAACTAGTGCAAGTTCACCAAGTGCTCATAACCGAGAGCGCGGCTAATCGATTAGTTTTTACTCTGCAGAGTTGTACAGCTTTACCCACGAAAGAATGATTATCCCTTTTTGCAAACGTTATTAACACACTTCCTTTGGTGTGCCGCGAGGATAATCATATATAACCTTTACATTACTTAATCCTGATTTTGCACCAGCCCGGTGACGTTAATCTTTGCTATGGCGGTAGAAACAACACACCCAAGTCAACACATATCTCTTTCTCACGGCAGTATATCCCTGCCAAACCATTTCTCCCCATAGCAAAGCGTACACCGTTGCATCGGCAGGCGTGAATCCCAACACCTCGGTGAGGGCACCCCTTCGAGCAACCTAAATATGGAAGCCCGTGCTACTACAGCCTTCCAATATGCAAAATCAGTTTTAAGTAACTTAATTAGTTATAGTTGTCCCATACCAGCATCGTGGTTGCACGGTATTACTTGGATCATATAACACTACGTTCGGTCCTTAATCTGACCCGGGCGATAATCTCCCCCTAACTACGTGCAGTACACTCTTGCACATCCGGCTATTGCCAATAATCGCCCGCATCCAAATCATAGTTTTATTTTCATTTTTACCAACATATCGGTATCCTTTACTGTCATATCCAACCTTTTTAAATCATGTGAACATTTAAGTTAACCATTCTAAGCATGACTAAGCATATGTCATTATACAGTGATTATATGCATTCTTCCTGTGTCATCCCATAAGCTAGGGTTTCAATGGATCACATAGCAAAGTTGATTAAGGGAATCCATATTGAAGAGTTTAACTACCATATCCCACAAAGTAGCAGTGTAGAATATATATAAAGCATGCATGAAAACATTTATGAAAATTGGGATCAATGTGTTCAAGGAGGTGCTTGCTTTGCTGAATATTGTTGTCGTCGAATAAAAGATCAGGTTCGGTAGCAGTGATATCTATTACGTCAGAATCTACTCGATAATCCGTGGTACATGTCAAATAACAAAACTCCAATAAGAACCAAGTAATAAGAATCAAATAACAAATCACACACATGGCAATGACATTCATTCAAGGTCATGATTTCAAGTTTAAGTTTTAAACTAAGGAATTTAGATTGATTTACAACATGTAATTTACTACTTCATGAATCAATAAGTAAATACACTATGATGTCCTAAGTACAATCATCCTAGCATATTCCTTACTGTTTCTAAGCTATTTTCAGAGTGACTTATCCAAATTTTAAAGTTTAACATTTAGATTTACACATGCATGCAAAACATATCCTAGAACAAGTTCTTATTTATAAAATGATCTAAACCAAGTGCAAATCTAAATATTTTTTGCATATTTAACACAATTTATTTCATTCCAATTGGAGTTCAATCGCTCAAATTCTATAAATAGCATATTTCAACCCTATTCTTTAAATTCAAATTTAAATTGCAAACAAAGTCTAAACATTCAGTAATTCTGCATAATCATGAACTAGAGATAAAAATATGAATTTAGAAATTTATTCGATTGGATTTGGAGCTTCCTAGCAAAAGATATGAAGGATTTGAAATAACTTCTTTAAATTCAAATTTAAATTGCAAACAAAGTCTAAACATTCAGTAATTCTGCATAATCATGAACTAGAGATAAAAATATGAATTTAGAAATTTATTCGATTGGATTTGGAGCTTCCTAGCAAAAGATATGAAGGATTTGAAATAACTAGGGAGCAGAATAAAATAAACTACAAAAAATTTGGCCCCAGTAGGATTCGAACTGGGAACCGGTTGGACAGAATACAGCGCCCTTGCCATCGGGCTAATGATGTGGCTCGAGTCTAAATGGATATCTAAGGTACTTGAGGTAACCTGCCGTGGCTATAAGGAAAAGAAGGAAAATGGCAATCGGATCGGCTGAGCTGGGACTCGAGGGGCTCATAGCAGAGAGCGCCCACCACTGAACTACAGTGTTTCTTGCGAAAAGGCGGTAGGGCCAAGTATTGGAGCTCACCTTCCCGCTGTCACGGTTTAGCTGTAGATTGTCGTAGATGCTACAGTACTCCCGATCGGTGGCTGCAAGCGATGGAACTGCAGTTCAGATATCTGAGGGAAACATAGATATAAGGCTAGCTTGATCATGAGCTCACCCAGGTGAAAGAAGGGCAATAGCAGTACGGTTGCCGACGAAAGAACGAGTCGGTTAGTAATTTGTTTCTCGGCTTCTTCAGATTAGTTCTGCTAGCTCGTCCCGGCTGCGGAAAATAAGAGAAGAATAGGCGGCTTAGATGACTACGAGGAACTGGAAGACGACGAAAATAGTGATCAAGAGCTCACCCAATCAAAAGAAGTGCGTAGCCGTGACTGCTTGCCGGCAAGGGAGAGGAGAGTGTTTGCACCAAAATTCGGCATGTATTGAAATCGGTCTGAAACGGAAAGAAAATGTACGTATGGAAAGAAATCGGTAAACGAATCGGAAAAGGTATCCGTTTCTAAAAAGGAAAGGAAATCAGATTAAAGGCCGATACGGATAAACGCGCCGTATCCATGTACAACTCGGATCGGCCAGATGTGTTATAAAAGGAGGCAGATGTCAAGCGAAAAGACAATCAATCCAACAACACACATCTACTTTTTACAAGCTTTTCTTTTACATTGTTTTAGCTTCATAGATCTCTCTGCAAGTCGACGGAATCAACATAGTTGCGCATCGCCGATTGTTGATTTTTGCCGATTTCACCCAGGTTTGATCTGCTTCGTTTTGTTGCGCATCGCCTTCCCGAAGCCGATTTTGCCTTGTATCCGGATCGATTGTAACCGGTTGATCTAGTTATCTCCTAATCGGTTCTTGCCGACTAGTGAAAAGCCGATAGATCCTTGTTTATCGGCTTTGATCAAATTACAAACTCTACCTTGTCAATTTCAGGTCAAATTGACTGGCACGCTCTGCAAACCCGGCGTTTGTCTTGTGTGTTCGAGGCCGAAAACCCTCCATCACATTTTTTGCGCGAACATATTTTGGCACGCCCAGTGGGACGAACAAAAAGAATGTCGTCAACCGACAAGCCTGCGGTCACCGCCGATATCAACACTGATGCTATAATCGCGCCTCAAATGGCCGATTTAACCCCCGAGCAGCGGAAAGAAATCGAAGACCGAAAGGCGGCTCTGGAGGAAATGATGCTACGGTGCTTCCAGAAAACACGCCGTGGCGTTACTCAAAAGACTGCACTCCCAAGCATCAATCCTATCGGAGATTCGTCATCTGAATCGGTAAGCCGATACGCACCCGCTCAAGCCGATTTATCAAGTATGATCGAGCAATCTGTTCATCACGCATTAATTAACCAGTCATCGGCTCTAGTATCCACATTAAAGCCGATGATAGAAAATAGTGTGAAAACAATTGCTCAGGAATTAGCTGCGTCTGGAAGCCTGCTAGATCCACCACAAACCATCCCTACGTACCCAGTATATTCCATAACACCTAACACCAATACAGTAAACGTGTCGGCTCAAACACCTATTATGATGCCAACTCAACCTACTGTTTTGAAACCAAGCATACAGCGAGATGGATTCACACACTACCAGGGGCACACGGATGGGGCCAAGATAAGCGTATCAAATCAGTCAAATGGGTCCTCCAATAGCATCGGGTTATCGGCTTATCAGCCGATCGAAACGGGTCAGGTTCCGCAGTCACGGGGAGCCACAACCATGAAACAAGCGCCATATAGGGTGGTACCTTACGTCGAACCTTTCGCGCCCATACCCGATGCATTGGGTTTCAATCGTGATTATGACCAAGTGCCAAGACCTCCTGAGGTGCGATTTCGACAAAGACCCGAGTTTGCACTCGGGGGGCAGGGCACGAACAATGAGAATTGGCAATGTCCGGCTGCACCACAAACCGACAATGTTAATTGGGCAGAACAAATTGCCAATGTTTTGAGAGAACAGTTCGGCTTACAGCCCAGAGGAAGAGTGATCGGCTACAGGAAGCCGTATCCCGATTACATAGACCGAATGCCATACCCCCACAACTTTAGGATACCAGACTTTGCTAAATTCTCAGGTGATGATTCTGTTACCACAATTGAGCATATCGGACGGTTTATGGCTCAATGCGGGAGAAATTTGCCGCGGTCAAGCGGATTAAAAATTAGATTGTTCCCTTTATCATTGTCTGGCACTGCATTCACTTGGTTCACGAATCTACCCCCAAATTCAGTTCATATATGGAACGATTTAGAAAGCCGATTCCATGAATACTTCTTTTCGGGGACTATGGAGCTTAGGATTTCTGATCTTAGTTCAGTCCGACAGAAGTACGGCGAATCGGTCTCTGATTATATCAAGAGATTTCGGGGCGTACGGAATAGGTGCTACAGTGTAACATTACCCGATGATCAATTGGACGATCTAGCATTCCAAGGGTTAATCCCTCCATTAAAAGAAAAATTATCGGGCCAGGAGTTCCCCGACTTAGGCCACCTACTCCATCGCGTATCGGCACATGAAAGCCGATATGCAGAGATCAAAGGGTTTAAAGATAGATTTAAACCGAACAGCAATGAAAAGGCCAAAATAAACATGATAGAGTACAATTCAAGCGATACCTCTGAGGATGAAGCAGAGGTGAACATAGCCGAGTGGACCAAAGGTTCTAAAAAGCCACTCGTATGCTCTTTACTTAAGCCAACGAAAAATAGGGCGGAAGTCAAGTACTCATATGATGTGTCAAAATGTGACAAGATATTTGATTTATTACTACAAGAAAAACTCATAAGGTTACCAGAAGGGCACGTCATCCCATCGGCCGAGGAAATTAAAAAGCGAAGGTATTGTAAATGGCACCATTCATTCTCACATAACACTAACGATTGCAATATTTTTCGACAACAGATTCAATCGGCCATCGCCGATGGCAGGTTAAAGTTTGCGGAAGAATCGGCTATGCAAATAGATATGAATCCTTTCCAGGTCAACATGGTGCAATGCTCACAGAAAGGGAAGGGACCTATGAAAGATGTTAAGCCGACTAAAAGATTTGAAGCACGATCAAAAGATGAAACGGTACAGATTACTATCGGCTCAATACAAATAGAAGCCGATAAAAACGGACAGAACTCAAGGACGGTAAAACCAAGAGGAGACCTGGAAGTCGGAAAATGGTATCGGGCTGAGAGGGCTCCAAGAAAAGTCGATTTCAAACCAAAGCCGACTTTCTCACAGCTCCTGGGGAAGTATGAAAAGATAAGTCAAAGATGTAACACTCAACACCATAGTTTTCGTCGACCAGGGCAAAAAAGGGACGAACGCTGGCGGCCAGATATGCCATGTCGGCCAACTACTGAAGAAGAGAAACATCAGCAATGTCCCTTTTGGCAGTTTTGCTGGGAGAGAGGGATGACCTTACCAACAGTTGTATCTTGTCCTATGCAACACTCGTCTACATATCGGCTAAACCAATCTGTAAAAGATAGGTTGTCTAGACCGATATACAATCAACCAAAAGTGAGCAGGAGGCCGATCCATGAAAGGTTGTCGACATCAGAGCAAGGCAAATCCTCCCGAAATCAGGAGTTATCGGCTAATACAAGTAGAATAGAATCTGACGGCGAGATGAGCAATTTAGCTGGAAAAATAAGAAAGCCGATAGAACCTAAACCTAGGTGGTGCCCCTCGGGTCTCAGCAAATCACAACGCAGGAGGCTTCAGCGATTGAAGACACAAGAAGAAAGGGAGGCCGAAAAGGAGAGCGAGAGGGATCGGATGTTCAATAAGTTAAGACCAGTACCGGTTTTGAAAAAGGAGTGGAGAAAGAAGGAACAGATCGATAGTGATTCAGATCAATCGATCGAATCCGGTTCTCCGATGATCCGAGATGATACGCCACCAATGGATATAAACATGGTATTCACTCTACCTGCCGAGTTCAAAACCGAAGAATCTACCAAGAGGTGTTCGCCCAATTGTGCCTCGGAGCACCAGACGTTGTGTTCGAAAAACCACAAGACATGCATCGGCATCTAAAACCACTATATCTAAAAGGGTACATTAATGGCCGACCGATATCTCGCATGTTGGTCGATGGCGGGGCGACAGTTAATCTAATACCGTTAAGCACTTTCAGAAAATTGGGTAAAGCCGATGAAGACTTGATCAAGACCAATATGGTGCTAAATGACTTCACGGGAGACCCAACTGAGGCTAAAGGCGTAATGGTGTCAGAATTGTGATCGGTAATAAAACTCTGCCGATCGCATTTTTTGTGATTGAAGCCAAAGGCAATTACAAATGCTCCTTGGCGGATCGATCCATGCCAATTGCTGTATACCATCAACTATACACCAAAAATTGGTGCAGTGGAACGATGATACGGTAGAAGTCGTACCGGCCGACACATCGGCTCATATCGCCATGGCTAGCCCTGACACCAATTGGCCACACGAAGAAGCCGAATGTATATCAGGAAAAGCCTTGGACAATTGCGATTTTATCTGCATTGAGAAGTCAGGATTTAAGCCGATCAGCGTCAAACCCAACACATTTGATCGGACAGACGAAGTAGTAAGAAGATGGAGCACAAGACACTAGCAAAGCTGCAGGAAAAAGCCAAAAGCTATCGGCAAGAAGAATACGAAGAAGCTGTTGAGGATTTTGAAGAAGAAAGAAAAGGGTTAGGATTTACTTCTGCCGATTTGCTCGAAGAAATCGATATTGGGGAAGGTGATAACAAAAGACCAACGTTTGTAAGTGCTAAATTAGAACCCAGTTATAAAGCAAAGTTGGTCGAAATACTAAAAAAATATAGAGATTGCTTCGCGTGGGAGTATTACGAGATGCCAGGCTTAAGCCGACAGCTAGTTGAGCATCGGCTACCAATAAAACCTGGGTATCGGCCATTCAAACAGTACCCTAGGCGATTTAATCCTACATTATATGACGCTATAAAAGAAGAAGTAGGACGATTGCTAGAGGCAAAGTTTATCCGGCCCTGCCGATACGCTGAGTGGGTCTCAAACATCGTCCCTGTGAAGAAGAAAAATGGCAAACTTAGGGTATGTGTCGATTTTAGAGATTTAAACAAAGCTACACCAAAAGATGAATACCCGATGCCTATAGCCGATATGCTTATCGATGCTGCATCTGGGAATAAAATCATAAGTTTTTTGGACGGGAACGCCGGATATAATCAGATATTCATGGCCGAAGCCGATATACCCAAAACGGCTTTCAGATGTCCGGGGGCTTTAGGGCTGTATGAGTGGAAAGTTATGACCTTCGGTTTAAAAAATGCCGGTGCTACTTATCAGCGTGCTATGAACCATATTTTCCATGATTTAATCGGCAATACCGTGGAAATATACATTGACGACGTAGTGGTAAAATCCAAGCGAAAAGACAATCAATCCAACAACACACATCTACTTTTTACAAGCTTTTCTTTTACATTGTTTTAGCTTTATAGATCTCTCTGCAAGTCGACGGAATCAACATAGTTGCGCATCGCCGATTGTTGATTTTTGCCGATTTCACCCAGGTTTGATCTGCTTCGTTTTGTTGCGCATCGCCTTCCCGAAGCCGATTTTGCCTTGTATCCGGATCGATTGTAACCGGTTGATCTAGTTATCTCCTAATCGGTTCTTGCCGACTAGTGAAAAGCCGATAGATCCTTGTTTATCGGCTTTGATCAAATTACAAACTCTACCTTGTCAATTTCAGGTCAAATTGACTGGCACGCTCTGCAAACCTGGCGTTTGTCTTGTGTGTTCGAGACCAAAAACCCTCCTTCACGTTTTTTGCGCGAACAGAGAGCCAGCGGCTTGCCCTCGGTTTTTCCTCGGTGCCGACCAGCGAGTTAGGCTCAGCGGCTGAAGTAAGAAGAAGTGGCAGTGCTCTGAGTGGGAGATTCGCATATGATCTTAAATACTCGAGCTTAGACCACCTGGCCGAGGAAATGAAGCTTGAGCGGTGGCTTGGGAATCTCGGCCGTAGCAGGGTATGGGGAATGGATGGACACGACAGGGTATGGGGGGGGGGGGGTATTAATGCGTATAGTGGTCGCTTGGTCCCAGTGTAGAGCGTCGCCGATCAGGTGGAGAAAAGCCGGCGAGGCTGGGCGGTGAGTTTTTTGTCGGCAACCCTGCTCAGTTCGGCCGCGCGTGAAAGGAGATGGGAGGAAGAAGAAAGAAAGAGGGAAGAGAGAGGCTGACGGGTGGGGATCGGACCCACGGGCAGTGAGAAATGAACCGGGATATGGCCACAGGGATTGGAACTGACGAGTGGGCCTGCGGTACCCAATGTCAGAGAGAGGGAGAAAAAGAGTAAGATTATCCTTTTTAGCCCCCTCTGAACAGCGGTGGAAAAGTGAGAGGATGACCCATCAAATCAAGTTTTTATTTTTCCAAACTTTTATGTTAGGACCCTGACAAAGTTATCTTGGTGCTGTAAAATTTTCAAGATGGATTTGCATATAGTTTATTTTATATAATTCTGACAGCAGTACATCTCAAATATCCTATTTTCGGTTTTAGATTTATCGGATGGATCTAACTAAAAATTTTTCGGTTTATTTTCGGTTCCAGTAAAATTTTGGAATTAAAAAGCTAAGTATTTTTCTTGTATTAATTCATTTGGTACAATTTTTAAAGAGAAGACAATTGATGCAAATGATTATTTCCAAGCATCCAGAGTTTCATGAAAGTTCCGGAAGGATGGAAATTCAAGATTAAGACCATCTATTAAACTTAGTTTAATAGTTTGTTTGTCTTAGAAAAAGAATTTCTATGTCATAGTCATTCTTTACCAGAATTCAAAGACGTGAGGAAAAGATGATAAATTTTACATTAACCATCATGATTCCAACTATAATCTTTATTCACTTTTTAAAATGCATATTTTCTGTTAGGCCCATTTTTAAGATGTTACACGTTCAAACCCTGCATTCTGCCGCCTCATTGCACTATTTAAGGAGGAGAATGAACCCACTGAAGTCTTCATAACGCACAAATCACATCCAATTGAACCATACACTCTTAGCTCAACGGCACCACCTTCTTCCTCCTCGGCTCCGGCGAAGACCCGAAAAGGGGAAAAAGCCGAGGTGATGAGCTAAGAGCTCCAGCGAGCCTCTACCCTCACTGTCGAGAGCTCCTCGCCGGTCACTGTGAAACCCATCGAAGCCCACCGCTAGAGTCAAACCGACCCACTGAAGCTTGCCGGCGAGTTAGTTGGTGGTCGCCTCTGTTCGCTGCCGCTGCCGGGTGGGATCCAGCGATCAGCCGAATCACGCTAGCCGTTCCGCTACCTCTGGGTCCGATCGGTCAGTCTCACACCCCTACGTGGTTGCTCGCCTGTGTAGGTCACTGACATCGGGGCCTGTATGTCAGTTGCCGAGGATTTAATCATGTGCGCCAAAAATAAGAAAGACGCCTTTCCAGTACCAAGACGTATTTCCCTGTTTTCTTTGGATTTTTCCAAGATCGGCCCAGATTCAAACTACTGTATCTTTTAAACCATAAGTCCAAATCAGATAAAACAAGTTTCTAAATTCATGTTAAATTCCCTTACTCCTGATGAGGAGAGCATATTACGTAAAAATAAAATGGAGATTGAAAAGATTTGGGCTATTGAAGAAACTAAAGCTAGGCAAAGAGCTAGAGAGAAAGATATTAAGGAGGGTGATAGAAATACTAAATATTTTCATGCTGTTACTAATAAAAGAAGAAGGAAGAACTTTATTGCTATGCTTGAAGGGCCTGAGGGGCCTGTTCATGATACCAATTCTATGATTAAGATCGCTTGCGATTATTACAAATCGTTGTTTGGTTTCGAAGCTAAACCTAATATTAACATTGGTGATAATTTCTTTAATGAGGAGGATAAGATTACTGAGTTAGAGAATAAGTCTTTAGAAGCTCCTTTTACTGAAGTGGAAATTAAAAAAGCGGTTTTTGATTCTTATTCCGATGGTGCTCTTGGGCCTGATGGTATTCCTTTTATTTTCTATCAAAAGTTCTGGGACTTGATTAAAAATGATCTCCTGGACCTGTTTAGAGATTTTGAAAAAGGGGAATTAGATCTTTTCAGATTAAATTTGCGATGATTTCCTTAATTCCTAAAGAGAACAATGCTAGACATATGAAACACTTCAGACCAATAAGTTTGTTGAATTGCAGCTATAAGATTATTACCAAGGTCCTAACTAATAGAATTGGCCCTATCTGTGGAAGAATAATTTCTAAAAGTCAAACTGCTTTTATTAAAAATAGATTTATCCTAGATAGTGTAGTGACTGCTCATGAGATCATTCATAAAGTACATCGAGAAAAAAGTAAAGGTCTTGTGCTCAAATTGGATTATGAGAAAGCTTATGACAAAGTTAATTGGGATTTTTTACTTGATATTCTTTCTAAGAGAGGTTTTGGGAGCAAGTGGCAAACTTGGATCTTTTCTATTCTGTTCAAAAGTTCGGTGGGAGTCAAAATCAATAATGTGGAAAGTAATTTCTTCCAGACAGGTAAAGGTTTGAGACAGGGAGACCCTCTTTAGCCTATTTTGTTTAATTTGGTTGCAGATGTTTTTACTAGAATTCTTTATAAAGCCTCGACTCATGACTTAATTAAAGGTTTGTGTTCGATTTACGTCACTGGGGCTTTTTTAGCTTACAGTATGCGGATGATACTCTTCTTTTTATTGAGAATAATGAGAAGATGGTTATTCATCTTAAGTGGTTGCTAACTATTTTTGAGCAAATGTCGGGCATGAGGATTAATTTCCATAAAAGTGAATTGATTCCTATTGGTTGTGATAAAAATGAAGTGGAGAGATATGGAAAAATCCTTTGTTGTAAGATTGGTAATTTTCCTATAAAATATCTTGGTATCCCCCTCCATTATGACAAAATTAGGAGGGAACATTTCCAACCCTTAGTCGATAAAATGCTGAAAAGAATTGCAGGATGGAGGGGCAAGCTTCTTTCTTTCAGTGGTCGCCTTATTTTGATTAAGTCTTGCTTAGCTAGCATCCCTTTGTATCTCCTCTCTTTTTTCAAGTTTCCTAAGTAGGCTTTAGATATTATTAATTCTCATATGGCTAATTGTCTTTGGAATGACTATGAGGGCCATAATAAATTGCACTTGGCTAATTGTCACTTAGTTTGCATGGATAAGAAGTATGGTGGACTTGGGATTCCTAACCTTAGGGATCTCAACATGTGCCTCTTAGCTTCCTGGATTAAAAGGTTCAATGCTAAGGAAAGAAATCAGTGCAAGTGTTTGGTGAATTTCAAGTATAAAACCAAGAATCCTAATATCTTCATTTGTGATCCTGATCATAATTCTGTTTTCTGGAAAGGCGTTATGTGGGCTATGAAAGCTACCAAGTTTGGTTATAGGTGGAATGTTGGTAACGGCAAAAAGATTAGATTCTGGGAGGATATTTGGTTTGGTACTTCTTGTCTAGCTACTCAGTTTTGGGATCTTTATTTGCTAGTTAACGAGAAAGGGAGAACAATAGCGGATATTTGGGATGGTTTCAATGTTAAGTGTACTTTTAGAAGGACTTTCTCAGGAAGCATGATGATCAAATGGTTTAGTTTGGTTGAAGTGGTTAAAAGTATTAAGTTCACGGGAGATGATGATTCCTTGATTTGGCAGTATAATAACAAGGGTGTTTATTCGGTCAAATCCTTATATGCTATTATTAATTTTAGGGGGGTTTTGCCCGTTTATATTCCTGCTGTTTGGCAGTTGGTTGTCCCTCCTAAGATTCATTTTTTCTGTGGCTTCTTTCTCATAATAAAGTGATGACTAAGGATAATTTGTTGAAAAGAGGTTTGAACAAAGGAGATAAATGTAGTTTTTGTGATGAAAATGAAACTGTGATGCACCTCTTTTTTGAATGTGTGGTTGCTAAAAGCATTTGGAACATTGTTGGAGAATACTTTAGTTTAAAGATTGGGCATAATTATGAGTCTATTGCCCGTTTTTGGTTGAGTAATAAAAAAAATGCTTCACTTAATACTATCTGTGCTGCTGTATTGTGGACTTTATGGAAAAGTAGGAATAATATGATCTTTCTTGCTCAGGATTGGTCAGATGTAAGAGTATTGTGGAGAAGAATCCTCTTATCATTAAAGAATTGGGGTCAATTATACAGGGAAGAGATGATGGTTCAAATGAATCAATTCTGCGAGCATTTGGAAGTACAGATTCGAGCGCCGCTTTTGTTGATGATGGATTCCTGGAAAAGTGGAAATGATGAAGGTCCTATGGATATCTGAAGCTCGTGCTTCCTGGAATACGAAAGGGAGAGTTGTAGCTACTGAGATCTTTGTTGTTCAGCAGTTGACCCCTGCTTTGCTTGCTCTGAATATGATGTTGGTCTTTTATTATTCAGTTTGTTTGCTTTCTGTTGGGCTGTGATGCTCTTTTTTGTAAGCATAAACTCTGTTGGAACTGCTATTTTCCAGTTTCTTTATAAAGGGAACTGGGACATCAAGTCGATTGATGTTCTCTTGATCTAAAAAATAAATTCATGTTAAATCATGTAGTTTCAGAATATGTAAAAATATTTGAAGTTGGTTCAGCCATTTAAATCAGAATTCAAATTTGAATTTTAGGTTTGGAATTAGTTGCATGTAGAATTTGTGCAAATCAAGTCCAATTTGAATTAAACTAGTTTCATTAGAATCCTTGTGATAAATTCTTTCTAATTATGGAAAGAAATTTGAATTTGAAGTTAGCTTATGCCATATCCTAATTAGGGTTAGATTCGATACACAAAATATTCAGAATGTCATAACTTCTAGTCTATCTCTATCCTACCTCTAGGCTTCGCCCTCTCCTTCCCTTGGCATCCAACCACCCTCCCCTCTCCACTCTCCGTTACCTCCCACCGCCTATCCTACTTCTAGGCTAGCGACGTGTGGCCGCTGCATGCTGTTTGCGTCATCTCCGTGGGCTTCGTGTGGGCGCCGCCCTTCGATTCGAGAGTCGAGACCAACCTCGCTCGTCTCCTTCGCTATGGCCTCCCTGTCATGCCCCGTTGCCGCCGGCGTACCAGGGGCGTGAGATTCGGTTCGGAAGAAAGGGGAAAGGGGCAACGTGAGGAAGAAGAAAGCAGAGACAGACAGAAGATACAGAAGGAATAAGTTTCATTTCATTTCATTTCTTGTCTTCTCCATTCGATTACAGGGTATTTATACCCCTTTCTCAACCAGGTCCCACCACCAGACAACATTAACCAACTTCTATCTCAAGCTAACTATTACCACTCAGTAATGCATCACTATTTACCAACACTATTGTCGTGGTCATTCCTTCACCTTGCCATCCCCCTCCCTGTCTGCTCCTGCTGGTCACCCGAAGTCACGGCGATCGTTACATCACTCCCTCAGATTCGTTGCTTGTCCCCAAGCAATGGCAGATGGAAATGACAAAGACAAAGCAGCACTTCTCCGTAGCAGGTGTCTTCAAACAATTGTTGATTCCTTGCAGCATGTCCATTGTTTCTGTAATGATCACCAAAGTGAGACTTGACGCTTGTGACTGAAATTCTGTGCCAAATATTTCCTTGGTATCTTGATCAGACTGAATAGAAATATAGAACTGTAATTTTCCTAGTGTTGCCGTACAGAATTTCCTGAGCTTATGATGCTTAACCGGGGTTGTGAACACCTGAGCTGAATTTTCATCCTTCCTCCAAAAGTTGTGCTCATACAGCTCATACCACTGTAGTCTTTATTCTGTGTCCTTCATGAATAAGAAATAGATCAGATTCTGAAAGGACCTTGACCTGCTGTATATCACTGAATACATTGTCAAGAATGCTTGGGACAAAAGAGGTAACCAACTGCACAAATGTTTTTGTGCATTAGTGAATGAATCCCTCCTTCTCTTTTCCAAATCTATCCACTGCTGATTGTAAATTTGCATTGCAAAAGAAATGAGGAGACCAATTGCTTGTCCAATATCAAATGAATACATGATGAACTGAAGCGAACTAAGCGACCCCAACAAGATCCTGCAATAAGCCTTGTTGTCTCCTCATTCTTGGCCGACGATCGCCCAAGAAACCTGCAGTATTGGAGCTCCATTGCGAGTGTTAAGCTGATATGCAATTGGGTCTGGATCAAATTCCACAATCAAGCTAGCACAGCGAACTTTTCCAAACTGAAGTAATTGAGGAGCTATTTTAATTACAGTTGATGATAGGATGGCGAAACCAAAAAGAAATTCCAATAGCTAAGCATTGCTGATCAACTCTGAGAGCTGAGGACTGTCCTTCATTAATTGGCTTCAAAAGATCTGTAGGGCCATCCACCTTAAGAACAACAAGATCTTTAACATGGTCTACACCAACTAATTTACCTTCAAAAATTTTTCTGTATCCTTTCAGCAGCAAGAATGTTGACAAATGGATCACCCCAAGCAAGTGCTCGTAGAATGTAAGCATAGACAAAAGGCTGACAACGCAATAATCTTCCTCCTTGACGCAGGGAATACAATTTTGATAGACATTTCACCAAATTCACCTGTTTCTCTCGCTGGTCGGAATGGAACCATGTGATACCAATTTTTGTACCCGAAGTTATCTTTGCACTGCACATATCCATCTGATTCTCTTCATTTCCAGGACTAAATCCAATGCACTTCCATGCTGGCATTTCTTGGAGCACCCCAAAAGAATCAGTTATTTGAGAATTTCCGGGGCTAAAAGCGCTTCGGCTCCATGGCGGTATTTTACCAAGCACCAAATAAACAGACGAATCTTCCATCATCAAAGCACCTAGAAGATAGCACACATTTGCAACGCCAGGTGGTCCCTGTTCCTTTGGGGTAACGCGTGCCAGCGAAAGTGCACTCATGAGTTACTCGCCACTACATGTATGCTAAGTGCTTACGACATATTTGTAGTAATGAGGTCTTTTATGCAGGTACTCCACCCAGGGACCCAAGAAGGCCATGGTGACCTTGATGCAGAGGATGGGGCCGTGGCTTGCGCTGTGGGAGGGGGCGCTGGAGGACGTTGTCGAGGAGGTCACGCCCTACGACTCCTCCTCCTACCAGGAGTACTTGTCCTGGTACGTGCCCCGGACCCGTACTCGTCTCCTACGCGACGAGCAGCCGGCCCAGGTGTTTGCTCCTAGCGTCGCGGACTTGTACTCCAGCCACGCAGGAGTGGCACTGCACCAGATGGTAAGTCTCGTTGTGTTTTTACTCATTAATGCAATTGTAATTTCAATGCTATGTCGTTATGTTTATCGTTTGTTTGTACGTGATAGGTGGACGAGGCAAGGGACTTGCACCAGCATGCCACTGACTTTCTGTCTAGGCTGCGGTAGGGGACCATTTTCACATCAGACCAGCTATCAGAGGCCATGGGGCGTGTGGAGCTGCAGTCCCGACGGATCGTGGAGATTGGTGCTTCTTGGCAGGCCCCAGCCCCGACTGGTTCGGCTGGCACCTCGTCCAGGCCGCCACCAGGGCTCAGCTCCTCGACACCACCTTCTCGACCACCACTACAGCCAGGATCCAGCTTCCACACCTAGGTGCCTCCAGCCTCGTGCACTACCGAGGATCCAGCTTAGCGGCGCCGACACGGGCCTACCATGGTCCCCACACCGGTAGCCGATAAAAATCGATTGATCTCGTTTGAATCTAATCTTCTCACTATAATTAAATGTTAATGTCTCAGATCGTAGGCCTCCTAGGACATGCCTCTACTGACACCCGGGCCAGGCACGGCCCTCGACTCATCGGACCGATTAGTTCTTCGCAGGGGCTCAGTTCACGCAGCATCCTCCAGCCACGCAGTACACGCCGCCTCCTTCAGCCACGCAGATCACGCAGCCTCCTCCAGACACGTTGCCTCCTCGCGTGCGTCGCCCGCAGGTTCGGTACAGCCCTTCGGACTACGACCAGGCGGGACCGTCGCAGGTGCTTTGCCCACGACCTCTCGACGATGCACCCCCTTCCGTCGGCCAAAGAAGGAGAGCTAGGGGTCAGGGTCGGGGTCAGGATCCACCACCGGGGGGTGATCAGGATTAGGATGTGCGTTATTTTTGGGTACTTTGTCCTATTATGTTTTACCATCTATTTTGTGTACTTTCTCATATACGTGGTCTATTATATATTTCTGTCATCTTTAGTCATATCAACCGCGTGTCATTATTGCTTTTTCAGCTTTTGTCATATCAACTTTTCCAGCCTTTGTCATTTCAGCTGCATAATGCTGCCAAAAGCCGGCTATGGCAGAGATTCCCTGTCTAAAGCTATGGGCATAGCCAGGCTCATGTCATCAGAAGCTGCAGAAGCATCCGATGCTCGCGGGTTTGAACTACTCTGAAGTCCGCGAGACGCTCCTTTGGCTGCCCCTTCGCCAGCTCTTTATAAACCCACCGAGGAAGGGATATGTGCATCACACTGCCAGAACTTCGATAAACTTTAGTCTGTTTTCCCCACACACACAGTAGGCCACGATGTCGTTCTACCGTCGCCTCTTCAGCAAGCGAAGGCTAACCCCCCCAATACCCGGATGAGAGTAGCGTTGATGCCCCAGTTCTGCCGGAGCTGCCACGCCCGAAATGTGACTGCAACCTGGTAGCGAAGGTTACGCAGTCTACGCACGGAGATACGGCCGCCCGCGCTCACTACTGCTATGACCGCGGCTTCGGGGTAAACCAAATGATGTCCATACAAATTAGGGTAACACTACCATTTCATGCATCGTTATTTTTTTTAGGACGAGGACCGTTGTTTCTTTTTCCAATGGATCGACGGGCCGGAACGACGTGATCATTTAATTTCTCTACAACTGCCACGACGCCTACCCCACTTCGCCTGAGAACTTCACACGGTGGGAGAGGCCGCCGGGATATGTCCCCTACCTAGATCGACCGGAGTTAAGGGCCGGTGGGCAAGGGACCAACCAATCGGTGAGTTTCTTGTGCCTCATGTTTCAGCTACAAAGTACCCATTCTAAACCAGTTCATCGCATACAGGACTTCAAAAAGAAGTTTGCAAAATGGCTCAGGTCAAGGCAAAAAAATCCTCCTCAGGGGCCACCGCAAAGCCCCGAACTGTGCGACCACGGCCTCCAGGTAGTGGTTGATACCGGCGACGAGGATCTAGCGGACAGAAGATTCTACCGGTGCCCTTTGTCCGAGGATGCATGGTGCTGGTACTTCAACTGGGTGGACCCGGAGACGTACCACCCACATCTCAAACTTCCCGTATTTGATAACTGGGGAGAGCAACCCTCGCCGTGGTGCTACTACCTCCCAGAAAAGCCGGACCCCGATTACGCATACGATATTCTTCAACCACCATAGCGGGCATACTGCATTGACTGCAGGGCACGTTTTCGGTTGTACAACAAGAAGCCCAACACACACCTCCTGGACCATATAGTGGAGTGCGAGCCGAAGCAGAGGAGGCGTCTCGGCAAGTCTCCGGAAGGGCAAGAGGGTTCGTCCTCTGGAAAGGTACGGGATAAGGGGAAGCAAGCGCGAGGTTCGCGACGCAACAAATCCTTGACGCATTACAAAGGCCATCCGGGAACCCCGGTGGTATTAACATAGGGGGCGCCGGAAATCGGGAAGGCATGCCCATATGGGAGGGCAGGACTCCACAGAATGCACACAAACAAGTTACTTTTTACACCCCAGAGACGTATGGCATAGGCTAACCATTCGGCGACAATCGAGCATCACAAGACGGCCATGGAGCTCTTTCATAAGAGAGATTGAGCGGTGTCCGAGAACAAATCGCACAAGATTGACAGGTGATGTAATATGTAGAAAATGTATGGCATCATTCCCACTCTACGAACATAGGCGGAACGATCACTTGTTCCACCATTACAATCAGTGTTATTGGCACTTCTCCTAGCAATGTCGTCACTGTTGTAATATCCGTTGTATCTGCCGTACTAAGGTTGAGTTTGCGTACTAAGATTGCTGGCTGCATCTACATGCTTTTGTTATTGTCCTTTCTCATATTATGTTTTACCATTTAATTCTATCAGCGGAAACAAAGGCGTAGATGAAATATTTTCCCATAATATGGTACTCCATATATCAAAGAGCAAATCTGCGGTATTCGTGCCGAAAAATACATTCGAACGTGACATTTTACAGGCTGCCGAAAAGGCTTAAAAGTTATGGTTGACAATAGTACTTAGGGTTATTGTGGCGGTATATTTTTGTAGTGAACAAAGGCGTAGATGAAATATTTTCCCATAATATGGTACTCCATATATCAAAGAGCAAATATGCGATATTCGCGCCGAAAAATACATTCGAACGTGACATTTTACAGGCTGCCGAAAAGGCTTAAAAGTTATGGTTGATAATAGTACTTAGGGTTATTGTGGCGGTATATTTTTGTAGTGAACAAAGGCGTAGGTGAAATATTTTTCCATGATATGGTACTCCATATATCAAAGAGCAAATCTGTGGTATTCGTGCCGAAAAATACATTCGAACGTGACATTTTACAGGCTGCCGAAAAGGCTTAAAAGTTATGGTTGACAATAGTACTTACGGTTATTGTGGCGGTATATTTTTGTAGTGAACAAAGGCGTAGATGAAATATTTTTCTATGATATGGTACTCCATATATCAAAGAGCAAATCTGCGGTATTCGTGCCGAAAAATACATTCGAACGTGACATTTTACAGGTTGCCGAAAAGGCTTAAAAGTTATGGTTGACAATAGTACTTACGGTTATTGTGGCGGTATATTTTTGTAGTGAACAAAGGCGTAGATGAAATATTTTTCCATGATATGGTACGATACCTACATATTTTTGCATAAATGGAACATCCAACACTATATGCATATGGTATAATTATTTTATTCCATGTTTTGTATATTTTCGCCATACAGATTGGCGACTACCTATTTTCGCCATACGGCTTGGCGAATAATATATTTTCGCCGTATAGTACGGCGACTACCTATTTTCGCCGAACCGTGTGGCGAATATCCTATTTTCGCCACACGGTACGGCGAAAATACCCTAACCCACGGTTCAGTACAATTAATAGCGCAATTAGCCTATTTTCGCCGAACCGTGTGGCGAAAATAGGGTGTTTGCCGCACGGTTCAGCGAAAACTGGGTATTCGCCGTACCATTTGGCGACCACATATTATTTTTGCAAATTTTTTATTCCGTATATTAAAAACGCAATTCGGTTTAAAAAAAGTATTATTTAAAAAAAAAATTCGAAGACCACCTATGTATTGATCTATGTGGATGATATTATAGTCACTAGCTCTTCAAGTCACTATGTACTATTTTCATGGCATTGAAATACAACATCGAGATGGGGGTCTGATCTTGTCTCAAACAAAATATGTAAAAGATATTCTTGATCGTGTGGGCATGCGGCAGTGCAAGTCTGCCACTACACCTCTATCAATGACCGAAAAGTTATCAAAGCACAGTGGAGAATTGCTAACATCAGAAGAAGCCACCAAATATCGAAGCACAGTTGGTGCATTGCAGTATGTGACCTTAACACGTCCAGTCCAGACATTTCATTTGTAGTAAATAAGGTGTGTCAGTTCATGCAATCGCCGACAAATGTGCATTGGACAGTGGTCAAAAGAATACTGCGGTATTTGCAGCATACCGTTACGACAGGACTATACATACGACGGTCTGAGTCTACTCTGTTGAGTGCCTTTTCTGATGCTGACTGGGCGGGTTGCCTCGATGATCGGCGTTCAACTGGTGGCTTCGTAGTTTTCTATGGTGATAATCTTGTTTCCTGGAGCTCTAGAAAGCAGGTTACTGTTTCAAGGTCAAGTACCGAAGCAGAATACAAGGCGATGGCTAATGCTACTGCAGAGGTGATTTGGATTCAGTCATTACTGAAAGAACTTGGAATTTATCAAGCTCGAGCTCCAACACTGTGGTGTGATAATTTGGGGGCGACATACCTCTCTACTAATTCAATTTTTCATGCACGGACGAAGCATATTGAAGTGGACTTTCACTTTGTTAGAGAATGAGTGGCGCACAAACTTCTGGATATACGATTCATATCCTCTAAAGATCAACTTGCAGATGGTCTTACGAAGGCGCTCTCTCAAAAACATGTTGAAGCTTCGTCGCAATCTTAACCTTTTCAGTTCAGGCCAAGATTGAAGGAGGGTGTGAAATAATGTGTTGATTCAGAGTAGGATTAGGCCAGCCTATCTTTCTATCCTTGCTGTATCTATCTATCTTTGGCTAGTAATTCTTTATTTGTCGCTAGAATCCTATTACTGTGATTGCTGATTATTGCCATCTTAGTCTTGTACATAATACGGCACAATTAGTGGTATATAAAGATATTGATGCTGTTATGCCATGTGAGGCAAAATACTCAAAACTCTGTTTTCTCTCATACTGGGCTCACAAATTCAGTACCCTGCTTGAGCAACATCCTCGATTCAGCATTGCCAGATGAAACTGAGATTGGTGCTGCTGCAACAACCCCATAACCTATGTACGGTTTTGGAGAGGAGGATATGTTAGATATATTGAGATTCAGTCTTGTAACAGATATAGAAAGAGATAATTCCGTTTGGCTATAGATAGAATTGTTAAGATTGTTTCCTTTGTATTAGGGATAGCCATCGGTAAATCGTTCTATATATATCACCATGTAATCCTTTGTTAATCAACATGAAATCTGTCGCACCGTCGACATTCCAGCGCCTCTGAAATTTCACATGGTATCAGAGCTCCCATTGCTATCCATGGCGAGTTCATCATCTATGTCCTCTAACTCGCTGTTCGGCTTTCCGATCACGGAGAAGTTGAACAAGCAAAACCACATGCTCTGGTCGGCGCAGATCCTTGCCGCAATCCGCGGCGCTCGGCTTGAGGGACATATCAATGGCAAGACCGACGTCCCTGCTATCGAGATCGACCAGAAGCAAGGCGACAAGGTGGTGAAGATTCAAAATCCAGCCTATGAAGAATGGTTTGCCGCGGATCAATAGGTTCTAGGCTTCCTGTTTACATCTCTCTCCAAGGAGATGCTGACCCAGGTGGCTGCCGCAAGGACGGCGGCGTAGGCATGGAAGGAGATTGAAGACTCCTTCGCAACAAAGTCTCGCGCGCAGAAAATTAATGTGCGCCTGGCCTTGACGACAACACGGAAAGGCGACATGTCTGTCCCCGAGTATATCGCAAAGATGAAGGCTTTCGGAGATGAGATCGCAGCCTCCGGAAAACCAATAGATGATGATGATCTGGTCGCATATATTATCAATGGTCTTGATGATGATTGTGAACCTGTTGTTTCTGCGATCGTGGCTAAAAATGAGTCTGTCACGGTTGTAGAAGTTCACTCACAACTTTTAGGTTTTGAGAACAGGGCTAACCTTCGTCATGCAGCGAATCTTGCAGCTACAAATACTGCGAACCGTGGAGGCCGTAGTGGAAACCCACTGCGCGGAGGAGGGCGCGGTCGAAGAGGCAATCGTGGTCGTGGCCCTTCGCCAGGACGTGGACGTGGACGCAGCAATCCTGCAAATGATAATCGTCCAATCTGTCAAGTGTGCCACAAGAGTGGCCATGTTGCTTCTGATTGCTGGTACAGATATGACGAAAATTATGTCCCAGATGACAGGACCGCTGCGATAGCTGCTCATACCTACGGTGTCGATACAAATTGGTATATTGACACTGGGGCAACAGATCACATAACTGGTGAATTAGAAAAGCTGACGACACATGAGAAGTACAAGGGAAATGAACAAATTCATACTACGAGCGGTCAAGGTATGAAAATTAAGCATATTGGTCATTCTGTTATTACAACCCCTACTCGTCCCTTATACTTGAAAAATGTGCTTCATGTTCCACAAGCTGCAAAGAGCCTTGTTTCTGCTCATCGTCTTGCTGTTGATAATTATGCCTTTCTTGAGGTTCACCCTAAATATTTTTTCATTAAGGATCAAGCCACGAAGAACACACTTCTTAAAGGATGGCGTCGCCGAGGTCTTTATCCCCTTCCTTCAGGATCTTCAGGAAAACAAGCTTTTAGTGTCACGCCATCCTTTGCAAAGTGGCACAGTCGTTTGGGTCATGCCTCTACTCCTATTGTTACTAAGGTCATTAGCAATAATAAACTACCATGTTTAGCCGAGTCCAATAAAGAATCTGTTTGTGATGCCTGTCAACAGGCTAAGAGTCATCAATTGTCATATAATAGATCGTCAAGTATCTCTCATTATCCTTTGGAACTTGTTCATTCTGATGTTTGGGGCCCGGCCCCTGATTCTGTTGGAAGAAAAAAAATATTATGTGAGTTTTATTGATGATTATAGCAAATTCACATGGCTCTACCTCCTTAGGCAGAAATTTGAAGTTTTTCAGAAATTTCAAGAGTTCCAAAATCTTGTTGAAAGACAATTTGATCGCAAAATTCTTGCAATGCAAACTGACTGGGGTGGAGAATATGAAAAACTTCACTCCCTCTTTGAGAAAGTTGGTATCTCCCATCATGTCTCCTATCCTCACACTCACCAACAAAATGGTGCCGTTGAGAGAAAACATCGTCATATAGTTGAAGTTGGCCTTGCCCTTTTAGCTCATGCATCCATGCCCCTCAAGTTTTGGGATGAAGCTTTTCTTGCTGCTACTTATCTCATAAATCGCTTGCCTAGTAAGATCCTTCACTTTGAGAGTCCTCTAGAACGTCTGTTTAAACAAAAACCAGATTATTCCTCTCTTCGTATATTCGGGTGTGCTTGTTGGCCAAATCTTCGTCCCTATAATGCTCATAAGTTGCAATTCCGGTCAAAACAGTGCGTCTTCCTTGGATTTAGTCACCTACATAAAGGTTTTAAATGCCTTGATGTATCTACTGGACGAGTTTATGTTTCTCAGGATGTTATTTTTGATGAAAATATTTTTCCCTTCTCTCAATTACATCCAAATGCTGGAGCTCGTCTACGTGCAGAAATTTCCCTTCTTCCTTGTGATCTGATTCCAACTAATCATGGGGGAGTAAAACAGAATGATTATTTGCTTGATTTTTTGCCTAACCATAACAGATGTTCCAGTGATGATTCTGCAGAAGAGGAAATCTCTGGTGTAAATTCCAGTGCTTATCCAGCAGTTCCGGTCTTAATGGGAGAATCAGGCTCGAAATCCTTGTCTACTCCTCTAGAGTTGGAGCCAACAGTCCGAACAAAGCAGGATCAACCTGCATGTTGTGCAGATGCAGGAGACCGAGCCGATGATCGCCGTCGCCCTCTGCTTCTACGCTCCATCAGCATACGGCGCATGATGGCGACCAGCATACGGGGGTTGAAATCATTGAAGCACCAGAAGAAGACCCTATGCACACAGCAGACCAAGGACACAGTTACAAAGTGGTATCAGGAAAGAAAAGGTCTATACAGATGGAACAGTAAGGTATGGCTGTTTTACATCGTCTGGAGAACCTCAAAATTTGTGTGAAGCGTTAAATGATAAAAATTGGAAAGGGGCCATGGATGCAGAATATATGGCACTAATGAGAAATAAAACCTGGCACTTAATTCCTCCTCAAAAAGGTATTAACATTATAGACTGTAAATGGGTATATAAGATTAAAAGGAAATCTGATGGAAGCTTGGATAGATATAAAGCCAGGTTAGTTGCAAAAGGTTTTAAGCAAAGGTATGGTATAGATTATGAAGATACCTTCACCCAAAGAGTTAAGGTCACTACTATCGTAATTATCTTGTCTATTGCTGTCCGTGAGGATGGAGTCTACGCCGCCTTGATGTTCAAAATGCTTTCCTCCATGGAGTCCTTGAAGAGGAGGTATATATGAAACAACCGCCAGGGTATGAAGATCACTCTTCACCTCATTATATTTGCAAGTTAGACAAGGCTCTGTATGGACTTAAACAAGCGCCAAGAGCGTGGTACTCAAAGCTGAGCACAAAATTGCATGAGTTAGGTTTTAAGTCTTCCAAAGCTGACACATCTTTGTTCTTCTACAGTAAGGGAGATGTTGCTATGTTTGTTCTTATTTATGTGGATGATATAATTGTAGCTAGCTCTATGCAGAGTGCAACATCAGCTTTGCTACAGGATCTTAACAAGGAATTTGCTTTAAAGGATCTTGGAGATCTTCATTATTTTCTTGGAATTGAGGTCAATAAGATCTCTGATGGTATAGTTTTAACACAAGAGAAATATGCATTAGATGTGATCAGAAAAATTGGGATGCATACATGCAAACCTGTTAACACACCTTTGTCTGTCACTGAAAAACTTTCAGCTCATAAAGGAACATTGCTTGGTCCCAATGATGCTACTCAGTACAGAAGTGTTGTGGGGGCACTACAGTATTTAACTCTAACCAGGCCTGATATTTCCTTTGCTGTTAACAAGGTTTGTCAGTATCTCCACTCTCCAACCACAGATCATTGGGCAGCTGTAAAAAGAATTGTGAGATATTTGAAAGGATCAGTTAAGCTTGGACTTAAGATCAGTAAGTCTTCTTCTCTCCTTGTCAGTGCTTTTACTGATGCTGATTGGGCTGGATGTTCAGATGATCGTCGATCAACTGGAGGCTTTGCTGTTTTCATAGGATCTAATCTTGTCTCCTGCACGAAAACAAGCAACTGTTTCTAGATCAAGTACAGAAGCAGAATATAAGGCGCTTGCTAATGCTACTGCAGAGATTATGTGGATACAAACGTTACTTCAAGAGCTTGGCATTCAAGCACCCAGAGCAGCAAAGATTTGGTGTGACAACATTGGAGCTAAGTATCTGTCAGCCAATCCTATGTTTCATGCCCGTACTAAACATATTGAAGTTGACTATCATTTTGTACGAGAAAGAGTAGCACGCAAGCTGCTAGAAGTTGAATTTGTTTCTTCCAAAGACCAAGTAGCCGATGGTCTAACGAAGCCACTTCCTGTTCGGCAAATGGAAATGTTCAAGAACAATCTAAATCTCTCGAGTTCAGATTGAGGGGGAGTGTTAGATATATTGAGATTCAGTCTTGTAACAGATATAGAAAGAGATAATTCCGTTTGGCTATAGATAGAATTGTTAAGATTGTTTCCTTTGTATTAGGGATAGCCATCGGTAAATCGTTCTATATATATCACCATGTAATCCTTTGTTAATCAACATGAAATCTGTCGCACCGTCGACATTCCAGCGCCTCTGAAATTTCACAGGATAAACCGAAGGATGGTGTCGAGGCGACGGTCGTGGTAGAGCTCGCGACCGTGGAGGAACCGAACATGAAGGTGGTAAGGCGCGCCACCGCTTGAGCTGTTGCTTCTAGCTGTTTGGCGAAATGAGAAAATGGGATGTAGAAATGTTCTCTGAATTTAGGTGTGTTTTGATGATGCTTGCTTTTAATCCTATTGATATGTAACTCTGAAAGTCAGTTTGAAGCAAGCATAGCCTGTGAACCCGATACGGACACAATCTTCTGCATCAACTATTGTCAAATAACATTTGAACTTTAGGTAGCCACACTCAAATGGTTATACCATCGGGCAGCAAGATTCTGAGTAAACACATAGAATAGTTCTAATTGAACACTGCTAGTGTAGCCGTGTAGATACTAAAATCTCATTATTATTGCCACGTTGGCCACTATTCAACATACTTCCTATGTGGAGCTTTATTACTAATTAATTTACTGGTTCTTGATTAGATCTTATGAGTTTTAGTAGCATTATTTTGGAAGTGCTATTAATTCGAGTATGTGCATGAACCTTCCTAGAACGTTGGATAACAGAGTTTTCAGTACACGAACTTAGTAGGAATATACAAACGAACAATGCACTACTTTTTGGGCCATTTTCTGAGCTCAGAAATGATTTAGGGGATGCACATCTATACATGGAAGGATGCCGATATAGTTAGATTTACTATTCATTAATTCAACAAATTAATCGATAGTCAAAGGGTCATGTTGGTCTTCCCCCCCATTAATTAGGGATACAAATCAATTGGCTAATGTGCAAATGGCACCCAGCTCATCTCATACAATCTTTTCAGAACATCTTTATTAACAAGATTATCAAATGAGTCAATCTAACCTTCTTTATACCATTTTCAATTGTTGAACCTTAAGGATGAATGAAGCTTTACCTTTGTGGAGTTTGTGTGGCCATTCAAGCTTATATAATAATTGCCTACCTTATTTGTATTGTACTCATCATACCTAAAGACGTATTGACATAATTAAATTAGGAAACAAGCATGGTTCTGAGCTTGAATCAGCAATTTAGAAGTTAAACTAGCACTACAAGAATCCATTATATTTTCGTCGGTCCAAAATTATTTCCGTCGGCTTCTCCAAGCCGATGAAAATACTCATATATTTCCGTCGGCCTAGGTGAACCGACGAAAATACGTCTATATTTTCGTCGGTCAGGTGGGACTGACGAAAATAATCCTCTATTTTCGTCGGCCGAGGTGGGGCCGTCGAAACTACCGCTGTATTTTCGTCGGCTGGAGTTTTAGCTGACGAAAATAGGAACGTAAGACTAGGTAGGTCACGCTCGATCGCTATCAAAATTCGCCCCGCCGCCACTCACGCCATCCGTCCGCCCCCCACCCTCGCCCTCCGCCCGCCCCGGCCACCCCGCCCAGCCCTCTGCCGCCCGCCCGCCCTCGGCCTGCCAGTGCCACCCCGGCCTGCCCCGCTCTCGCCCTCTGGTGCCGTCCTCGGCCTCCGGTCGCCGCCCCTGCCCGCCCTCGCCCTCTGGTGCCCGCCCCGGCCTCGGTCTGCCGCCCTCGACTGCCCGCCCTCGCCCTCGGTGCCGTCCACTGGCCTCCGGTCGCCGCCCGGCTGCCCGCCCTCACCCTCTGGTGCCCGTCCCTGGCCTCCGGTGCGCCGCCCCCGCCCTCCGGTGCCCGTCCCCGACCTGCCCCGCCCCCGCCCTCCGGTGCTCGTCCTTGGCCTGCCCAGCGCCCACACCCTGCCACATCGGACAAGAGCACGCTCAGCGATGTCCGCACCAGCTGGGGCACCTTCATCAGCAAGGCCAAGGTCAGGTCTGCTCTTCTTTAATTTCATTATTTCTGCATTTCCAATGAGAATACATCCTGTGGATTAAGACCGCCTTTGCAAAACAAAACCTTCTTCCCTGGCAATTTTACTTGCAAACATAGGCTACAACAGGGTGCCATCAATATCTAGTTAGTTCAGGCACATTGTTTGCAAGTATGTGTTAGATCAACTCTTTGGTGTTCACTGCATCAAACTTCAAAATAATGAACACTGAATAAGGCACATGGTTTCGAAATAACCAATGAATGGAAAAAAGGATGAAAAAAATCTATTTCACAATCAAGCTCATATTTAAAGATGTATTGCTGAGTTTCGAAGGTTCTGTCTGAGCTCGTGGTTAATTGTTTGAACAACAACTGCCCAGGCCAGGGCCCTTGTTTGTATTGTTATTTAATCCTTACTGTGTAAAGGGGCTAGATATATATCAGTACATCAATATGCCTGGCAATTTGAAAATTTGAGTTCCAATACCTTTTTTTAGCACTTGTACATTTGTCACAAAGTTTAATACCGCCAAGTGAACTACAGGGAAGTAACTTTCTGTCTTCTGTTTTGATATACCCAGCTCTTATCTTTTATTTACGAGCTTCTTCTCCACTTTGATGAAACTAGGCTACTGATTCTGTTAAAAAAAAAAACTTAAGGAATAATGATTAATAAGTAACTCTCTTTGAGGTTGCAAACTGTAAATATCTTAAACCAATTCTGAACAGTCAATATTCTGAACATCCAATTCGTTTGACTAATTTCCAAGAGACCAGTGATGGTAAGGCCACATGTGCTGAACAATATTATGAACAGTCATCTAGTACTGTTATCTCAACATTGGATAAGAAAATTTATAGTTCGGAAAATTCTAAAAGTTCAGTTTTACACCATGAAGTGTCTGCTAACTTGGTAAAGGATGTGGTGGTTTCAGCCAAGGACAATTCATGCTTGAAACGCCATCTTGAAGAAGGGGAGTTTAAGGAAATGTAAGTCTCTAATGACAGTATGTTGCTATTGCTATTTGTATTTCTTTCCATGAAACAATGATGCCCATTCAGTGCTTTCTTTTTCTCTTGCAGTTTCGAGACATTACACACCTTACATGTTCAATCACTTGCTGATTTTGACTTCACTATTTTATATTGAACATAATTGCCAGATGAAATTATTTCAGGGAATGGTTTACTTCATTTTGATAGTGGCTGTTCTGGTCAACCTAATTGCCTTTTCTGTAACAAAGCATCATAGATACTTATATATGGGACTTGGCTCTATTCTCTTGATAACAATCTATACCGGTTACTTCCGAAGAAGGATCAGGAAGCAATTCAATATCCGAGTAAGTATTTCTTGACATTACCATTTTCAGATAAAGTGCCCAAACAAGTTGCTAGTGCGCTAGGGCCTAGTAGTATGGCATAATGCAGTTGATTATGGCACTTGTCTTGTCTTGCATTACAACAAATTGTAGCACCTCAAATTAGTTCACAACATTGGACTTCTGTGAATCTTGTTACATCATTTTGCTCTACTCAACTGAACAATAACTAAAACCTGGAGGTAATATCGATAGTTTGGCATACTCTTGCCAGGTTACATCTATGGCAATAACTATTTTGTCAACTTCTGAGTACATATTGCTATTTATACTTTAATTCAGAAATTACCAAACACGAAGCTTGGAGTAAAGTCAGTCATCTCATTGACTGGAAGTCTTTATTGTGATCAAGCTGATCGTTCACCTTTTTTTGTGCTTAATTACAGGGTACTGATAGCAGTCTAGACGACTGTGTTCTCCATCTCATCTGTCCTTGTTGTACGCTGTGCCAGGTTATATCCATATTAAGTTCTGCAACATCTGCTGCAGCCTCCAAATTGCCATCTGCTGCCAGAGTTTTTGCCAATTCTTTCTGTCATTCCAGAGGTACGAAAGGGACGCAACATTTTGATGAGATTATATATCACAATCCATGTGGCACATAATTTGTAACTTCTGAGCTCCACACTAACGCTCATTTGTGCCCTTCTCCACTGCAGCTTCCAGCAGTTTCTCCTCCTGCCAGCGGATTTAACTAATCGTGGTATATCTCGTGCTGTTGCAAGAACCATCAGAAGGATGTTCATATGAAGCTAAAGGTACAGTAGCATCTAGGGCAGGTCAGAAATCCAGTATCCATCTAATTATTGGCTTTACCGTGATTAGTTTTGGAAATATTACTTCATCATGTACATCTTTTTGGGATTCATGTACATAATTTGAAACAAAACGAGATCCCGTAAACGGCTTTTTTTTTACACGCCCGCATGCCGTAATTGATAAATTTCTGTTTAAACCTATGTTATAATACAATACTGCAGTTCGCCTTGAAAGGATGGGTTCATGTAAATTCTGGTTTTGTTTCAAAATATATGAGTAAGAGATCTAGCGACGAGACAGACATTCCGTTAATTGAAGGCTTTTTACTTTTTCATTTACACAAGTAGAAACTCAAATTATCCTGTCATATTGGGTGAATAAACAAGCTCAGGCTATATTAATATGCAAAAGGTACATATACAACAACAAGAGCCGTTGGTGAACAAGGCTTTTGCTTCTCTACACAACAGTGAAGTGATAGTATTTTATTTTTTTTTAAATTTAAAAAAAGTATTTTCGTCGGCCTAGGCTGACGAAAATAGTAACAATTGACGAAAATAGCGCCTAGATATTTTCGTTTACGTGGGCCGATTTAAAATACAGATGCCACGTCGAGAGACACCACTATTTTCGTCAATTTGCTACTAAGCGAAAATAATTATATTTTAAATCGATTCTTGTGAAAATAAATGTATTTTCGTCAACATAATTTTGTCGGTCAATTTTCGTCGGTAAACCGACGAAAATAGCTATTTTCGTCGGTTTTTGCCTTATTTTCGTCGGTTTTAGGCCGAAGAAAATAATATGGATTCTTGTAGTGTAGGGGTTGAAGATGTGTTTTCATGTTTACTCCTCTCAGGTCATTTTGTCACTTTGTTTTCATGGTTACTCCTATCAGGTCATTTTGTCACTTTCTAACACCTATCAACCAAAATCCATTACTTCACGCAACTCCATACATCTATAACATATCATCATCAGTCCATAAACCATAGTACATGTCAATAACGGCAGCTTAATTTTGTAAAGTGAATAGCTTCTAACTAAATTTGCAGTGTGCAAGTGCATTTGTTGTGGACTCTGAATTGAATAATTTCAGAAGACGGAGGCAACGGCATCATTGTCGTAACCTCTTCTATGATTCTTCCATTTATGAAACTCAGGATGGAGTTTGAGGGCAATTACCTGCAGATAGAGGAGGGATTAGGGAAGGGGGAAGTTTGTGCAGAATATCGAGTGGAGCGTGGAATTAACTGGCACATGAGAATTAATTCTGATAGATGACAACTAATCACATTTAGAGGATTGAATTGAGTTGTACCAATATACTGCACACATGAGAATTTTGGAGCTCAACTTACGTGTCTTGTTAAAAAAATGTGCACTTACACTCTTAATTGACACGCATATCAGATAATTGTAATGTTGACTAGTAAAGTGCCCGTGCGTTGCAACGGAGTTTTAAAAGAGAGTGATACATATAATCAAGATGTTGTAGTAAGTCTTGAGACATATATTGCAATAGAAATTTCATGGGACTCGCTTTTAGTATTTCGCTGTTGCAATTAAAGTTTTGTCTTCAAATAGTAGCAGAAGCTAAGAGAAAAAAAAAGAGGCCATACCATCTAATAAGTACTCAGGTGCTACATGACCAAGGGTCCCAGAAAGCTTCAGTCCCTCAAATTCCCTTTGCAAATATACAAACCAGTCACTGTATGGCCAAAATTCTTTAATCTGCACAACTGAGGAAGTGAACATGCACAATTTTTATTTCCTTGCAACAATGGGAAAAAATAACTAACATGCTATCTAATCTATGAAGCAGTTGGGTGCGGGAACATGAGATTGCCAAATTTGATTATCGTCACAATCCTAGGCATGGAATTGCCAAATTTCCAATGCATGGTCTAACTGTTTTCGTGCCGCGATTTACAAACATGTATAGGGATTGAAGTGACAATTGAATTGCCTAAAGAAAGTCCTGAAGTTACTTCCCTAACAAGGGCCACCCAAAGCCCAATTGAGTGTAGCTGGAAGGAGGTATAAGCCACCAATCAATCCCACTTTATCCAAAGGCAGCAGATCGAGCAAGGATCAACCTCCTGCTCTGCAATTGCTAATGCTGAAGGTAATACATGCAAATCCTAATCACACGTTGTTACACTTGTCATGACCAAATTTTGATAGTTGAAAGAATCATTTGTATACTTGTTCCGTGCAGCACAAAAATCAAAGCGGGGAAGTATTTGGATGCAAGCTTATTTGAAGAGAGAAGTGGATTAGAGAGCTTTGGGCAGCATCGGACTGAACTTGATGAATTTGTCACTACTGAGCCAGTGGTAGACGATGAGTTAAGCCCTGATTTCATCTGATCTTGTCTTTGGATTGCTTTGTCATGACAAGTAGAAAGATATGATCAAATGTGCTGTTGGCAAAATGTTATTTTGTATGATGGGCACTTTGGGATGCAATGAGTTGGAAGAAAACAATTTAAAGGAAATTATGATACATGCTAACTTCTTGGAACAATGATGTTAACAGTGCATCTGCTCATCTCTTGCTTTCTCCTCGCCAACCTTCACCCTTTGAATCTCATATACATATGTATGTTAGATACCTTATGTTACGACAAGAATGCTTCAGACTAATTTGAATGAAACCTCATTGCAAACATGTGGGTACATCCACATGTAACTTCAATTAAGTGACTAACAAAGTAGATGCATAGAAGTGTTTGGGTGCATCTGTAATGACAAAAAAAAAACTGTACTTCTGTCATGAATCCACATCCTGCATGATTGCTTCCTTGCTTTCGTTAATTTACTACTACTTAATGCATCTGTTCAGGAGATTGTTTTTTTGGATGTTGGGACTCACTGTGTGAAATCGCTACTCGTAAGTTCTTTCAATAAACCATGATCCCAATAGAATTTTCTTTTCCTAATGCTACTAGCAGATCAAACGTTCCTTTTAACATCTCGGTATTAATGTATAGCATATTACTGTGAGCAAAAAAAAAATTCTACATCTTGAAAATTTTCATTGTTTGGGATAGGATAGTCTATCATGGTTGAACATACAGTGGAATTTATTTACATTGATTTTTTTCTCGTGTACAAAAAACCGATGTTAATCTTGTAGAAATTTAACAAGAAAATTTTCTTTCCAGTGTTACAATTTATCATAATTTGGAATGCTCAATTTATAGATTCCAATGGTAATCTTGTGGAGATACACTTGTGAGGGCCTCTCTTGTAAGGATACACTCATGAGGGCCACAAACCTGGCTCCTCCATCTGATGCATGTTGTATTGAGAATGTTGACAATGATGCAACATGTGGCAATGTGCTCTGCTGCCGCTGGTGCAAATAAACTATCTAAGTTAATTCTGATAGATGACAACTAATCACATTTAGAGGATTGAATTGAGTTGTACCAATATACTGCACACATGAGAATTTTGGAGCTCAACTTACGTGTCTTGTTAAAAAAATGTGCACTTACACTCTTAATTGACACGCATATCAGATAATTGTAATGTTGACTAGTAAAGTGCCCGTGTGTTGCAACGGAGTTTTAAAAGAGAGTGATACATATAATCAAATGTAGTCCTAAATCGCACAGAACATCAATTTTATCTTACACGCATATTAAGCTAACAATAAGGACCAATTTACCTTTTTTACATAAAAGTAGTTCCTATTTCTTTAGCTAACATAATACACTTGACCTCTTCATTATGGCTATTTGATGCAGTAGTAGCTTCTATCTGATTGGCTGCTACTTTAATCTTTTGGCGAGATCATCCATCATTCTAGCCATGAAATCGATGGCCATTTGCTCCCAATTTATTCAACAGCAACTACATCGCATGGAGCATAAAAAAAGTTAGTTATAACTTAGTACCCTTCGTAAGCATAACATATTTACATCCCATTCAGGTGTGGGCACATAGTTGGCACGAGAAAAGAGCTAACATAAGCATATAGGAAAAGAGGCTATGAACATGTATCACCACAAAAGTTGGGGAAAAAATTCATGCTTATATAAAACAGCAAAATATGCATGTCGCAGTAGTCAAATATCTATGAAGTAACAAGGTAACGGACAAATCACCTTTTCTTATCATCTTTACTTGAAAACAGGGATAGACAAGAAAGCATTCTACAGTGCTGAATGACCATTTGATTTCAACATATAAAAAGTGAAATAAGAAAATCCATCAGAACAATGGAGGGAATTAGGAACTGCACACCAACTTTTCTCAAAGACAATGCAGTTCTGTTAAGGCATAAAGAGAATAGATGAGAACCTAATAACAGTAGAGGTATGCAGCACCAAGTCAGAAGTGCAGGTAAGAAAAGCGAGTCCTTTGCATTTTTGCATACTTAAACTCAGGCACATTTGAAATATTCAAACCACTTAGTAAGTCCTTTTGATGTGCCCTGATAAAAGAGAGGGGAGATTAACAGAGCTGCACGTATTTTTAAGAACACGTCCAAAATTTTCACCCATAAAGATGTATAGTTTTAATTCTAGCATTTCAGCTATGCATAGCTGACATATAAATCAACAAAGCGCACACACCTGTATCCCGCACCAGAGGAAGTATTTAGCACAACCATATGCAGCGGTTCTAGACATGCAGCTAGATGAAACACCCATTGCATATTCAATAGAACATAAAAGGCGAGATAATAATTTTTGTACTGCGAACAATTCAAAAAAAAACATGGAAAATTTTGAAATAGATGCACTAAGGAACCATACAAACCTAAATTAAGTGCTTGATATGCTCAGTCATCATAACAGCAGTGAGAAAAGGACAGCCTGAATGGTTGCATTCAACTAATCTTTTTAGGTTAGCTTTAAGTCCTTCAAATTTATCCCCTCATTAAGCATTGATATTGAATACTATAATGAGTTTAGGATATGCATAAAAATACTACTAACCATTTTCAGATCTTGGGACGGAACATACCACTCGCGGAACCTGAACAAAACCCTGCATTCATTGATTGAACCATCTCTTCTCTGCGTTGATGGGGATCCATCTATCTCAAATTTTAAAAAGGGCCTACAGTACTCCAAAAATGATTTGCTCTTAGAAAAATATTCCCAACATGAAACGTAGCTATCTGGGTTTCAATCTGCTGAGGATACCTAACATTTGGGGTGTTTGGTTTGACTTTCCAGCAGCATATTGGTCTAGGATCATCCAATCCTAACCCCAAACAAAACCTTCCTGTTTAGTATAAGGAACCGAATGAGTTGTTCCATTACTATCGCACTTCATATGGCTATAATGCCAATAGAAATGAGAAATAATTTCATGTTAGCAAAACGCAAGATGACGTCATTTATGGCCCAATCCACCCTAGATGAGGATACTCCTTAAAGCAAACACAACGAAGTAGAAGAGATAGCGATATATCATGTTGACAGTAGAAAACCCAGAACCTATTTTGCAATACTTTACTTCCAACAGGAAAAGGAGCCAAAAGTGGTGTCCATCCAGGTGAGCTCTTGTAGGTACCACGATGTTCTGCTTGCTCTAATGACAAACAAAATGAACAACAAAATACATAGGACCCGAAGGTAACATTTCAACGCATGTACCTAATGATAGGCACAGTTGACAACAAATGAGAGATCACATAAAAAACAAGCACAATCGTAAGAGAGTTGACATGGACCTTGATAGATTTTGGGAAAACCGATCCAGCATAAGGTGTGAGAGAGGAAGTGGAGGCAGAGTCCTTCCTTTATTACTTTGCGGTATAAGTTAACCTGGACAATTTCGGACAACTGAACCTACCCAGCATACAAGAAAGCCCGTAGCCACATTTAGATGAGATCAGATATCCATGAGGAAAAAATGTCTGATTGAGGCATGTCAATTAGTTGCCCATGTAACTCCGAGTCAAGACCAGCAACTTAATATAAAAGAATTGGATACAAAGATGCTAACTACAAACATGATAGGAAATTAAAGCAGGACTAATAAGCAAACTAAATAGGAAGCGTAACGATAGGACCATGTTATTTTGAACTTGTGCTTACCAGCAAAACAACTGTTAGGTTAGATCATCCAAAAATTCTGCGTACAGAATATTGTGGGTTCTACCTGCATGTTCAGGAGAGGGTTATTTTCAATCAAAGCGACGCACACCTGTCCATGTGAAAACTAAAAGACTGGGCTGGGTAAGTAGACACCAAATCTATGGAGTGCCTGCCCTCGTTTTGTTGTTTGTTGTCATTGCATATAAAACTTGAGCTGGGAACCGACGTTGCCTTATTTTCCTTAACAGTACAAATTGAATGCTCTTCTATATTGAGTAGTATTCTGAAACGAGAATGAGGTGTTGAGCCAGCTGGTAGCAATAGCACTGCTATTCCGTATAGGCGCAATGTGTATAGCTATTTTTCCTTGGGCCTTTACATTGTCAAGCATTGCATTCCACGTAATCAATTTTCCGATTGCATCATAAATAAGGGAAGTCCTTAAAAAAATCCTAATTCAAGATATTTAGTAGGGCTTGGTAGATTGCTGTGAGGTTATAATCAATAGATCACGACCTTCCTGCTACAAAAACTTTGCTGGGATGTCCTTCTTGTAATAGCAAAGCAAAAGGTCAAATGAAAACTAAAACGGGTCATTTTCTACCATATGCACCTAATAAATACTAATTTTTGTCAAAACTACATTTAGGGCTAACTTATTTTTTATACAAGCCAACCAAAAGCGATTAAATTTCATAGAAGATATTAGGAAAAACAATATTTAAATTCAGTTAATTAGCAAGATGTTGTAGTAAGTCTTGTGACATATATTGCAATAGAAATTTCATGGGACTCGCTTTTAGTACTTCGCTGTTGCAATTAAAGCTTTGTCTTCAAATAGTAGCATAAGCTAAGAGAAAAAAAAGAGGCCATACCATCTAATAAGTACTCAGGTGCTACATGACCAAGGGTCCCAGAAAGCTTCAGTCCCTCAAATTCCCTTTGCAAATATACAAACCAGTCACTGTATGGCCAAAATTCTGTAATCTGCACAACTGAGGAAGTGAACATGCATAATTTTTATTTCCTTCCAACAATGGGGAAAAATAATTAACATGCTATCTAATCTATGAAGCAGTTGGGTGCGGGAACATGAGATAAATTTGCCATGTAAATAATGTACAGGAGCTGAAAAATAAATGGCACAAACCGATATCAATTCAGGCCTATAAATAAATTTAGCTACCTCCTGTTTGCAGATAATAGAGGACAAAAACAAAAGTTTCTGTCCTAAACACCCAAATGATGCTAGCATACACAAAAATCAAAAGCATGAAACAACACAAGTATTGATGAACTGGTCAACAAATGTGAAGAATGGGCAAGACTAAGAATGCTCAACAAAAAGCGTACTAGCAACTTGTTATCAGGATCACATCGGAGAATTTCAAACTAAAGTTGGCCAACGGAACATCAGCAGGGTAAGCCTGCAAATCGAATCAAGGAGAGCGGAGGAAATCGACATGGAACTCGTGCTCGATGGCATGGGCTGGCTGGAGGATGGGGACGGTCGGCTTCTTCTGTAACGTGTAGCGCCTGGTCTCACCACCGGGGGTGGAGGCCTGGAGGCAGCAGGTGGGGCTGGACTGGCCATGGTCGAATAACGCGAGGGTCAACTCCGGCACTGACGAGGGGAACCCATAGCAACTTAGCCTCGTTGAGCGCTTGCATCGAATCCACCGGTCATGGCAGCTCCGAAGTGATGGGGCGTTGTAGGGAAATAGGGCATTAGCAGGGTAAGCTTGCAAATAAAATCAAGGAGAGCGTAGGAAATAAACCTGGAATTTGCGCTGGAAGGTGTGGGCGGACTAGAAGATGGGGACGGGCGGCTTCTTCCGTAGCACATAGCTCCTGGCCTCGCCACCGGGGGCGGAGGCTTGGAGGCAGTAGGTGGGGCTTGACTGGGCGTGACCAACTACACGAGGGTCAGCGCCAGCGCCGCCAAGGAGAACCCAGGGACGTGCGCACCCACGTAGCGCAGCAACGCCGCCTCATGGAGCTAGTGCACCGAATCCACCAGCCGCGATAGCTCCGAGGCAGCGTGGCGCTACAGGGAAGGGGCTGAGGAGGGATCTCGGGGAGAAATGCTAGTGAAGTCGGTGTGGCAGGGCGGCACCTTCGTCCGGCCCTTCCTGCGCTCCTTTACAGACGACTCGGCGCCTTCGGCATGAGCATGGGCGTTGGGGTGCTCGCGGCGGTGAGGGAGAGGGAGAGACGAAGGGCGATTATAAGGCGAGGGCGATGGCGACCCGAGTGCGGGGACAGTCGAGAGCGAGGGCGAGGAGGCGACAGTGAAGATGTGGGCGACAGAAGGCAGAGGTCCTCAGGCGGCGGCGATGCGAGTGAGGGGGCGGAGGTCCGCGGGCGGCGGCGATGCGAGTGAGGGGGTGGAGGTCCTTGGGGCGATGGCGATGCGGGCGAGGAGGAGGCAGAGGTCCTCGAGTGGGGGGTAACCGTCTTGGAAGAGCGGTGCCGATGGTTTCTAAGGACGAGTAGGGTAACCGTCTTGGGGGATAGCCCATGGAGTTGGACGATAATGCAAGGTGAGCGAACAGACTATCGATGGGCGTGGAAGGGTTGGACGAGCAGGGTAAACTCCTTTTATTAGTACTAGTAAGGTGCCCGTGCGTTGCAAGGGAGTCTCAAAATATGTGTTGCAACGGAGTCTCAAAATATGTTGATACAAATAAGCAAATGTGATCCTAAACCGCACTATGATCTAAACATTTGTTTATGTATGATTCAGCTATAGGATTCAAAAAACCATATTATCGCATGGGATGTGATCCAGGAAAAACAAATTTAAATATATGCTTATGTGATTATACATTCCTTAGTAGTCACGTTTATCTCTACTATTATAAAGCAGCAGTTGGTGGCAGTGGTGAGTTCTACCCATGTCATTAATTGCCCTGCTTAATTGCCCTACTTAATTGCCCTGCTTAATTGCCCTACGCAAAAAACGAAGCGTTGCTTTAATTAGCCAGCTTTCGCAAGAAACGAAACGTTAAAGATAGATGTTTGATCTTGTGAATTTTTTTTTATTTTTTAATCTTTATTTTTCGTTATCAATTTTGTTTTTCGTAGCAACGCACGGGCATGTAACTAGTAAATATTGAAATAGATCACTGTTATTGTATCTAGCATAAGTGGATGTACAGAACCATGTTGTCTTGTTAGTTCAATTCAAACGCTAATGATCAAAATTCCAACTTGCACCAAATGTCATAATATTTTTTTTTGGCAACAAACAGAACTGTAATATGGAAATATCACAAAGAGAACAATAATATGGACTAAAAAATATAAAAATTACATCATTGAATTGTTGTTCTGAAAGCCATATTCTACATGCCATCAGTCTACAGGATGTCAAAGTTTTGATGACGAAACTAAAATGCTTACAAGGTTCATTTCATAACTAAACTATCAAACCCTAAGCATCACAATGCACACAGGAGTGTCTCAAAAATTTCACAATTAATTATGCATGTGTAATTGTGTAATCTTCTCTGAGCTCAATTTGAAGTGATTCATACTCTTCTCCGTGCAATCATTCTACAAGATATGGGGAAAAAAACACAATTATGATAACTTGTCTGAGAAGCTTTAGCGAGTCATTAAACATCAATTATAAGATAGTAGCATCCCCATTACTCTCTGATGCCCTGCTGGCAACTTTCATCCGCTGCCGCAGCTACCAGGTCATCCTGAAGCTCGTTGTTCTGCTGATATACCAAATATTTGAGAAAGTTACAAGCGCAATGTAGCTTCTATACTGCCCGGCAAAATGAAGCCAAACTGAAATATGAAATTGAGAAAAATAAGGCATAACTTTGAATCCAACAGTAGTATGGTATGAAAGAGATTAAAGTCTGCAATCAACACTAAAGAATTTCCATATAAAGCCCAATGTTGCTAAATTCCAGAGGACTACAAGTCAAAAAAATTGCATAGATCTGTTAAAACAACAATAGTGAAGTGCAACACAAACATGTGGGATAACAGAACCAGACATCCAACTAAATTGCTGAATTTTGTAGTTCGCATGAGAACACAAAAACTATCAACTTATATCATCATAAGTTGCTGTCGGCATTGAATACAGAAAAAGTGCACCATATCCTACTCTTTTATGCTGAGACCACCCAAACTGAGCATGCACCTCTTCCATTTAATAAGACATTTTTACCAAGAATGGACATTTTAACGGTGATGTATGAGTACAATACCTCAAACCTGTCCTCTTCGACCGTGTTCTTGAGCAACCAGCGGAGGCACGGGACGGGCTCCTCCTTGAATGAATGCAGTGAGTCCCTCCTTCCCTTATAATCCCACAACAGATTCCAATTTGCAGTCAACGAGCAGCGCCAATTTGGACAGATCGATTGCAATATCTACCTCCTATAAAATGTACTGTCTCCTTGTAGTGTACATCAAATTGGGCGGCCATGGCGAGCTATTGGTTGAGCATGGTGTACTTTTGGTTCCTCATCAAGGCCGTCACAGCTTCCTTCTCCCTTCGCGTGGCCTCCTCCCTCTCCTCCTCCCCCCCTGCTGAGGGGAGGTAGCGGCATAGGGTGCAATATTGAGGGGAAGGCGGCGACGCAGGTAGGGGTTGGAATGACCATGTAGCTGAAGCTGGGCCACCGCCGGATTTGGCCAACCGTGGCCATCCCCACGACCGCCGCTTGCCTCGAGCGCAGCCCGCCATTGTCCTTCCCATAACCGCTGGATCTGACTGTCTCTAGTCATGGCGCCGCCAGATCCGGCCTCCAGCGACCATCTCCATGCCTTTCTGCCATGGGGCGGGGGCTTGCTGTGATTGGCTCCGGCTGTGCGGGTAGCGAGCCTTGGAGGCTCATGTGGAGCACCATCTGGAGCTCCTCATCCTTTCGACCGATCCCCCATTGGAGCAGCGGAGGGGTGCCGTGGGGATGGTAGCCGGCGGGTATGGGGGGGCACGGTGGCTGCGGGAGGCGAAGGGGCGGTGCTGGCCCGGGGAAGGCAAGGGGCGAGTGGAGGAAGCGCACGACTCCTCCTTCCTTGCCGCCATCTGCTCCCTCATTGGTAGCCTATGGATCTCCCTTGGCCTCCGCCTGGGGGGAAGTTGCCGACACCTAGATCCAAGAGCATCACCGCAGTGTCACCCTGGCCCTTACCCTAGCGGCAGTGTCCTTTGCGCTCCGCCGCTAGTGGATCTGAAGTTCTGAACTCCTCCGTTGCCACCTTAGGAAGGGGTTGGGCGGAGGGGCGGTTAGTCTATATCTATATCTATATCTATCTATACCCCTTTATAGTTCACCAGTTAATTTTTTTCTACATGCACATACTTTTTTGCCCCCACAGAGGATATTATTTCTTTGTTCACCCTAGCACGTGCACACAGAAATTCTACTTCCTCAAAATCAAGCGCTGAGATGTTCTATCACATCACTTCATCAAATCTGAGGGACCAAATTACCCGGTTCATGCCATCATAATTTTCTCTCGCGTGCGGCACTGATCGTCCGTAGGCCCAATCATCGCCCAAATCGCGCCTATCTCGCCTCTAATCGCCTCTATCGCGCCTATCTCGCGATTCTCCCGCGACGACGTCGCCGCCACGCTGGCCACCGAGCCCTCCCATGACGACGCCGCTTCACGCTGGGCCGAGCCGCTTCTCCACTCGCGCCAAGGCCGCTGACTTCGCCGCCGCTTCCCGCTGACGACCTGCCACAGGCCGCCTCCGCCGCTCGCTTCCAACGTGAATTCGCGGCCTTTCCCGCTTCGTGGTCACGCGCTGGCGGAGGTGGACGATCGCTACCGAAGCCGCCTGATGCGCTCAAGCGCTGCGTCGATCCGGCTAGGTTCATGATGGACGCGGTCTCCGAGGTGTTTCCCGTGGACAAGCGGGCGGTGAGGTCGCCCACCGACCTGGCGTGGGCGTGCGTGCTGATATTGGAGGTGGTGGTGCGCCGCCGATCCGGACCAGACATCGGGCGGTGCGCCCGATGGCGAAAGCGCAGCGCTGCGTGACAATGAGCGCGACAGGCGCGGGATGGCAATGAGTGGAAGGAGGCGGTCGATCGGAAGGGTGTGGTGGAGGGCGCCAAGTCCGGACGCCAAGACGCTGCCTGCAGCATGTGGCGACCTTCGCAGTGGCGGAGAAGGAGGACAGGGAGCTGTACATGAGGATTGTTAGCAAACTAAATAATGTTTATCGTGTTTCCCATTTCCTTGCAATGCATTTGCTAGCAACATTTCCCATTTCTCTACACACGCATGAAGCCATGCGTTTCCATTTCCTACGCATGAAACTTACACCTTCCAGCCGTTTTGCATTTTGCTTCTTCACGTCCAGAACTTCCAGATAGTGATTTTTGGGGATTATTTTGGGTGGGATGTTGCAGGAGGAGTCACGTCAGGATAGACGAGCTTTCGTTTGGCGATATCTAGGGTTTATGCATTTATGTGATGAAAAAACATGTTTTCCCAAAAAAAGACGATATGTATGAATTGCTGGTTGGGGTGTCGTAATGGTGTGTTTTTGTGTGAAATTGTTATAGCTCTATTTGTATATGTCTCAGTTGCTGCTATGCTAGGTTGACGGGTATGGAATATCAGGACAGTCTAATGCTGCAAATCCAACATGACTTCTGTTGACTGTTGGGGCCATTATATAGTAAACGTGATCTACCCCTGTTATTTCTTGTGTTACTTGATACTTTTGGTGGGAGTGTTACGATTGGATGATGGCACTGAGCTATATAGATCAAACTAAATAATGTTTATTGCTTTAGCATTTTTGGACATAAGTTTGTGCAATAGGGGTAGGTGCATGAGATGCGGTGGATAGTTTGATGTGTAATTTGTTGATTTTTTGAGCTTGGTTTATTGTTTCAGTTCTGAAATTTTGAACATTTTCTTGTGGTTATGTGGGGGCTCCGGAATCAGATTAGCGATGCAGGTCATTACTGTTGCATCGGTCAGAAGATTAATGCAACCCGTAACGTCTCCTGACCGCTAAACCAACTCCGTACTCGGATTGGGGCCAATTAATCGGCAAAACTCGTGAGGAGTGTACATGCCAACTGATTGATCCCAACTCGAGCTTCCCGCAACCGCGTGCATTGTACTGGTTCCCTGGATCAAGAGCTCCAGTACTCCAGCGTTGTCATACAAGACAGGTCTCAACTATGCAAGAGTAAATATATTACACATGAAAGGTAACGTTATTACAATAGTTTAACTTTACAAGTCTCGGCTTACAGCCGGCACAAGTCCAAAAGAATCATCCAACGCCAGCGGAAACTCCAAAAGAAAAACACGCAGTGTGCCTCCACCCTCGTGCAATCGATCGAAGGAAACCAGCTAAGCCCGGTAGATAAATCGCCGTCATCGAATGACTGCGACTGCCTGGAACATCTGCATCATTACCTGCTTCTTCTCCTTCTGACCAAAGTCCGTTAGAGCAAACGGTGAGTACACGTATGTACTCGCAAGACTTTAGTGTATGGAATGTATACATATAAAATGTAGGTTAAATCAATGAATAATAGGTTTCTACACTAATCTTTTGAGCACAAAGCAGATTTTGCTTGCAATATGATAATAGATTCACATTCACATTTTTACAAAAGAAGCTGAAGAAAACATTTCAAACAATTAATAATAGATAAACCATTCACCAAATCAACCATCCAACCATTCCTTTCACCAAAACAACCAACCACCTGCACCTTATCCGAATCCAAGATCCAAACACACACCTGACCAACACAATCTAACCTCAAAACCCATTTTCCCGTAAGTCAACCTGCACTCCAAAATCTATACTTGATAATATTTTCCAAAGCTGCTCATGACCGTGAGCACGGCTAATCGATTAGTTAAGTTATCTCTGCATAGATCGTATTAATCGCACTCCACATGACACGTTCTAGCAATCATGTCCTCCATGCCTCGCGATCAAAGTACCCGATTTGCTAGACAAAGGACGGAACCTTTCGAGAGATTGGAGTTCTAATCCTGCAGACCCGTGAACGTGCATTCCTAACTACAGCCACAGAGGCCGCCAGTGGTTCCCATAAGCACCCACTAGCCCACGACCTCCCTGTAGTAGGCATTACCGTTGTATTGGGTAAACTTTCCTTCGATGCCTCGACAAGAAAGTCCTTAGAATGCACCGACAGCACAAGTGCATCCAATCCTCTTTGCCCTCCAATAATGCAGGGTCAGATCCCTTTTCCCCATACTAGGCTGAGGCCATCCCACACTGGCACATGTGGTTGCACGTATTACACCCAGTAATAGCACCAAGTTCGGTCCTTAGGGTGACTCAGGCGAGATCTTCCAAACCCACTTGCTATGGCCACAGAGGATCGACACTAGCGGCCCCACCGAGCACACACTAGCCTTCAACCTCCCCATAGCAAGGGACCAACTGAGACCAAACCACTCCAAACCAGCCAACGGCTGACAACCAATCCGAACACGAAACTGACCTACCAACCGGAACCACTACCCGGCCAAATACCACCAACTCCGAACCACCAAACATCTCGCCCGGTCTAAGCTCTCCAACTTTTTCCATTTTACTCACGCAACCATTTCCTTTTTTTTTCAAACAAAACCCCATATACACTAATTCCAACCTGACACCAATCACCTATCCTACTTGATTCCAGGAGTTTATGAATAAGAACGTCATGATCTCCTGCAACCAATTCTACTGCTGAACTAAGCACATGCGACTATTATTCTTTAATACCCTCTGACACTTACTAACGTGTCTAAATTATTCCTAAGTCTATCAAGGATTGCATATTCGGATTGCATTGAGGTAATCCAACAATTTCTGGTTTAACTACTGCTTCCCACAAATTATCACTTTTAATAAACTTATGAGCATGCATAATAGTTTTGGCAATCAAAAATAAGAATTTGCAAATATGGGATTCAAAATGGTCAAGGAGGTGCTTGCCTGTCTGCTCTTCGGTGAAATCGGTCTCCGGGACGTAGTCGGGATCGTCGGCGACGTTCGAAGTGTCTACGTCTACACGAAAAGCAACGAGACCAAAATCATCGATCAAAATAGGCGAAGAAGCAATCAAAATCCAAAAAGAAGCGAAAACGGAAAACGAGAACCTAGACAGAAAAAGAGATTCTAAACTTTCTCCCAGAGGCCGCGACTGGCCATCAGAGTCTTGCAGAGTGCCAAGCAGTCACTCGGCGATCTGGCTGAATTGCCCGGTAGTGCCGCTGTTCGGGGATCGAAACGGGTTGCTCTCTGGAAAATAACAGCCGACGCCTTAAGTCCGGTAGTGCTGGACCCTCGGCGATCACCGCCTCACCAGTAGTGCTTGGTCACTTCGAGACCAAAATCCAAAAATTGAGATTTTACGCATTAACCCCCGGAACTTCGACGTAAGTGCATGGATAGGTTCCTGAGGACCCACGGGACTTATTCACGCAGGTTTCGTCAAGTTTTGAGCTCGCTCGCTCAAAATCTCACTTTTCGGATCCTTTCTCTCCCGGTAAAGACGCGAAAACGGATTTCGCAACACGCGCACTAGGCCCAATAGAACACTAGGGTCCTTCGAGATCTAAATACTGACTGGAACCTCCGATAGACACTATTAGACTTCTAATACCCGAAAACCCAAATATACTTTCCGAATCCAACTTTCGTCCCGAATCGAGTTCAAACTCGATTCTCCCACAAGAAACGACTTACGAGGCTCTTAGAAAACATCCGCAGGTCATTTCCCCGACTTCCCGGAGTTAGGGTTTCGAAAGGAAAGGGCTCCGAGAATTTGAGAAATGGCTTCTTGCAGTGAATGAGTCCAACGAAGCGTAGATCAGGGTTACAGAAACTACTCGATCACGCGGAAGGATTCTTCTACTCTTGACCTAGGTTTAACTCCTCGGAACACGACTATGCACCACAAGAACTAGGGTTTCTAGAGTTTAACCAGGATGTAAAGAACGATTACAAGTCAAGGAAGAGCTAGGGTTTGCATCTGCACCTAGGGTTTAGGTTTAGCTTCAAGCCCTACCTCTTGTGGAGCTCCTTGACAGCTTAGAGACGCTTCTCCACCCTTGCTCCTGCTCCCACACAGCCTCCTGGAGCTTCAACCGGCTGGAGATAGCGAGGAGGAGGAGAAAGCTCCAATGGAGAGAGAGGAAGGAGAAGAGAGGAAGAAGGAGGAGGAGAGGAGGAGAAATGAGAGAGGAGAGGGAGAGGAGGTGCTCCCTGGTGCTTTTAGAGGCTGAGACGTGCACGCATACCGAGGCAAAGAGATAAACACGAGCACAGGACCAAAACCTGTCGCTCGTGGCAGCATCTGCTTCGGGCGGCAGATCTTGCCGCTTCGGCCGGTAGTACATTGGCAAAGTGCAGATCGCCGCCTACAGCAGAAAACTCGGGGATTTTTATAGTTTTTGCGGTGGTTCTCCAATCAACTAACTTGAGAACTATTGGAATAGGTTCGAGGGGTCCTAATAAAGGTATTAAAACTTAGGTTTGGGATCTAGCTCTCACGATTTTAAATTTCACCCGATTTCGGATTGTGAGACTCCAATCGGGGAAAACAATCAAGTGAAATGACAAAACCGAAATCAAGGGCAATAACTCCAAATTCAAACTGGAAACTTTACAGAGCACTAATCCACACTTAGTTAGCCTAATTAAGCTTAATTACAAACACGGGCGTTACAATCCTACCCCCCTTGGAATAATCTCGTCCTCGAGATTAGCTAGGCTCTGCGAAGAAAGAGGGAAACTCAATTCTAAGACGATCTTCTCGTTCCCAAGTAGCTTCGTCCTGGGTATGGTTACTCCACTGGATTTTGAGCATTCTGATGACTTGATTGCGAGTAAGGCGCTCAGCTTCTTCAAGTACTTGGATTGGATGCTCGTGATATGATAGATCAGGCTGAAGATCAATCGTTTCCAATGGGGTAAGTTCTGTGGGCTTCCGAAGACATTTCTTCAGCTGCGATACGTGGAATACATCGTGTACCTTGGAAAGCTGAGGGGGAAGTTCAATCTGATAAGCAACTTCACCTTTCCTCGCAAGAATGCGGTACGGTCCGACGTAACGCGGCGCTAATTTCCCACGAACTTGAAAGCGACGAGTGCCACGTAGCGGCGACACTTTGAGATAGACGAAATCGTCTACATCAAAACTCAGCTCGCGACGACGAGTATCGGCATAACTTTTCTGCCTCGACTGAGCTTCCTTCAGTCGGTCCCGAATCAGCTTGACATGATCTTCGGCTTCTTGGATCACAACAGGGCCGAAGAATTGTCTTTCGCCGACTTCAGACCAGAACAGCGGTGTTCGGCACTTTCTTCCGTAAAGTGCCTCGAACGGCGACATCTGGAGACTTGCTTGATAGCTGTTGTTGTAGGAGAATTCAGCAAAAGCTAAGCATTTCTCCCACTTCGTGTTGTAGGCCAACAGACAAGCTCTCAGCATATCCTCCAGGACTTGGTTAGTTCTTTCAGTTTGGCCGTCGGTTTGAGGATGGTACGCTGTGCTGAAAAACAACTTAGTACCAAGGAGTTCATGCAGATTTTTCCAGAATCGCGACGTAAATTGGGTCCCACGGTCTGACACAATGACCTTAGGAACACCATGCAGTCGGACTATATGGTTCAGGTAAAGTTCTGCAAGTTTAGGCCCATTGTAGGTGGTATGGACTGGAATAAAATGAGCCACTTTGGACAATCGATCCACGATTACCCAAATAGAATCATGACCACCTAATGATTTCGGCAGACCAGTAATAAAATCCATGCCGACTTCATCCCATTTCCACTCTGGAATTTTTAAAGGCTGGAGCAATCCCGCAGGGCGCTGATGCTCTGCCTTCACTCGCTGACACACATCGCAATTAGCGACAAATTCAGCGATCTCCTTTTTCATACCAGGCCACCAGAAACTTACACGGAGATCCTGGTGCATTTTCGTACTTCCAGGGTGGATCAAAAGAGGAGTATTGTGAGCTTCATTCAAAATCAATTGTTTGATCTCCTGGTCATTCGGAACGTACAATCGCCGTCCACGCATGACCATCCCATCCGCTCTTTCCAAAAACTCCGAAGGCGCGCTTGCCTTCAAGCTGCGCTTAATTTCAACCACCTTCTCATCAACGATTTGCGCGGCTAGAATTTGGGACTCAAGAGTGGGCTCTAAGGTTAGGGCTGCCACAAACCCTTCTTGAACTACTTCTAGGTTGAGCCTCCGAAACTCATCCATCAGTTGAGGTTGACTAACAAAAGTCGATGCACTAATGGCGTGCAGTTTGCGACTAAGGGCATCTGCAACCACATTAGCTTTGCCTGGATGATAATGGATTCCCAGATCAAAATCCTTGATCAGCTCCAACCATCTGCGCTGCCTCAAGTTCAGATCTGGTTGGGTGAAGAAATATTTCAGGCTCTTGTGATCGGTAAATATCTCACATCTGTTTCCAATGAGATAATGACGCCACAGTTTTAGAGCATGAATGACCGCTGCCAATTCCAAATCGTGGGTTGGATAGTTGGCTTCGTGAGGTTTCAGTTGTCGTGAAGCATAAGCTACCACCTTGCCGTCTTGCATCAGCACACAACCGAGACCCTGACGCGAAGCATCACAGTAAATGTCAAAGCTCTTATGTATGTATGGCAAAACAAGAATTGGGACAGAGGTAAGTCTTCGCTTCAATTCTTGAAAACTTGCCTCACAAGTTGATGACCACTCAAATTTCTTTTCTTTTTTGAGTATTTCTGTGAACGGTTTAGCGACTTTGGAGAAGTTCTCGATGAACCGTCGGTAGTAACCGGCAAGACCGAGGAAACTTCGGATCTCAGGAACAGTCCGTGGCTGATCCCAAGCAATTACATCCTGCACCTTACTTGGATCAACTGCAACTCCACCTCCAGAAAGAACATGCCCTAAGAATGCAACTTCTTTGAGCTAGAACTCACACTTGCTGAATTTTGCGTAAAGCTGGTGCTCGCGAAGTTTGTCGAGCACTAACCGCAAATGGAGCTCATGCGTTTCTTCACTTCTGGAGTAGATGAGGATGTCATCAATGAACACCACCACAAATTTGTCCAGGTATTCCATGAATACCTTGTTCATGAGGTTCATGAAAGTGGCAGGGGCATTGGTAAGACCAAAGGAAACCACTGTATACTCGTACAATCCGTAGCGAGTAGTAAACGCAGTTTTCTGAATGTCCTCTGGTCGGATTTTGAGTTGGAAGTACCCAAGCCTCAAATCGATTTTGGAAAAGATCTGAGCCCCGCTCAGTTGATCAAACAGATCATCGATCCGCGGAAGGGGATACTTATTCTTAATGGTGACTTCGTTCAACGAACGATAGTCGACGCACATGCGAAGACTGTCGTCCTTCTTCTTAACGAAGAGCACTGGACTACCCCATGGCGAAGAGCTAGGACGGATAAAACCCTTTACTAGCTGCTCCTTGAGTTGCTTCTTGAGTTCAATTAACTCATCCGAGGGCATCCGGTAAGGGCGCTTGGATATTGGTGCTGTTCCAGGTAGCAAATCTATAACGAACTCCAAGTCTCTGTCTGGAGGCAATCCCGGCAATTCTTCAGGAAAAACATCGGGGTACTCACAGACCGGTACTTGTCCCATCTCAAGAATAGACAAGGAATGAAGAGAGGGCTTTTGCACCGATAATGGGCTGGAGTTAAATTTGACTTGGATGCCATCTGGATTCACCAAGGAAATGGAACATTCGGCACAATCGATGCGTCCTTGGTTCTTAGATAACCAATCCATCCCTAGGATTACATTAAGTCCAGGTGTATCGATCTGAATCAGATCTCCACTAAATCGCACTCCTTCAATCTCAATCGGGACTCCTAGGCAAATACACTGAGCCCGAAGGACTGAGCCAGGGGAATGAACTAACATGTAATTGCCTAGAAAACTAGTCCTAATCCCTTTATCCTTAACGAACCTTGAAGACACAAAGGAATGGGAAGCTCCCGAATCAAACAAAACCACAGTAGGAGCTGAATGCACAAGAAACGTACCGAGGACCACATCTGGTGCATTACTTGCTTCCTCATTGTTACCAAATTAAGACGACCCTGAGCGGGACTCTGCGCAGAAGCAGAACCCGCTCGGCTAACTCGATGACCACCACGTCCACTAACAGGAGCTTGAGGACGAACCGAGCGCTTTGAGTGAAGGGCGAGTCGGTAGGGTCGGCGATGAGGGCAAACATTGGCAAAATGGCCAACCTTTGTCCACATGCAAAGCATGAAAGCGGCGTCCCCTTTGTTGTCCTCCTTGCATCTCGCCCCACCGCGTTATGGGATTGAACCGCAGATTGAGAGGCACGAGGAACAGTCGTTGAGGTTTTGGAGGAGAAGTGATTGATCAACACCGACACCTTCCCAGGCGAGACCTTGACGGCCCCGCACCGTGCTTTTGGGCCAACCACTTCCATTTTCGATTTTCTAATCGCCGCACTATCTTCCACTCGAATCGCCTTATCCACTAACTCCTGGAGATTTGGGAAATCAAGAGCTGCGAGCGAATGCTTAACTTCATCATTCAAATGCTCCGGAACCAAGCGCTTTTTGGGCCTCGCTCGGAATCTCATCGGCGACATAACGAGTCGTAATTGAACTTATGCGAGATAGTCCATAACGGACATGGACCCTTGCTTCAAATTATAAAATTCCCTCTTCTTTATCTCCATCAATTTGGAGGGAATATGGACTGCATTTAAAAGCTTCTTTGAAATCGCCCAAGTGGTAACATGTCCAACAGGCGAATAGTCTTAAAACTATTCCACCATCTTCTTCGCTCCTTGGAGATAATGTGCGATATCTTGGACTTTCTCGTCATCCGTGCATCTAGCCAACTCAAGTTTATCTTCAATGTCGCGGAGCCAGTCGTCCGCGTCCAAAGGATCAGTGGCCGTGGAGAAATTCGGTGGGCGGGTCCGTTGGAACTCTGCCAGCCGAGTCTGGGGTTGCATCGCTGCCACACCGCCAAAAGCAACGGTACCCAGATTCTCCGAATTCTGCACCAATATCTCGAGTAAACGAGTCTGCATCACCAATACTTGAGCCATGGACGGAGGAGGAGGTAATTTGTAACACCCCAAAATTTTGCTTTTATTGAATTCATGTGTGATTTGGCACTTTGGTGAATTTTTGGAATTTTCTGGAATTTATTTGGATTTATTTGGAATTTATTTGAATTTATTCCATTTTGAAATAATTAAAGAATTTAATATTGCAAATAAAATTTTGTTGGAAATATTTTATTTGAGTCCCAAATACCCTAAAATATTTTCCGTAATTTTTGGAATTTTTCGAGTATTTTGCTATTTTTAATGAATTAATTGAATTTCGGGAATTATTTTAAATATTAAATCGCTGGAAAATCAAACCGAAGTCGATTCTTGTTCATCCGACCGAGCCCGAGTCGACTTGAGTTCGAGTCAGGCGAGCCACATGACTCGACCAAACCAACTCCAAAACCTAATCGATCCCAACCGCTGGATCAAGATCCAACGGCCAGGATCATCCCGTCATCGCTTGGCCGAATCCGCCGGATCCGATCGCGTCCACGCGATCGTGGCCGTTGATCGTGCCACGTGGGACGGCTGAGCGTCATCGTCCCCGCCGAGTCCGGCCGGACTCCTCCGCCGCTGCCGCTGTGTAGGATTAGGGTTCCGCCCCGCACGCATGCCGAGGGTATTTAATGCACGGAGGTACCCGAGGACCGCCGTGATCCCGCGCCTCTCTGCTCTACTTCACCGAGCCTTAGTCGCCAGTAGATTCGCCGAATCGCTCGCCGGAGCTACTGACACCTCTCCGCCGCGGTTTTGCTTGATTCCGCCGCCGTCAGCGCCGCCTCGCCGCCATTGACCCCGGATCCGAACCCCCCGGCGCGCACCAAGAGACCCTTCACCTCGCCGGAGCACGCCCCAAACGCCGTTCGTGTGGTCGCCGTCCTCAGCGCCGGCAGCCACAACCTCGCCGTGAAGCCATCGCCGACCCCGAGCTCCACCAACAGTCCGATCAAGATCCAAGGGCTCAGATCGCGCCACGCCACCCTCGGTGAGTTCTCCGTTGAAAATCCTAGATCTAATCTCAACCGCTGGATCTAGATCCAACGACTTAGGTCGTGCCACGTAGCGGGAACTGCACCAGGCTAGATTGGATCTGGACCGTTAGATCAAGATCCAACGGCCCAGATCAACCCGTGCGCCCAAGCACTTGAGGCCCAAATCCAATCCTATCCGTCGATTTTCAAACCAACGGCCACGATCGTGCCACGTGTCCAGGGAGTCGAACCGCCGCGCCACGCGGCGCGTGGCCATCGACACGCCGGGGCCCGCGTGTCGGGCCGATCGCACCGCGGACGCCACCCATGACGTCATCGGATGGACCCACCTGCTGCCGTGGTGAGCCCCCGCCGACGCCAAGAATGACGTCGCCCGAGTGGTCCCACATGTCGGGCTCACATGGAGCCGTGGACCGGTCCACGGTGAGACCCGAGCCGAAGCGTGGACTACGCCCATGGACCTACCGACGCCAGACCAATCCAGTGCTGCCACGTGTCCATGATGACGCAATAATTAATTTCCGAAAAAGAAATGATTTATTAATTCGAAATATTGATTCAAATTTAGATTCAAACTTCAAACGCTTATAACTTTTGCGTTTCAACTCCGATTTGAGTGATTCAAATTTCTAAATTTGTATAAAATTGAGATCTACCTAAATATGAATTTTATTTAATTTTTGGGCTAAAGTTTTTCTCTGCAAAATTATTTAAATGATTATTTAAACTTTAAATAATCATAACTTTTAAGCCTTAACTCCAAATTTGACGATTCCAGTTTCTAAAAATCCATAAAATTATGTTCTTTCTGTTTATGGATTTTATTTGGATGTTTGGACACTTTTTGCCTATTGTTTATTTGTGTATTTGCTATTTGCACGCTTTACGAGTAGACGTTGAAGTGCCTAAGGATTCGAAGGAGAAGTATTAACTCAGGATCCAACTCAAGACCAAGAACAAGTACTTTTTGAAGGCAAGTTGTGCTTTGACCATGTTGATCCTATTTCGAAATCTATTTTGATTTAAACTATTGCATGCTAGTTCAATTAGAAAAATACTTGGTTTAAACATGGGGGTTAGATAAGTACCAATTTGTCAGTATGACACCTTGATTATTTAAGTATGTGCCATGACCCTTGTCACCCTAGTTGTGGATTACTAGTTGGACATTATTAAATTGCCAACCTGGTTTAGACCGTTGTAGTATCTTTGCTTAGACACCTTTCGTGCTCATAACATGATTTTGGATAATCAAATGTTAATATTGACTTAATGATATATTGAACCTGTTTTGGAAAAGTATCATGTGATGTTGATGGCACGTGGTGCATGGTAATCAACCGGGTTTGATAAACGATTTTCGGCCGAGGCATGTGGCAAAGAGTAATCAGGTGGGCCATTGTGGCATTGGGAGTGTTGTTTTGGTTTTTCGGGTAGTCTTACCTGGTCACCGTAAGGACTTAACCTTGCAAGCCTTTGAACTGGGTCTAACGTGCAACCACATGTCTCAGAATGGGACGGACCTAGTTGACTAAGTTGCTAATAACGCACTGTGGGACCTCGGGAGGTCAACTACACCCTTTGTGTAAGTTGTGCGGGGAGCGTCTGGCCGAGGCCAGTACCCATCTAACGGTTGATTGGCCTAGACTTCGCCTTAGCTAAGGGAAGGGTTAGTGCGCAATAACCTGGAGGACCACTTGTATTGTTAGAAGTTTCCGAAAGACTTTGTTACTGAACTCGCCTTTGTGGTGTTTGATCAGTATCTTGTGGGTAAAGTGCATAACCTCTGCAGAGTATAGAATCTATTCGAATAGCCGTGTCCGCGGTATTGGACATCGCTCGGGAATTACAAATAAGGGTTAGATTTTCTCAAAAATAACTTTGGTTTGAAAGGTTGGGTTGGTTTAATAATGAAGATGATGGAAATGTGGTTTAGGATGGGGAAAATGTTTATTAAACTTCTTGAAAAGTTATTTATGCTTTACTTATTTCTACCGCTTTCGAATCTACTTATATTACTTGTCAAATCTTGTTTCTTTGCAAATATACCTTGAGCTATTCCTTTGTACCAAGCCATGCATATAGTATATTAGCTTGCATTCTCAGGCATGACTTGCCGAGTACCAAGTACTCACCCTTGCCTCAACACAACATCGCTTGAAGAGGAGACTACGCCACTTTGGAGGAGGAACTCCAAGAGGATCCGTCTACTTAGGGAAGCGAGCCCGCCGCCTGCCTGTGGTATCTTGGATGGCGCCACGGTTATTTGATTTTCCGCTGCTATTATTTCTCTTTTAATAAGTTTCGCCTTGCGAGGCATACATTTGTAACTTGACCATAAGGTCGAGTAACGATTTGGTTATTTAAATAAAGTACTTTGATAATATCGAATGGTATGATTGTGATATTTACCGATGTTAAGATCATGTGCACTAGCGCGTTCTGGACTAGTCTGAATACACAGAGGGTCCGGATTTGCAAATTCGGGTCCCGACAGAGGTGGTATCGAGCCATACTTGACCGTAGGCTCAACCCTAAGATAGAATGGTCGTAGTGAGGATAAAACCTATTTTCTAAAGCTAAAAGTTGTCAAGATAAGAAATGACATCTCAACTTATCCCTTCTCTCTTTTCTTGTCTCTTGCTGAAATTTTTTCTTACCTTGTCACAATTTAAAAATTCCGAGTTCTTACGTAAAGCACTCTTGTGACAGATGGAGGAAGAGTTCAACTACGTTGATCTCGGGAGTTGGTCACGCCATGAACCTTGGCATATGCTACACTCTCGGAGATTTTGAGAAGCCCCAATACCAAGTGGAAGTGATCGGACAAGCGGGATTGATCAAGGCTTGTGACGTGAAGATTGAGGTACCGCTAGGAAAAAGGGCCAGCAATCGCTCGATACACCAGACCTTTGCCAGAGATCTACAATGCAGATGGGTATCCAAGAAGTATCACGACGAGCAATGCGGCACATTACCCGTATTCACGCCAGAGAGTTGGAGAGTACGGTGTTCCGTTATCATCCGCGCAGCGATAACCTTCTTGACCCGGCGATTCAGGATGAGGATGCCACTTACACAGCTTGGCACGATTTGTCGCCGCCAGGAGGATGTACTAGATAATACAAGCAAGGAGCTACGAAGGCCCGCAAGGAGATCACGACAGAGAAGAACAGACGGCGGGAAGCTCAAGAGTATGTGGCACACCTTCTACGAAGGATTGACGAGTTGGAGATGACCTTGTACGGACTGCACTCCAGAGCCAAGACTCGAGCTACACAAGCCGATCCAGAGGAGTCGGATCTCGATGAGGACACCGCTTCTTCGACTACCATAGAGGACACAATTCTTTGGACATGGCGATCAAGTTACGCCTATGCCACAAAGACCTGCATTCCGTGCCGTGGAGGTTTTCTCGATGAGTGAGCATAGGTTCTATAGTGAGACTCCTTCGCCGAGTCGCGTCATAGAATAAAGAGTCACCCTTTAGGCATTAGACTCGAGTTAGTTCGATTTGGATTTGCTTTGTTTCTTTGAGTGTGCAGTATGTGTTGCAAGGCCCTTAGGCATTGTAAGCAGCCATACCAAGTTATTAATAATAAAGTTGGACCTTAAAGTTACCCCTTTCGCCCCGCATAAGTTCCATGATACTTGTCTATTCTTGTTTCCCTCTCATCTCTAAACCTAGAGCAAACCGACAGATGGTGAACACCCGTGGAAACTTTGGAGGCAATGGGAGTGGTTCTCGCCCAGCAGAAAACCCCAATGATGGAGCACCGACCGCCACCTGGATATGCAGAATTTCGAGCTTTTCTTGCTGCCCGGACTCACCGATGCATGCTATGATGCAACAAATGCAACACGCCACCGCCAGGCCATCGCTAATCAAGTTAATCATGGACAACGCCAGAATACAAGACTGTCAGAGTTCATGAGAACTCACCCACCCACTTTCTCCGGGAATGCCAATCCATTGGAGGCCGATGATTGGTTAAGATCAATCGAGAGGAAGCTACACATAGCTCAATGCATAGGATATGAGAAGTTAATCTACGCTTCTCATCACCGAAGGGACAAAGCCGAATGGTGGGAGAACTTCGTGCCACGCAAGAGAACCCTCAAGATATCACTTGGGAAGAGTTCACAATGCATTCCGACAAGATCACGTGCCTGAAGGAATCATGGACCTTAAGAAGGAGGAGTTCAGAGCATCAAGCAAGGTAATCACCAAGGCCGACTACTCCGAACAAGTTCACACAGCCTAGCACGCTACGCACCTGAGGATGTAGCGACAGATAAATCCAGACAGTCTCGTTTTATGAAGGGACTTAACTCATGATTGCAATACTTAGATGCATGCTTTTAGTTCAAACCCCTGGTTCCGAACTCCGAACGAAAGTAGGATGTTCCGGTGAGAATACTAATAGGTGGAATAGAGTTCCTAGCAAACCTTATAATTTTGGAGACCTGCACCTTAGACGTCATATTGGGAATGGATTGGTTATCCAAGCACAAGGCCGTATTGGATTGTGGACGAAGGACTATCTCGATTGAGAGCCGTGTGGGAAGAAAGTGGAATTTCAAGCCACTGCAGCTAGAGATGGACAGCTTGATGGTTAACAAGTACCAAGGCAATCGGCATAGAGGATGTCCCAAGAGTGAATGAGTACCCGAGATGTTTTTCCGAAGATCTACGGTATGCCGCCAGACAGGGGACATAGAGTTTGTGATAGAGCTTGTACCGGTACAACACCGATAGCAAAGAGACCCTATCGGATGTCCACCGAGGAGTTGGTAGAAATGAAGAAACAAATAGAAGAGTTAATGGAGAAAGGATTTATCGACCGAGTTCGTCGCCGTGGGAGCACCGCTTTGTTTGACAAGAAGAAGGACGGAGTTTCAGGATGTGCATTGACTACCGTGCACTCAATGAAGTCACCGTGAAGAATAAGTATCCGCTACCCAGATTGATGATTTGTTTGATCGCTTGAGAGGAGCCGGAGTTTTCTCCAAGATTGATCTCGAGATCGGATACCATCGCTGAAGATCCGATCGTAAGATATTCAAGATCGCATTCTCGTCAAGATATGGACATTACGAGTTTACGGTTATGTCCTTTGGGTCGATTTAATGCGCCAAATTTATTTCATGAATATGATGAATAAGGTGTTCATGGAATATTTGGACAAGTTTGTCGTCGTGTTCATAGACGATATCCTAATCTACTCCAAGACAGAGAGTGAACATGCCGAACACTTAAGGCGAGTTTTGGAAAAGCCGAGGAACAAAGCAACTTTTCGCCAAGTTCAGCAAGTGTGATTTTTGGAAGGACAAGGTGGAGTTTCTTGGACATGTAATGACCGCAGAAGGAGTAAATCGTAGATCCAAGCAAAGTAGAAGTCGTGTTACATTGGGAGCACCAAGATCGTGACCCGGTTCGAGTTTCCTTGGAATGGCAGGATACTACCGCCGTTTCATCGAAGGCTTCTCGACAATTGCGAAACCTCTTACGCAATCGAAGAAGGAAAAGAAGTTTGCATGGACGCCAGAATGTGAGAAAGGATTTCGTGAGTCAAGAAGCGATTGACATCAAGACCGTGTTAGTTCTACCTGATGTTGCTCAAAGTTTCGATATTTATTGTGACGCATCGCGCCAAGGACTTGGATGTGTGCCGATGCAGATGGAAAGGTCGCCGCTATGCATCAAGGCGATTGAGGCCGCATGAGGAAAATTATCCAACACATGACTTAGAGTTAGTCAGCCGTAGTGCATGCTTTGAAGATATGGCGTCACTATCTCGATTGGAAACAGATGTGAAGTGTATACGGATCATAAGAGCCTTAAGTACATATTCACCCAATCGGATCTGAATATGAGGCAGAGGAGATGGTTAGAGTTGATCAAAGACTATAATGTTGGAATCCATTACCATCCCTGAAGGCCAACGTAGTAGCCGATGCCCCGAGTCGGAAAAGCCATACCGTGAGTACGTTGCTAGCCACAAGTCGAGGATGAGTTATGTGAGGATTTTCGTAAAATGAAGATTGAGGTAGTACCTAGCGGATTCTTGGCGCATTAGAAGTAAAGCCTACCCTAGAGGATCGGATCCGAGAAGGACGAAGGATGATGACAAGATCCGCAGGATTAAGTCCATCAAGGAGGAAGGCAAGGCAGAGGACTTCAAGTTGGATGAGCAAGGCACGTTGTGGATGAAGGATCGCATTTGTGTGCCTAACAAAAAGGAGTTAAAGCAACTGATTTTGGAAGAAGCCCATGACTCCAAGTACTCAATTCATCCTGAAGCGCCAAGATGTATCAGATCTCAAGGAGAGATTCGTGGCCGAGTATGAAACGTGAAGTTGCCGAGCATGTTGCATTGTGCGACGTATGCCAGAGAGTCAAGGCAATGCATCAGAGACCAGCAGGATTGCTACAACCGCTGAAAATACCTGAGTGGAAGTGGGAGGAAATCGGAAGGGATTTCATTACCGGTTTGCCGAAGACTCAAGGAGGTTATAACTCCATATGGGTTATAGTGGATCGCTTGACTAAAGTAGCCCATTTTATCCCCGTGAAGACCACTTACTCGGGAGATAAATTAGCAGAATTGTACATGATCAGGATTGTCTGTTTGCATGGAGTGCCAAAGAGGATTGTATCGGACAGAGGTACCCAATTTACCTCAAGGTTCTGGAATAAGTTGCATGAAGCCATGGGAACCCGTTTGAACTTCAAGATACCTTATCATCCACACGGATGGACAGGCCGAAAGAGTCAACCAGATTCGAGGATATGTTGAGAGCTTGTGCATTAGCTTATGCTACTTCTTGGGATAAGAGTTTACCGTATCTTTGAGTTCGATTACAACAATAGTTATCAGGCTAGTTTACGATGTCACCTTTGAGGCCTTTGTATGGTCGACTCGCCGGACGCCATTGAATTGGAATGAGACCGTGGCGCCGTGTCTTTGGGCCTGATATTCTTCAAGAGGTCAAGAGCGGTCGCTATGATTAGGGAAAGGTTGAAGATAGCCCAATCTCGATGTAAGAGTTATCTTGACAATCGTCGCCGAGACTTGAGTTTTGAACCGTAAGACTTTGTTTACCTCGTAGTTACGCCTCGTGGGAGTTAAGAGGTTCCATGCCAAAGGGAAACTTCGCACCCTGCTATGTTGGACCATTTAAGATTTTGAGTCGCAGAGGCGGTTGCTTACCACCGAGTTGCCACGATCGTTGGCAGGAGTGCATGATGTATTCCATGTGTCCTGGCTTGAAGAAGTGTCTCCGAGTTCCTAAGGAAATGCAGACATCGCTAGAGTCAATTGAGTTGCAAGAGGATTTGACTTATAAGGAGCATCCCGTGAGGATTCTAGACACAATGGATCGAGAAACTAGAAACAAGTCAACCCGTTTCAGAGAGTTCAATTGGAGCAACCATGCAGAGAGCGACTTGGGAGCGAAGAGGATTTGAAGAAAGAGTTTCCAAACCTATTCCTTTAGTAAGCCCCAATCTCGGGACGAGATTCTATTAAGGGGGAGGTTTGTAACACCCCAAAATTTTGCTTTTATTGAATTCATGTGTGATTTGGCACTTTGGTGAATTTTTGGAATTTTCTGGAATTTATTTGGATTTATTTGGAATTTATTTGAATTTATTCCATTTTGAAATAATTAAAGAATTTAATATTGCAAATAAAATTTTGTTGGAAATATTTTATTTGAGTCCCAAATACCCTAAAATATTTTCCAGAATTTTTCTGGAATTTTTCTGAGTATTTTGCTATTTTTAATGAATTAATTGAATTTCTGGGAATTATTTTAAATATTAAATCGCTGGAAAATCAAACCGAGTCGGTTACTGTTCATCCGACCGAGCCCGAGTCAGACTTGAGTTCGAGTCCGACCCGAGCCACATGACTCGACCAAACCAACTCCAAAACCTAATCGATCCCAACCATTGGATCAAGATCCAACGGTCAGGATCATCCCGTACCGCTTCGGTCGAATCCGGCCCGGATCCGATCGCGTCCACGCGATCGTGGCCGTTGATCGTGCCACGTGGACGGCTGAGCGTCATCGTGTGAAATCATGTGCTGAAAAATTGGCTTTGAACTGAAAAATTAACTTAGAATTGGATTTGCAAAATGTGCTTGTGCATGTGTTTGACAATTTGACAAGAAACAGTAAGTTACGCATTAGCGCCGGACAAAGTTCTCAAGAAACAGTAAGTTTCCCATCTGCGACGGACAGTGTTTTTGGGTCTGTTGTGAACATGTTTTTGAGCCCATGACAGAAGTGATTTTCACATGTACTACGTAAAATTTTTCTTTGTCCGCTAGAACAAGCTTTTTCGATTTGGATAATTTCTTGGAACCAAGATTTTCACATGTACAACGGACTAATTCTTTTTGTCCGTCGTGAATGGACTTTTTCTAGGGTTTTACTTTTGTGAAACCGAGCGTGGCACGTTTGCGCCGGACAAGCTTCTGGGGTCCGTTGTGAACTTGTTTTGAGCTCATGACCGAAGCCATTTTTGCATGTACAACGGACCAACTTTGTTTGTCCGTTGTGAACGTGTTTTTCCGCGTTTGGTTGGCTTCTTGGAATAGAAACTTTTCCTTATACAACGGACCAACTTTGTTTGTCCGTCGTGAATGCGTTTTCGCTCAATTAGGGGTTTGAGCGATTTGGATTTGAATTTTGAATGTGAATTTGAAATTTGTGATGATTTCATGATGCTTCTTTTGAAATGGACTTTATGCAATACTCATGTGAGTAGTTGCATGGATTGACATTGAGTCAAGTCGTGGACTTGTGCTCGGATTTGTTTTGTGGTTTGTTCATGTGCAGGTATTGCTCGAAGACGAATGTGGTCGATGACGGGACCGGAACTAGGTTCATGGAGGAACTGAGGTTCGGGACTAGGTTAAGGAGGAACTGAGGTCTTGGTGGTCAAGGATGTCATGCGGGACGTTCGGGCTAAGAGAATGGTGCACATGAAGAATGGTTAGTCACGTGAGAATGGCAGGAGGTCATTCGCGTGCAAAGTGTTAGTCACGTGAGTATGGCAGGTGGCCATACGCGTGCAAAGTGTTAGTCACGTGAGTATGGTAGGGTTGCCATACGCGTGCAAGAGTTGTACTCGGCCAGGTTGGGCCAAGTAGAGTTGTGTTGGATACGGATTCCTTCTAGGGAACAGGAATCGTATTCTTGTTTGGTGCTTTAAATAGGTGGGGGGTCTCCTGTTGAAAGGCACCAAGTAGAGCTGAGCGCATCAAGCCTTGAGCTTGGTTTTAGGGTTTGTACTCTTTTGATGAGAGTATTTTAGACAAGAAATAAAGATCAATTCTTCCAAGATTTTTGCGTGCTACAGTAACCACGTCGCTACAGTATTTTCTGTTTTGGTTCTTGTTTGCATGCTTGTTCTAATTCTAGATTGGTTTTTGATCGTTGAGTTTCATCTTGATTTGATCCACCAAAAACCGTTCTAGGGTATTGATTTAGAGTTTCTCAAAGTCTAGTTGATTAATCTTTTGAAGATTTTGTTTAATCTTGAAGTTTTGATTAGATTGATTCTCGTCAAGTTCTGGATCAGCAAGCTTGCGAAGCTCATAACTTTTGATCCGTAAGTCCGATCGAGCTAATTCTTTTTGGGTTTGATTCGTATTGGAATCTAGTTTCTTGTATCCAAATTTCAGATCAATCTAACGGTTGGATCTCCGGGAATTTGCGTTTTACCGAACCTCTGTCATTCTGTTTTTGTCGAAAACGAGGCAATTATTTGGTTCTGTTTTGGGGTGAACTTTTAATAGATCAAGAATTTGGTTTTAGCTTCCGCACAATCATTCACCCCCCCTCTGATTGCTATATTCGTTTACTTCGATCCTACAAGTGGTATCAGAGCAAGGTTTCTCTAATCTATCTTAATCGGTGATTAGATCAATGGATCATTATTCGACAAAACCTTGTGTGTTCAATGGTGTTGATTTTCAGTTTTGGAAGGCCAAGATGGAGGCGTTTATCCAAGCTCAGGGATTCGCAATTTGGGAGAAGGTCTACAAACCATATGAAGTCCCTGCAAACGACAACGTCAACGACACCAATCGCGCACATGTTGAGGCAAATAGTAAGGCGCGCAACTTGATCATCCAAGGCTTGGGACGTAGCGACTTCGATCGTGTGATTCATCTTCGATCCGCATATGAGGTATGGAAATCTCTTTGTGATTACCATGAGGGTTCTAACACTATTAAAGAGGTTCGTCAAGATCTTTACAAAAAGGAATACATGCGATTTGAGATGAAGCCTGGTGAGTCACTAGATGATTTCTTCGCTCGCTTTAATAAGATTCTTAGCAATTTGCGTGCTGTTGGAGTTAGCTTTGATGATGCTGCTAATGCTAGACAATTGCTTGGTGCTTTAGACATGTCTATTTGGGAGATGAAAGTTACATCCATTAGAGAATCTACTGTCATGAGTACACTTACATTAGATGTTCTGTATTCCAAGTTGAAAACTCATGAATTAGATGTTCTTGCTAGAAAGAATGATCATAAATCAATTGCTTTGACATCTCAATCTAGCATATCTCATAATGGTGCTGCTTCACGTTTTGCTCTATCTTTCTTGTCTTCATTAACCGATGAACAGATTGAGCAATTCCCAGAAGAAGACTTATCACTACTCTCTTCTCGCTTTAACAAAGCTTTGCAAAATGTGAGAAAGAGAAAGAGAGGTGGTGGTGATCCTCCAAGATGCTATGAGGGTGGTGATCTCGACCATATTCGTCCAAATTGTCCTAAACTTGCAGGTAAAGCATCAAGGGAGGAGAAGGACAACGACAGAAGAAAAGAGAAGAAGACGTTCTCTCCAAGTGATAGAAAGAAGAAGAACTTCATCAACCGCAAAGTTGTCCATCGAGTTCTTTCCGCTCTTGAACATGTCAATTTGAGCGATGTGGATTCGGAGAGCAGCGAGGATGATGCAACTCCAAGCAAGCATGAGTTGACGGGGTTGTGTCTCATGGCGAAAAGCAGCGACAGCTTCACCGAGGGCGATCATGATAGCGACTTCAATGAGGTAGATCCTTCCTATGATGAATTAGCTATTGCTGTTGCTCGACTTGGTAAATTGCTTGATAAACGTGATAAGAAAATTAAGAAACATGATTTTGTTGTTGAATCATTGAATGCTGAAATTGCTAGACTTAAAACGTTGATTCCTGATGATGATGCTTGCAAATCATGTGACTTAATTTGGAATGAGCTTACTTCACTTAGGAAAGAACATGCTTCCTTGATTGAGAAAATTAATGCTGAAAGTGAGAAAAATGAGAAACATGTTAAACATGCTAGCTGTTCCACTGATGATTTGCATGGTTTAACTTCTTGTTCTAAATGCTCAACTCTTGAATTAAAATTAAAAGATGCAAATGCTAGGGTTTCTCAATTGACTGATGATCTGCTTACACATGAGGTTCTTTCATGCTCAACTTGTCGTAAGCAAAAAGGAAAAGTGAATGATCCCTGCAATAATTGTTTAATTCTTGCTAATAAAGTTGATTACTTGCAAAACTCTTTGGAACGATTCACTAATGGCAAGAAAAAGTTGAACATGATTTTGGATCAATCTAAGGTTAGCTCAAACAAGAAAGGTTTAGGTTTTGATCTTCATGCTTCATATGAAACTAAACCTCGCTCTGTTGTTTATGCTCCTTGCAATGACAAACTTGAGATTTCAAATGAGCCTATGAAAATTGTCTTCAAATCTGCTGGCCTTTTATCTTCTACTATGATGAATGCAAATGTTGCTTCTACTTCCAACGCTAAACATAATGTTAAGTACACTTGCACTCATTGTGGTAGAGATGGACATTTAGTAGACTTTTGCTTTAGACTAGCTAAACAACAAAAGAGAGAAAGGTTTAATGCTAGGTCTAATTTCAGAAAGGCACATTCTACTTCTCATTATGTGCCTAGGGTGAAACAAACACCTTTTGATGCTAAAAACACGGGAAAAGGCAAATCTGATTTTGTACATAAGAATACTCATGTTGTGCCTACTATTGTGCGTCGTGTGTCTCGATCTTTGGATTCCTAAACATCTTATTTCTAACCCCAAGATCGAGACCTCGACACTTTCTCGCTTCTATGTAGGCTTCTCACGCGAGGAGGGAGAACATGTGGCTAGTGAATTTCGGATGCTCACTTCATATGTTCAAGGATAAGATTTGGTTCTCCTTCACTCGTGCATCTCATGTTGGAAAGTGTTGCCTTTGGAGATGTTTCTTCCACTTCTGTTTTCGCAAAAGGCACTAGTTCAAATGATGCAGTGCAGTGCATATGTTCAGTGGGGAGAGTGTCTTTGTTCATAAAGATGATGATGATGATGATGCCGTTGAGGATGAGATAATTGGAGGTTTACATGAGAGACTCTTCCCACGTGCTTGTGTGTGCTTGTTTTCAAGCTTCCCACGTGCTTCACATCGACAAGCTATCTTCAGGTATCTTCATAGAACTCAAGATTTTGGCATTTGGCTTTCTGCTTCCTCATGGATTAGTTTAAGAGCTTTTTCTGATGTTGACTTTGGAGGATGTTGATTTGATTTGGTTCGTGCCACCTCTTGAGTAATCCCTTTCTTGAGCATATTGATATTGGATTTCACTTTCTTAGAGATCATGTTGAAAAAGGCAGACATTTTCACAAAACCTTTGTCTTCTTCTCGTTTTGTTTTTATTCGGGGAGAACTTGGAATTGTTCATCCAATGGGATTGTTTTGAGGGGGAGTTTCTTTGCCAAGTTCTTTCACTTGATGAGCTCACTTTATCATATTTCTTTATATACTATATAATTGAGCTAATATATGATAATCTAAATTGTCTCACTTGAACTAAGAATGACATTGCGGAATTCCCTGGACTGATTGCCTATAGCTAAATACTCTGTGATATCTTACTCTTCTAGGCTTGTTATTGAATCTTCTTGACAAATTTGGGCTATGAAGCAAGTGTGTTTTCAGCTTTACTCTTTCAAAAGATCGTTTAATCTCCTTGCATGTTTACAATCAAAAAATAAAGGAAAAGGGAATCAGTTAAAAAAAAGGGTTGTTAAAAGCAAAAACCTCAAGTTATGTGCTTCAGGTTGCTTTCCCTAAAAGATAAGATGTATGCTTCAAGCATGCCATTCCCTCAAAAGACAAGATGTATGCTTCAAGCATGCCACTCCAAAGAAATAAAAGAAGTATGCTTCAAGCATGCCACATGCCGTTTACTGTCTAAAGATTAAATTGGTCTACTAGATTAGAGTTGAAACTACTTGCTCGCCCTAAGTTGTTAGTTGCTTCAATTTTTTTTTAAAAAGCCTTGCTTTTTCTGCTAAGATCTTGCTTAGTACTTGGCTATAGTTGACTAAATTGAGGTTGAGATGCATGTCATTCCCTAACTTGTTAAAATCACTTCAAGATCATGTATTTTGCATATTATGTGATATATAAGGTTATATGATCGAATGAGCTCATCTTTTCCTATCTTGGCACTCCCTTGTTTCCCTTTGTGAAATCATTATTTCAGAAAAATTTTGAACATGTTCTCTTTTTTGTACTCTTGATGAATCCATTGTCAAAGGGGGAGAAATTTGGGAATCATTGAAAAGCTTAAAGGAAAAAAGGGGAGAAGAAAAAGGGGGAATTGTTTTTGGAATTTTGAGAAGTTTGGAGAATTTTGGAATTTTTGGGCACATTGCACATTCACACACATTTTCCTTCTCAGGGGGAGATTTTGTGTTGTTTTTGGTCAAAGGGGGAATTCTGTGTTTTCTTCCTTCGGTCTTTGACCCTTTCGATTTCAAAATCTTTTATAAAGTGAATGCCACATGTTCAATTCTAAGTGGTGTTGCCAATGTTTTCATCAAGGGGGAGATTGTGAAATCATGTGCTGAAAAATTGGCTTTGAACTGAAAAATTAACTTAGAATTGGATTTGCAAAATGTGCTTGTGCATGTGTTTGACAATTTGACAAGAAAGCAAGAGATTACGCATTAGCGGCGGACAAAGTTCTCAAGAAACAAGAAGTTTCCCATCCGCGACGGACAGTGTTTTTGGGTCTCATAGAACATGTTTTTGAGCCCATGACCGAAGTCATTTTCACATGTACAACGGACAATTTTTCTTGGTCCGTTGTGAACAAGCTTTTTCGATTTGGATAATTTCTTGGAACCAAGATTTTCACATGTACAACGGACTAATTCTTTTTGTCCGTCGTGAATGGACTTTTTCTAGGGTTTTACTTTTGTGAAACCGAAGCGTGCACGCTTGCGCCGACAAGCTTCGGGTCCGTTGTGAACTTGTTTTGAGCTCATGACCGAAGCCATTTTTACATGTACAACGGACCAACTTTGTTTGTCCGTTGTGAACGTGTTTTTCCGCGTTTGGTTGGCTTCTTGGAACAGAAACTTTTCCTTATACAACGGACCAACTTTGTTTGTCCGTCGTGAATGCGTTTTCGCTCAATTAGGGGTTTGAGCGATTTGGATTTGAATTTTGAATGTGAATTTGAAATTTGTGATGATTTCATGATGCTTCTTTTGAAATGGACTTTATGCAATACTCATGTGAGTAGTTGCATGGATTGACATTGAGTCAAGTCGTGGACTTGTGCTCGGATTTGTTTTGTGGTTTGTTCATGTGCGGTATTGCTCGAAGACGAATGTGGTCGATGACGGACCGAACTAGGTTCATGGAGGAACCGAGGTTCGGACTAGGTTCAGGAGGAACCGAGGTCTTGGTGGTCAAGGATGTCATGCGGGACGTTCGGGCTAAGAGAATGGTGCACATGAAGAATGGTTAGTCACGTGAGAATGGCAGGAGGTCATTCGCGTGCAAAGTGTTAGTCACGTGAGTATGGCGGTGGCCATACGCAGCGTGCAAAGTGTTAGTCACGTGAGTATGGTAGGGTTGCCATACGCGTGCAAGAGTTGTACTCGGCCAGGTTGGGCCAAGTAGAGTTGTGTTGGATACGGATTCCTTCTAGGGAACAGGAATCGTATTCTTGTTTGGTGCTTTAAATAGGTGGGGGGTCTCCTGTTGAAAGGCACCAAGTAGAGCTGAGCGCATCAAGCCTTGAGCTTGGTTTTAGGGTTTGTACTCTTTTGATGAGAGTATTTTAGACAAGAAATAAAGATCAATTCTTCCAAGATTTTTGCGTGCTACAGTAACCACGTCGCTACAGTATTTTCTGTTTTGGTTCTTGTTTGCATGCTTGTTCTAATTCTAGATTGGTTTTTGATCGTTGAGTTTCATCTTGATTTGATCCACCAAAAACCGTTCTAGGGTATTGATTTAGAGTTTCTCAAAGTCTAGTTGATTAATCTTTTGAAGATTTTGTTTAATCTTGAAGTTTTGATTAGATTGATTCTCGTCAAGTTCTGGATCAGCAAGCTTGCGAAGCTCATAACTTTTGATCCGTAAGTCCGATCGAGCTGATTCTTTTTGGGTTTGATTCGTATTGGAATCTAGTTTCTTGTGTCCAAATTTCAGATCAATCTAACGGTTGGATCTCCGGGAATTTGCGTTTTACCGAACCTCTGTCATTCTATTTTTGTCGAAAACGAGGCAATTATTTGGTTCTGTTTTGGGGTGAACTTTTAATAGATCAAGAATTTGGTTTTAGCTTCCGCACAATCATTCACCCCCCCTCTGATTGCTATATTCGTTTACTTCGATCCTACACATCGTCCCCGCCGAGTCCGAGCCGGACTCCTCCGCCGCGTCGCCGCCGTGTAGGATTAGGGTTCCGTCCCGTGCACGCATGCCGAGGGTATTTAAGTACCGGGAGGTACCCCGAGGACCGCCGTGATCCCGCGCCCTCTCTGCTCTACTTCACCGAGCCTTAGTCGCCGTAGATTCGCCGGGAATCGCCGAGCTACAGCACCTCTCCGCTGCGGTTTTGCTTGATTCCGCCGCCGTCCGCCGTCCCCTGCCGCCATTGACCCCAGATCCGGAACCCCCAAAGCCAGGCGCACCCGAAGAGACCCTTCACCTCGCCGGAGCACGCCCCAAACGCCGTTCGTGGTCGCTGCCCTCGCCACGGCAGCCACAACCTCGCCGTGAAGCCATCGCCGACCCGAGCTCCACTCAACCGTCCGATCAAGATCCAAGGGCTCAGATCGCGCCACGCCACCCTCGGTGAGTTCTCCGTTGAAAATCCTAGATCTAATCTCAACCGCTGGATCTAGATCCAACGGCTTAGGTCGTGCCACGTAGCGGAATCGCACCAGGCTAGATTGGATCTCGACCGTTAGATCAAGATCCAACGGCCCAGATCAACCCGTGCGCCCAAGCACTTGAGGCCCAAATCAATCCTAGCCGCCGATTTTCAAACCAACGGCCACGATCGTACACGTGTCCAGGGAGTCAACCGCCGCGCCACGCCGGCGTCAGCGTGGGCCATCGACACGCTGGGCCCGCGTGTCGGCCGATCGCACCGCGGACGTCACCCATGACGTCATCGGATGGACCCACTGCTGCGTGGCCGAGCCCTGGCCGACGCCAAGAATGACGTCGCCTCGAGTGGTCCCACATGTCGGGCCTCACATGGAGCCGTGGACCGGTCCACGGTAGACCCGAGCCGGCGTGGACTACGCCCATGGACCGGCCGACGCCGCAGACCAATCCAGTGCTGCCACGTGTCCATGATGACGCAATAATTAATTTCCGAAAAAGAAATGATTTATTAATTCGAAATATTGATTCAAATTTAGATTCAAACTTCAAACGCTTATAACTTTTATGCTTCAACTCCGATTTGAGTGATTCAAATTTCTAAATTTGTATAAAATTGAGATCTACCTAAATATGAATTTTATTTAATTTTTGGGCTAAAGTTTTTCTCTGCAAAATTATTTAAATGATTATTTAAACTTTAAATAATCATAACTTTTATGCCTTAACTCCAAATTTGATTTATTCCAGTTTCTAAAAATCCATAAAATTATGTTCTTTCTGTTTATAGATTTTATTTGGATGTTTGGACACTTTTTGCCTATTGTTTATTTGTGTATTTGCTATTTGCACGCTTTACGAGTAGACGTTGAAGTGCCTAAGGATTCAAGGAGAAGTATTAACTCAGGATCCAACTCAAGACCAAGAACAAGTACTTTTTGAAGGCAAGTTGTGCTTTGACCATGTTGATCCTATTTCGAAATCTATTTTGATTTAAACTATTGCATGCTAGTTCAATTAGAAAAATACTTGGTTTAAACATGGGGGTTAGATAAGTACCAATTTGTCAGTATGACACCTTGATTATTTAAGTATGTGCCATGACCCTTGTCACCCTAGTTGTGGATTACTAGTTGGACATTATTAAATTGCCAACCTGGGTTTAGACCGTTGTAGTATCGCTTAGACACCTTTCGTGCTCATAACATGATTTTGGATAATCAAATGTTAATATTGACTTAATGATATATTGAACCTGTTTTGGAAAAGTATCATGTGATGTTGATGGCACGTGGTGCATGGTAATCAAGCGGGGTTTGATAAACAGCTTTCGGCCAGGGCATGTGGCAAAGAGTAATCAGTGGGCCGCTTGTGGCATTGGGAGTGTTGTTTTGGTTTTTCGGGTAGTCTTGCCCTGGTCACCCTAAGGACTTAACCTTGCAAGCCTTTGAACTGGGTCTAACGTGCAACCACATGTCTCAGTAATGGGACGGACCTAGTTGACTAAGTTGCTAATAACGCACTGTGGGACCTCGTGAGGTCAACTACACCCTTTGTGTAAGTTGTGCGGGAGCGCATCGGGCCGAGGCCAGTACCCATCTAACGGTTGATTGGCCTAGACTTCGCCTTAGCTAAGGGAAGGGTTAGTGCGCAATAACCTGGGAGGACCACTTGTATTGTTAGAAGTTTCCGAAAGACTTTATTCTGGGAACTTCGCCTTTGTGGTGTTTGATCAGTATCTTGTGGGTAAAGTGCATAACCTCTGCAGAGTATAGAATCTATTCAAATAGCCGTGTCCGCGGTATTGGACATCGCTCGAATTACAGTCAAGGGTTAGATTTTCTCAAAAATAACTTTGGTTTGAAAGGTTGGGTTGGTTTAATAATGAAGATGATGGAAATGTGGTTTAGGATGGGGAAAATGTTTATTAAACTTCTTGAAAAGTTATTTATGCTTTACTTATTTCTCACGCTTTCGAATCTACTTATATTACTTGTCAAATGTCACATCGCAAATATACCTTGAGCTATTCCTTTGTACCAAGCCATGCATATAGTATATTAGCTTGCATTACTGCATGACTTGTCGAGTACCAAGTACTCACCCTTGCCTCAACACAACATCGCTTGAAGAGGAGACTACGCCACTTTGGAGGAGGAACTCCAAGAGGATCCGTCTACTTAGGGAAGCGAGCCCGGTCAGTTGCCTGTGGTATACCGGATGGCGCCACGGCTATTTGATTTTCCGCCGCTATTATTTCTCTTTTAATAAGTTTCGCCTTAAGTAGGCATACATTTGTAACTTGACCATAAGGTCGAGTAACCAGTTTGGTTATTTAAATAAAGTACTTTGATAATATCGAATGGTATGATTGTGATATTTACCGATGTTAAGACTGTGTGCACTAGCGCGTTCCTGGACTAGTGTTGAATACACAGAGGGTCCGGATTTGCAAATTCAGGGTCCCGACATAATTCCTCACTCTGCGCTTCCTAACGTCCATGTGCTGACGCCACTGGATCATTAGAATGCCGCGAAACATGGCTATGGGATCCCTGCTGCGGCAGATCACGAAGTGAGGGGTTCGGTTCATCTCGCGCCGTACCCTCGGCCATAATCGCACGGACTGGCCGTCTCCTCGGCATCCTGCTTAACACGAGGTTCAACAATGTGAACAACAGGTACCATACCAGAAATGAGACGACACAACGGGATTACTACAGGATTCATATGCATTTAATAAGATTCGCAGCAACACAAGACAATGAAGCACGCGTTGCAGCGAAAGGATTGCATACACGATAGATTTAAGGACGACGACAAAGCACGTCCTTGCGCGCTACAGCTGATTCATATTACATCATCATTCCCACTTAACACAAGTTCCCACCTAACCTCTGTACAGCAAAAGTACATCACCAACCAGCTCGTATCTACAACAAAAGCGAGCTTCAGTACTACCTATTACACAGAGGACTCCTAAGATCCAGGTCTACACATCCCCACCATTCTCGGCAGGAGCATCGGAAGGGCCTGGAACTGCAGAAGAAGTAGATGACTCCACCGGGTACATCAACTCGTACTCACGACCGCCAAAGACGAGGTTACGACCCGGTGCTGCACTTGACGAGGCTCCAGGGCGCACAGCTGAGACGCGACGACGGCTGCTGCCTCGCACGGACATCCTAGCATTGCGGGAGACCCGACAGTAGGATCCGTAAGGGCAAGGAAGCTCCTCTGCCGGCTCAAGCTCATCGTTCTCCCCGTAGATCATCTCGGTGGTGAAGAAGCCATGGTTGACGAATGGTGCCATATGGCTCTCTAGCTCGGAAATACGACGGCGAGCGACCAGCGCCGTCTCCGGCGGCAGTACACATCAACAGCTCGCACGTACCCAACCTGCCAAGCTTCCACTATATCCATCAGTGGATTCACCTGTGCATAGAGGTTTGCCTGGCCGTCCTGCTCACGAGAGGGACAACTCATAAACATCTGCGACAGCTCGGGAAGGTCGAAACGGAGTCGAAGGATTGCCATATACGCCCCATCTAGCAACGCTGCGAGAGGACTCGGAGCTGTGCCATAGTAGAGACGTGTCTGCTCTCCTGCAAGACGACCTCGAATGGTGACCTCTGCCACATAGAGAGAGGATGCTGGGCTAAGTCCAGCGCTTGAGATCATGTACTCTGGTGGCTCAGTGAACCCAACACGGCGCATCATCTCCCAAAGGGTGGCCTCGAATGTAACCCTCTAGGATAGCACGCGTGTAGAAACGAGGTTCCCAGCGTCCCGACATCTAAAAGCAAGAAAAGAACTAGTTAGCAAAACCTTAACGGAGACAAACCAAAAGAGAGGAAACCAAGCAACTACCACACAAAACAACTGCAAAAGCCACAGCCCGAAGCCTTAATCCTGTCCTTATACAACGAGTAACTAACTGTTGAATAGGTAAGACTTCCCCAAACTCTATCTTTAGGTTTTGAGTGAGAAAGGGAATAGAATGAATCCCATTTTCCTACTTCACTCCTGTCCCAGAAAACAAAGTTTGAAAATCAGCTAAGAGGAAATTCACTTTGAAGATTCGAAGTCAGAAAAAAAAGAGCTATCGAGGGGAAAAAGCTAGCATTCTACCATTTCACAATTAAGAATACTAAGTTAAAATAGCTCGCCAGGGGAAAACTCATTCCTAAGTTCTATTATCTAGCGATCTAAGTTATCCTTTCAGTTTTAGCATAGCTCTGATACCACCTCTTGTGGGGGCTCCGGAATCAGATTAGTGATGCAGGTCATTCTGTTGCATTGGGCAGAAGATTAATGCAACCCGTAACGTCTCCTGACCGCTAAACCAACTCCGTACTCGGATTGGGGCCAATTAATCGACAAAACTCGTGAGGAGTGTACATGCCAACTGATTGATCCCAACTCGAGCTTCAAGCAATCAACGTGCATTGTATCTTGGTTCCCTGGATCAAGAGCTCAGTACCCACGCGTTGTCATACAAGACAGGTCTCAACTATGCAAGAGTAAATATATTACACATGAAAGGTAACGTTATTACAATAGTTTAACTTTACAAGTCTCGGCTTACAGCCGGCACAAGTCCAAAAGAATCATCCAACGCTAGCGGAAACTCCAAAAGAAAAACACGCAGTGTGCCTCCACCCTCAGGCAATCGACCGAAGGAAACCAGCTAAGCCCCGTAGAATCGCCAAGATCATCGAATCAATCGCGACTGCCTGGAACATCTGCATATCATTACCTGCTTCTTCTCCTTCTGACCAAAGTCCGTTAGAGCAAACGGTGAGTACACGTATGTACTCGCAAGACTTTAGTGTATGGAATGTATACATATAAAATGTAGGTTAAATCAATGAATAATAGGTTTCTACACTAGTCTTTTGAGCACAAAGCAGATTTTGCTTGCAATATGATAATAGATTCACATTCGCATTTTTACAAAAGAAGCTGAAGAAAACATTTCAAACAATTAATAATAGATAAACCATTCACCAAATCAACCATCCAACCATTCCTTTCACCAAAACAACCAACCACCTGCACCTTATCCGAATCCAAGATCCAAACACACACCTGACCAACACAATCTAACCTCAAAACCCATTTTCCCGTAAGTCAACCTGCACCCAAAATCTATACTTGATAATATTTTCCAAGTCGCTCTTAACCATGAGCACGGCTAATCGATTAGTTAAGTTATCTCTGCAGAGATCAGACATCGTACCCACATGACACGTTCTAGCAATCATGTCCTCCATGCCTCGCGATGCCGAAGTACCCGATTTGCTAGACAAAGGATGTAACCTTCGAGAGATTGGAGTTCTAATCTCAAGCATCGCCCAGAACGTGCATTCCTAACTACAGCCACAGAGGCCGCCAGTGGTTCCCATAGGCACCCACTAGCCCACAACCTCCCTGTAGTAGGCATTACCGCTGTATTGGGTAAACTTTCCTTCGATGCCTCGACAAGAAAGTCCCTAGAATGCACCGACACCACAAGTGCATCCAATCCTCTTTGCCCTCCAATAATGCAGGGTCAGATCCCTTTTCCCCGTACTAGGCTGAGGCCATCCCACACTGGCACATGTGGTTGCACGTATTACACCCGAATAGCACCAAGTTCGGTCCTTAGGGTGACTCAAAGTAGATCTTCCAAACCCACTTGCTATGGCCACAGAGGATCGACACTAGCGGCCCCACCGAGCACACACTAGCCTTCAACCTCCCCATAGCAAGGGACCAACTGAGACCAAACCACTCCAAACCAGCCAACGGCTTGACAACCAATCCGAACTCAAACCACCTACCAACCTAACCACTACCCTACCAAATACCACCAACTCCGAACCACCAAACATCTCGCCCGGTCTAAGCTCTCCAACTTTTTCCATTTTACTCACGCAACCATTTCCTTTTTTTTCAAACAAAACCCCATATACACTAATTCCAACCTGACACCAATCACCTATCCTAATAGTTCCAGGAGTTTATGAATAAGAACGTCATGATCTCCTGCAACCAATTCTACTGCTGAACTAAGCACATGCGACTATTATTCTTTAATACCCTCTGACACTTACTAACGTGTCTAAATTATTCCTAAGTCTATCAAGGATTGCATATTCGGATTGCATTGAGGTAATCCAACAATTTCTGGTTTAACTACTGCTTCCCACAAATTATCACTTTTAATAAACTTATGAGCATGCATAATAGTTTTGGCAATCAAAAATAAGAATTTGCAAATATGGGATTCAAAATGGTCAAGGAGGTGCTTGCCTGTCTGCTCTTCAGTGAAATCGGTCTCCGGGATGTAGTCGGGATCGTCGGCGACGTTCGAAGTGTCTACGTTTACACGAAAAGCAACAAGACCAAAATCATCGATCAAAATAGGCGAAGAAGCAATCAAAATCCAAAAAGAAGCGAAAACGGAAAACGAGAACCTAGACAGAAAAAGAGATTCTAAACTTTCTCCCAGAGGCCGGCAGTACCGGCTACTGTAGCCCGGTAGTGCCGCAGGTCACTCCGGCAGTACCGGCTGAATTGCCCGGTAGTGCCGCTGTTCGGGGATCGAAACGGGTTGCTCTCTGGAAAATAACAGCCGACGCCTTAAGTCCGGTAGTGCCGGACCCTCCGGCAGTACCGCCCTCACCCAGCGGTAGTGCCGGTCACTTCGAGACCAAAATCCAAAAATTGAGATTTTACGCATTAACCCCCGGAACTTCGACGTAAGTGCATGGATAGGTTCCTGAGGACCCACGGGACTTATTCACGCAGGTTTCGTCAAGTTTCGAGCTCGCTCGCTCAAAATCTCACTTTTCGGATCCTTTCTCTCCCGGTAAAGACGCGAAAACGGATTTCGCAACACGCGCACTAGGCCCAATAGAACACTAGGGTCCTTCGAGATCTAAATACTGACTGGAACCTCCGATAGACACTATTAGACTTCTAATACCCGAAAACCCAAATATACTTTCCGAATCCAACTTTCGTCCCGAATCGAGTTCAAACTCGATTCTCCCACAAGAAACGACTTACGAGGCTCTAAGAAAACATCCGCAGGTCATTTCCCCGACTTCTCGGAGTTAGGGTTTCGAAAGGAAAGGGCTCCGAGAATTCGAGAAATGGCTTCTTGCAGCGAATGAGTCCAACGAAGCGTAGATCAGGGTTACAGAAACTACTCGATCACGCGGAAGGATTCTTCTACTCTTAACCTAGGTTTAACTACTCGGAACACGACTATGCACCACAAGAACTAGGGTTTCTAGAGTTTAACCAGGACGTAAAGAACGATTACAAGTCAAGGAAGAGCTAGGGTTTGCATCTGCACCTAGGGTTTAGGTTTAGCTTCAAGCCCTACCTCTTGTGGAGCTCCTTGACAGCTTAGAGACGCTTCTCCACCCTTGCTCCTGCTCCCACACAGCCTCCTGGAGCTTCAACCGGCTGGAGATGGCGAGGAGGAGGAGAAAGCTCCAATGGAGAGAGAGGAAGGAGAAGAGAGGAAGAAGGAGGAGGAGAGGAGGAGAAATGAGAGAGGAGAGGGAGAGGAGGTGCTCCCTGGTGCTTTTAGAGGCTGAGACGTGCACGCATACCGAGGCAAAGAGATAAACACGAGCACAGGACCAAAACACTCGCTCGGCCAGCATCTGCTTCGGGCGGTCGATCTTGCCGCTCGGTCGGTAGTACCGGGCAAAGTGCTTGATCTTGCCGCCCGACAGAAAACTTCGAGGATTTTTATAGTTTTTGCGGTGGTTCTCCAATCAACTAACTTGAGGACTATTGGAATAGGTTCGAGGGGTCCTAATAAAGGTATTAAAACTTAGGTTTGGGATCTAGCTCTCACGATTTTAAATTTCACCCGATTTCGGATTCTGAGACTCCAATCGGGGAAAACAATCAAGTGAAATGACAAAACCGAAATCAAGGGCAATAACTCCAAATTCAAACTGGAAACTTTACAGAGCACTAATCCACACTTAGTTAGCCTAATTAAGCTTAATTACAAACACGAGCGTTACAGGTTAGTTGTTGTTTCTGTACGGATGTTTTTAAGTCACTTTTCCTTTGTAGAAAGTGGGTGGTAATTATTTCTGCTTTCATGTTGATTTTGAGCTTAGGCTTTGGTCAGGTTGAAAAATGGTGATTTTAGTATGAAAATTGGGAGAGAGGCTTTGGTCAAAGTATCATCGTTGTATCAACAATTTGACAATGAGATAGTTAATCCGATAAATGTTATATTTGTACCCATTGGTTAAGCTTTGCCAATTATGTTTGCTTGGTTTTGCTGGAAATACCAGTCAACATGGATGCATTGGTAGACCATTGGCCTGAGTTGCTGATTGCTTGTTGTTTGCAATTGTTTGGTTACTTGTAAACAGTGGAGCTCATAACTGGTGCTTAACAGATTAGTTTACAGTTTTTGTAGCAACAATCTTTCTGCGTCATTTTTCCCATTTTATGATGAACCTTCTTGTAGCTTTTGAAGTGCTACATTTTCTTTTGTTGATGCTGCTAAATGTTTGTGCATCTTCTATTCATTCACCTCAAAGCTTTCAGATACTAATCATTCACTTTGTTGTGAGCTTCTCGTGGCGCAGGTAGATGCCACGCCTCGCTCTCATGCTTGGCCTCGAGGATGAGATGGATGGTAATGTCTTAACTTGTGCTTTCTTCTCCCTAACTGTTGTTACATGTTATCTAGATCAAACGATTGCTGAAATGATGAACCAACGAAGCTGTTGGTAGAATACAGTGTTTGCACACTATGGACATGAAAAATTATAATGGCTCGGTCCAACTGAGAAATTTTCGACATGTTTTCCCCTTGGTACCTTTACTGTAATTGGTTCCTTGAACTTGTTATATTTTCTTGTCTTTGCCCTTATGGTGAGAAATTGTATCGGCAGGCCTGGGTGTTTGCTTTCAGCTTGATAGGCATGGCCCCGCTTGCAGAATGTGTGAGCTTCCTGAGCGAGTAATCTCTCAATATCTTGTCACATTTGTGTCTCTACTTTGGTCTGGTTGCTGACTTTTTTATATATAGAAGGTTCACTCTTCTGACGCAGATCATTAGTCTGATATCTGTTTGTGCAGATAGATTGCCAATACGGCAGGACCAACGGGTAAGTACAATTAACTGTTGCTTCGTCGCCGACCAGATTCATTGGTTTTGACTCATCCAGGTTATTTTAACAGAAATATTCTCTTAATTTTTTATATTACACCTATCTCAATTCTCATTTTGTTTCAAACTTCCGTAGCTAACTCAAAGTTTGTAGATCAGCATATATCTTCAGAAGAAGACTTTCCAAGTGCAGATTCATTGCCTCAGTCAGTAGTTAAACTAGAAAAGCAAGTTACTGGTGCACCACCACGACTGTCTATAGTAGACCATTACGTTGATGTTGCAGAGGAAAAGGAAGCATCACCTTCTAAGAAGAAAGGTTATTCTTCTTCTATGACTGCAGGATGAACCATGAATGCATTTCTTCTGTAAGCATGCTAGAATATGCTTGTATTCTCCAATGTCACATTTCTCCTTTTTGTTATGTCCAGAAGATTGCTTTTTGGCCAGTCTCGTTGTACATGGGTTAGTGCATGGGTTATCCAGCGCTAATACTTATATATGATGTTTGCTTCATCTACCTTACAGAATGTAACTACATGAATGGAAAATGGGTTTCTGACAAACGCAGACCACTATACTCTGGTTTTGGCTGTAAACAATGGCTTTCTGAAAGCTGGGCCTGCAGATTAACCCAGCGCACGGTAGATGGCAGCCTGAAGGTAGTGAGATGCCAGAGTTTGAGGCCTCTCAGTTCTTGAGGAGGTACATGACCATAGCCTGCCCAAGATGAATTTGTAGATGGCATATACTGCACTCTTTGGCCTAATATTATATTTTAGTCATTTAGGTAATTACTAATTTGGTCATATTTCAGAATGCAGGATAAAACCATTGCTTATGTGGGTGATTCTTTAGGGAGGCAGATGTTTCAATCAATGATGTGTATGGTCACTTCTGGGAAAGAGCGGCCAGATGTGGAAGATGTTGGCGCAGAGTATGGATTTGTCTTCAACGATATAATAAACGATATAATAAATCTTTGTATCTTTTTTGTGTGCACATCTTACGACACTTGATTACCAAAACATATAACACCATTTGCTTATTTGAATTGTATTACCAAATATCACCGTAGCGTTAGCACGGGCAATATACTAGTCTAGAATAACTATTCTGCATGATGAGTTCAATGTAATCGAGATACCCATGTCCAACCTACTATTAGTAACCCTAACCGTACCAACAGTATATTACACCAAGCATACAATTTTTTTTTTCATAACAAGAGCAAACAACAAGCACATTGTTTGTCTCACAGATTAGGCACTTGAACAAAAGGTCCTAAGAACTCACAGCCTTGTGGATTAGCATGTCGGTGTCCTGCACATTGCTATCGGTTGAGTACCACCCCAGCACGTAGAAGTCGGGGAACACCTTATCTGCACAGCCACAACCACAATAGGCACTAATCAGGAAGCTAATTTGGATGTTGCATTGAATTAGTTCAAAGAAAAATAATTTTGATTTAGTTATATTTCAACATTGCAGTTGAAACCACATGACCATTATGTGTTCTTGGGTTAGGTTACACGACAAATGTAGATATACATTGACTAATATCTACAAACATGGGACGTCATGTTATCGAAAGCGTATTACCAAATACAACACCGTAGCAAGGAGTGCTAGCTGGGCAACTTCTTGTACTTATAGACCTAACATGGCACCAGGAAGCATTTATCCTTACAGTAAACCAACTTACCCTGCATGTGTAACAAGCTAACCTGTGCTCATCTAAAAATACTACTGAAATAGTCTCATGTGGCCTAATTATATACATAGGCTTCAACATATTTTAACCAAGGTGTTCTCATAATGATTTTTTTTTTCGAAATGTAAATTTCTGAAATTACATAGAGTGAACAATTGTACTCCGAATGCAAAATAATTTCGAAATGTTAATTGCTGAAATTACATAAAGCGATTAATTGCTTGCCTTCCTTGCTATCAGGATCCTCAATTTGTTGTGAGATATCGTAGTTAAAATATGTTTGCATGCTAAGAAAACTTAAGGGTGGCTTGGACTCATAGGGTGTTTGCATGCTAGATGTCGGCCTCAAGCACCATGAGTCCTTGATGACTTGTGCATGGAGCACAGGACCATCCCCTCCTCCTCAGCTCCTCCACCCAGGCTGCCGAATCACCATACAAATTACAGTACGCGTGGCAATAAAAAGAACTGCTCTGCAAGGGGCTTACATAGGAGTGTAATATATATAGTTACATGAGACAAACCTAGGTGTGACGGATGTTTTATCATCGATAGCAACACAGGTAGAAGCGTGGTCTTGCTTGAGAACCCCATCTCTCAAAAACGACTAAACATTAATTTCTTGCAGACAGCATTGAACAAAGAAATTAGATCTGACGTGACAATAAGGCTGCATCGTATAAAAAGGAAGATTAGCGTCGAGCATGTGAGCGAATAAATTAAACACATTTTCCTTCTTGATCTTCAAAAGGCAGTTTTGTATCAAAAAAAAAAACCTAAGTATGTGCAGTAAAAATAACCAACTCTAAATCTTGTTGAGCACATATATCATTGACACATTTACTACAATTCTCTAGTAATTAAGTTTACTGATCTATTGGTCCAATACCAATTTGCACAAAAATATTACTTCAAATTTCCAATGAGGATATAAGCCTGCATCCTCATGGAGAAGCATGCAATTCAACAGCTTTTCTCTTCTTTTGCCAATCTGAAAAGAAAGATAAATTGCTTCTTCTTAGTTATGAACAACACAGTCCAAGGGGATCTTAAATCAGATGTCTAAAATGAAGAGTAGATAAACTCATAATATTTTTAAGCATACAGTTAAATAAAAAAAACATTGATTAATTTTAGTGCTAAAATTACCCACTTCTAAAAGAACATGAGCTTATCTGGCCATAGTGAGAACACCAATGGCTTTCTAATCTGCCTTGACAGGAAATAGCATGTGCCTTGAGGATATAGTCAGTACCAGAGATTGTGAACTGGCCACCTTGCTCAATGTTTGCGGCAGTGACCTTGAGGTTGTCAGCAAGGAGAGCAAACCATCTCGAACGAATACCCAGTCCTTTTGATCATAAGATCGAGCTAAAGACCAAGCGCCTTGGTGTATGCTCCCAATCCAACAGCAAGGATTTTCACATGGATGTGCAGCGTCAAGATCATATGCGAATAGGAGATAGTGTATCTATCAGTATATATAGGAGAACAGGATATACCATAAGAAAGAAATGGATGTGCAGCGTCTCTAAAACAGAACCCAGTTAAACACGTAATGCAATTGGAAAAAATAGGAGCTACGTAGCTGAAACGTTGCAAAATCTGAAAGGACAATGTATGATTTCTTGCGACCTTCCATGTTCAGGTCAAATAGTTGACAACAAAATGTTATGACAATAGCTGCTTTGGGAATACGAAGGGAAAGACAAAGAAATGCAAGAAACATACCGCTGAAAAGTAGGATCACATGTAAACCCTTGGTTTTGAGCTCCTCAGCCTGAGTTATGAAACCTGGCTAGTGCTGCTTGATATAACCATACAAGAAATGAACAAAGCAGACACAATGTGACTGAGTGCTTCAGCTTTGCACAAGATGAAAATGGAAAATATAAAAAAAAAAAAATGGATAAGAAAAACACAGTAGCAACATAACCCTTTTTCCTGAAATAAAAACATGAACAATATCCTCTTATAAAAGGAGAACAAAAAGAGAGAATCGCCATCTAAATACATCAAATCTATGATGCTGAGACAGGGTGGTGGTGAAGGAACCACTCGAATATTTCAAACTTACTTTCAAATGTACAAAAAATCGAACCATGCAAGTAAAAATATTAAAGTAAGAGACTAAGTCCTGCTCTACTAAGAACCACTCAGGTTAGTCAGTTCAGAGCACTCGTTCTCAACACAATTTTTGAATTGTCAGTTTGCATTTCCACTTAACATCAATTTATTGAAGTTCAGGCAGTTGTAGGTGGAAAATATAGTAACAAGTTGCGAGACAAATATAGTCATCCATACATATGTTGTAGGTGGAAAATCCTTTCCAGAGCAGACCGACACTGAACTTTCTTTGGATGAAGACAAAGCACTATAGTTCCTGATTTCACCATTCCTACTAAGTGCCCCATTCAGCGGTAAGCAGCCCGAGGCTTCCAGAGATTCTCCGCTACTACATAGACCATCTGATATCCTGGATTTAGTTTTTGCTTGAGATCATGAGCGTAAAGCTGAAGGTACAGGACCATGAGGTTCATTTGTTGGAAGAATAATACAGGAAGACTCATCATTCAGAAGACAACTAAGCAGTTTATTGTCTTCAATAAAATTCCGGACCAAAATCGTTTTGACCAATTGTTCCCCTTCACCTTTTTTCTTCTCCTTTAATGTAGAGCTTCGTGGTTCTACCGTTCTAGTACCCCAATGGATGGTTCCCAAGAAACATAGAGGTTGAAATAAATTAAATAAATGTTCCAAATACAGAAAAAAAGGATGCATTTGGTACCAACTCCAAGCATATATAGAAAGAGCTATGTATCATAAATTAAATAAATGTAAGAAAGCAGCTCCAAAAACACACATGGTTACCACATTGAAGCATTATAACGAAGTGATCAGTATTTTTGTGGGAAGCAGGAGGCTAACAAATCATCACATAAGAATAAGTGTGCATCATGAACCATGCAGAGTATGGCATACCTAAATTAGCACAATTGACGGTGCAAGCTCGTAAAGCATGCAGTTGAAAGTGCGAAACCATGGGAGGATGATTGATTGAGGCTCTCCGGATTGCTGCCTCTTTCGCTACTCTCAACCATTCAGGAGTAGCTATATTTGATGCTTCCGCACAGTTGAATCCTGCCCAAATAGAAAAAGTCCTCATGGGATTTATTGCAATTGCAAGAGCAGCAAAGCGATGGCCAGGTACGTAACAGCCCAAGTTTACTTTTTCCAATAACATGTGATAAGAAGATAAACTCTCATGAGTCACGTGCATCATCGTTGTGTTCGCAACCATGCATACAACAGGAGGCTTTTCAGTTTACTGTTGAGACTAGAGTGCTCACCATGGCTGAATCCGCCGTGATAAGATCCCGGAAAAGTTACCCCCTGCATCCTGCACCAATCTGTTCCCGGCACAGAAGCAAACCTCCGTCAAGCACCACACGTATCGAAGCAAATCATTCGAAAACAAAACAAGATCAAAAACGGAAGGAAGCAAATTAAAGCACCACCTACAACAGGAGGCTTTTCAGACAGAAGAACCACAACAACAGGAGGCTTATCAGACAGAACAGAAGAAGCATAACATTGCATACAACAGGAGGCGCAGGCATGTCGCTGAGGCTGTGCAGGTCGTGGTCCTCGACGTGACATCATGGCGAACCAACTGAACATCATGGAGCGGGAGAGGTTGGAGAGGATGGCCTTCTTGGGCGGCGGCGGGCCGGGCGACACGACACGGGCCTTCTTGGAGAGGATGCCCAAGGGTGCGGCGGCGGGCTCGATCTTGAGAATGTAGGCTACGGGGTCGGCGGCGGTGGGGCGCGAGGGGAAAGGGATTTCAGCCACGGGGGGCACGAGCTCGGCCACCGCGCCGGCGGCGAGCAGCAGTTGCAGTTGCGGTTGCAGCAGGAGAGGTTTTTTGGCTCGGGGGAGCGACGCATGGCGCGCTGGAGTGGAGCGACGCATGGCTGATCAACAGCACGGTTAGGGAGCGGGCGTCTCTCCGCAAGTCGGAACCGCCACCCTTTCCCGCGCTATTTAAGCCCCCGCCCACCATAGCAATGGAACGCCTCTCCTCCTTCTACACAAGCACCTAACACTTCCCTTCTACACAAGCGCCTAACACTTACTTCCCTGCGCGTCGCGTCGAAGTCCTGCTACGATGGCCAGCGACGGTGTCGAGGACAAACCGTTTCTGTCGTGTGGCATGCAGCCGGCGCCGCCGCCCGGGGCCGAAGGCCGTGAGCCTGCTCTTCTTTTCTTGTTTGGATTCCTTGTTTGGATCAGCGAGTGCAATGCAGGCAACTAATCTTCGTTCATTCTCTGCCGGCAGGCCTGGAGGCTAAGGAGGAAGTCGCTGAGCATGTCGTGTCCGGCAAGCCGGAAGAAGTTCGCAAAGAGGAAGTCGCTCATGATGATGTGGATGCCGACCTGCCGGAAGAAATTCAGGAAGTCGCTCATGATGATGCCGACGTGCCGGAAGAAGTTCAGGAAGTCGCTCATGATGATGTGGATGCCGACGTGCCGGAAGAAGTCGCTCATGATGATGTGGATGCCGACGTGCCGGAAGAAGTTCAGGAAGTCGCTCATGATGATGTGGATGCCGACGTGCCGGAAGAAGTTCAGGAAGTCGCTCATGATGATGTGGATGCCGACGTGCCGGAAGAAGTCGCTCATGATGATGTGGATGCCGACGTGCCGGAAGAAGTTCAGGAAGTCGCTCATGATGATGTGGATGCCGACGTGCCGGAAGAAGTTCAGGAAGTCGCTCATGATGATGTGGATGCCGACGTGCCGGAAGAAGTCGCTCTTGATGATGTGGATGCCGACGTGCCGGAAGATGTTCAGGAAGTCGCTCATGATGATGTGGATGCCGACGTGCCGGAAGAAGTCGCTCATGATGATGTGGATGCTGAGTCCGGCAAGCCGGAAGAAGTTCAGGGTAAGGAGGCGACTCCATGAGGATGCTGACGATGATGATGCTGACAGGATGATGACTTAGTAGGAGATGTGTGAATAAGTTTCATAATAATGTTGTTTAACTTATAGTAATGTATGTTATGTAATGGCCAGGAACATTAATAATAAAAAAATTCCGAACTATGAGAATGTTGGCAAAAGGCTCTTAGTTTCCGGGGGTTCGACCAATATTTGTAATGGTTGTATTTTGGAAGTTATCAGCAATTCCAAATGAGAAATGAACGCTACCACGCTGCATCATCCTTGGAGCAACAAAGTGAATATCAACGATAGAACTAGCAGTGTAAACTTTGTAGTCTGCAACTGCCTTAATTCCACCCCACCCTAATTCGTGATACTCTGTCCATATATATATATCCCGGAATGATATATTTGAATGGGCGATGTTATTGCCTTTCACAACATCCTGAAACAAGGATAATAAGATTGTTCTACAATATTAAAAGTACACCATAAACTGCACACAATCCCATTTCCAGATAAAAAATCTAAACCATACATCTTAAAGCAAAGAAATCATTCTGTATATAGAAATATCTAGCAATTAGCAACACAAAAAAGAAGTTGCTCTATCTCTCTTGGAAGATAATTCAAGTAAGAGGACTTCATGTGAGCCTATATCTATTTATTCATTGATGAATTGGAAGTTTAAGGACTGCAGCAAAGAGAGAGCTCAGAACATGTTTGAACTAGAAACTCCTGACAGTGGGCATGCAATGAATCACACAGAAGATGGAGCTTCTGCTACATCTTTACCAAAACGTATTCGGTGATTAGGCACTCGTGCCAGTGTGCCCCCGCGTAGCGCCTGGGGAACAGTGTTTATTATTCTTTAGTATAACTGTTATATTTATGATAACTATTTGTGTGTAACATCCGAAACCTTGTGAACTGAATAAAGCTTCATTTCATACCTTTCCAATTAAGTTTTTCTTAATCAAGGCATTCCATTACAAATTGAGATGTATTGTTTTCAGAACATCATTTCCAAGTCTGTCTACCCAAGATCTTTGTATCTTGTTAGGCCAATCCAATGCCAGAACTTGACCTCTCAAAAGCTTGAATCAACAAAACACTGCACCAATCAAACCTGCTGCCTTTTGTCAGGCCAGGCACTGTAGCAGTTCACGGTGGCTCTTCTGAACTTGACGGTGGACTAAAGTAATTGCCGCATCACAGCCGTACCGGCGCATGCCACGCGGCCACGGCGCCCTGCGCGGAGCTCCCTCGCCTGCTTCACCTTCGGGCACTTAAGGGAGAGCCAAGCCGAGCTTCTCCATCCTTTTCTCCCTCCCCGGACTCCCTTCATTGCTCAGAGCCAAGTCGCCGCGCCGCCTCTCCGTTTCCTCCGGCGAGAACGCGCACTGTCTCCTTCCTTGGGTGAGCTCGAGCTTCATGTATGTTCGCTTGAGGCTAGCCCCAAGTACCTGAGCCCCTCCTCATCCTTGTGTGCAGCTCACGCCGACCAGGGAGCCGTCGCGGCCGTCTGCTCCCTCGTCGAGTTGCTGTTCAACCTGAACCAGGGAGCACAACCGCCGGAGCTTGCTGCGAGCACGTGCTGGGTGAGCTCATGAGTGGTTTGTCATCGCATCGAGATGCTAATCCAAGCATCTAAATTCTCTCTCTATATCTCCATTGCAGTCCTCGTCGGTCGGAGCTCTCCACGACAGCCTCGCCTTCTTCCCCAGCACAGCCGAGTCACTTCATTTCAGAGGTGAGAGTAGGTATCCTTAAAAGCGTATGCATGCACTGTAGCCACAAGAAACACCGCAACACAGTTGGTTAGAGCGCTCGCCTCCACGCCGCTGGTCTTGGGATCAATTTGTTATGAGATAACCTCCTAACCGTATTCGGTTAGGAGTCTATCTCTTAATATGTGGGCGAATCCGAACTCTCCTTGAGGGGACTGCTATATATATACCGGGTGCCTCCCATTGTATTTACACACATTGATCAATAAAGAAGAGAGAGCTCCATCCTATATCTTGTGTCTCTTGTTCTTGTGTTCTCGTTGATTGCCGGTGTTCGACGTGGGTGAACTACTCGTTTTACAACACGTTATCAGCACGAGTCTCTACCGCAAGAAGCGAAGGATCGTCGACGACAACGAACGACTACTACCGGCGATTGATCGCCCGATCCGATCTGCAATCAACTCGTCATCAATCCGGCATCCACTCGGATCGCCGAAAAAGTCCTACGCGACTCTATCCTACGCGATAGTCCACATCCGGCTTCAAGAACGTAAGTCGAAAAATCCTGCAGATTGTTTCGCTAGATGTTAGATCTAATCTACTATTAGATCTAATCTACTGTTTAGATCGTTACTGTTCATACTATGAAAAAAAAGAACATTTCGGCGACCGGCCAAAAGCCTTTGTCGCCGCCTTGAAGTGGTCGCCGTGCCCGTGCGTCGCTTCCTCGGCCCGGTCCGTGTCCGACCGCCGCGCCCCGTCTAGCGTCCTGTCGTCGCTCCAATCGAGTCGCCGCGCCGGCCACTCGCGTGCGGCACCGCAGCCTCTGGCTCGCCGCCGCTACGCCGCACGCGTTTTGCTCGCCGCCACCTGCGCGCTGTTACGGTTCGCCGCCGCCGCTTCCTTCGAGCCACGCCAGCTGTTGCCGATCGCCTTGCGCTCGAGTCAGGCCGATGGCCCTTTGGCCCGTCGCCGTTTATGCGTGCACGCCACGCCGTCGACCGGACCGGTCCTCCATATACCGGATGCACGGCAACCGCTAAGGCAAAACTTGGACAAAGAATCAAGCGGGACTTATGCAAGGATTAGGGGCAAAATACTAACTAATTGGAGCCAAGATGCATGCAATGTACGTGGCGATATGGCATTGCAAGATCTTGGAATGCACGGAAATACGGAATGCATGCAAAATTTCAAATACGATTAAGATATTTCTTGGATGCGGCAACTAGAGTATATATATATGGGTCTCGATATATAAAATAGTTTTCTAGTTACGTGGACTTCCGGGAAAAAAAAAATTGGAAAAATTATTTTTAGGACATATTGGAAGCTCCATACCTGGGTTTATTTTTCTATCTTTTAGCCATGTCTAATATTTGGTTAATTGATTTTCTGTTACTCAAGTAATTCTGAAAATTGCTCGAATATTAACAGAAAATTGCATAATTTGCTAGAAATTATGTGAATATTTTGTTCATGCCTTGAATCTGGTTTTATCTTCCTTAGCATTATGTCATGTTGATATTTGCTGAAATTCAATTTCCTGTTGTAAAGAAATTCTGAAAATTGCTTGGAAATTAGCAGAAAATTATGAAAAATGCTAGGAAAATTCCAGATTTTCTCATATAGCTTTTATGAGAACCTGTGTGGTTGGGATTTGATTTCGGTAATGAATAAATAGATATGAGACAAATGGTGTCTAGGAAAACACATATGAGGCTTGGTTATTTAATTGGCGCTCGGAAACGGGAAGTGCTCCCTCCCTCATGTGAGCCCTAGGGGCATGTTGACCTGGCCATGAGTCAAATTGACAGAGACATTCATTACTCGTTTTCGCTCCCAACCAATAAGAATTACATGAGTTGAAATTATACTTATGCCAAGTTTAATTGATGTTGGAATTTATTTTTAGTTATTTAGTAATGCTGAAAATTGCTAAATACTAGAAAAATTCTGGAAAAAGTATGATAATTATCTACTGAATAGATATAGACCAAAACTTTATAAATTAAATGAAGATGCATGCAATACAATACTTTACCTGTAGTAAAATCTCGTATTGCTTGCATACAGGATATGTCTGACATTGCAAAAAAGGAATTTACTGTGCTTGCCCTGGATGGCAGCAATTACCTCACTTGGGCAATGGATGCCAAAATCAACCTAACAGCTAAAGGACTTGGAGCTGCTATTGTTCGGCCTGAAGCCGGTGCAATCGAAGTGCCTGAACCCGCAAAATGCGCTGCTTTACGTTTCCTAAGGCACCATCTTCATTCGGACCTGAAGGCTGAATACTTGATGGAAGAGGACCCGCTGGTATTGTGGAATTCCCTAAAGGAACGCTACAACCAGCAAAGATCCATGTTGTTGCCAGAAGCACAACGCGAATGGACCCTCCTACGCTTTCAGGATTTCAAATCCGTGGCAGCTTATAATTCTGCAATGCACAAACTGGTCGCTAAATTGACTTTTTGTAACCAGAAAGTTACTGAAGCAGAGAAGATCGACAAAACCTTGTGCACTTTCCACCCCAACATGATGATACTACAACAACAAGATTGGCCATGCAAAGTACAAGAAGTACTGAGCTTATTAGTGTTCTCGCTAGAAGCGTAAAAACATGATGAACTCCTCGATAAAGAATCATCATGCAAATAATAATGGAAGTCAAGCGATTATCGAAACACACGCTACCGCCAAAGGCTAGTAGTAGCCATGGCCGCGAAAGGGCCAAATGTACAAGGGGAATGAATGGAAAAATGACAGAAATCAAAAGGGAAAAGGCAAATCCCAATGGAAAAGTAAAGGAAAGGGTACAGAACCTTCCGAAGCAAGGTCCAACCAATAAAGCACCCGACTCTCAAACATGCTTTAGGTGTGGTTGCGTTGGCCACCGGTCACGCAATTGTCGCACCCCAAAGCATTTGGCGTAACTTTACATGAAATCCACTGAGATTCCAAGAATCAAGAAAAGAAGGTTTAGACACACTAAACCTCTCTACCAGATGTTGAGCAAGACAGTGTAAAGAAAGAAGACAATGTCACTAACCCTACAACCGAGTTCAAGGAAAGCCTTCTGATATGGTAACTCGCCCATGGATGAGGATGACCTCCTCGCACCGAGCTTATGGAGCTCCAGAAAGATACCAATGTTTCCCGAGAAGATGAAACATGACTTGGATGTAGATCTAGAATAGTCTCCCTACATCCTTTGTGCTATATGTCGCATTTCCATTAGTTGAGCCTCCTTAAGAGCCTCATCAGTTTGAATAATTTTGTTCCTGTATGAACATTTTGTCTATGCTCTGTTGAGCAATTATCGGTGATAATTAAATAAAGTGTTTTCCGTAATATTTTGTGCAATAAATTGTTGATTGTTATACTATGCAACCTGAAGTTGGTATTGCAATAAAAACCGTAAATATTTAAAGATCTTGTAGATCGACCGGGTAATCTTAAGTTGAATACTATGATAAAACAATTACTAATTCTCATTGGCCATAGCATAAAGATTTCCTTAGACTCAAGATTTCTTATCATCTAACTCGTAGATGAATCACTGAATTTTTGAAGTAAATTCAGTGATATCTGTGGACCTTTTCGCCCTATGTTGGAACCATGCTTCTACCTAAATTAATTGTCCAATTTGTGTGAGCCTCCTTTCCGTAAGAAAGAACCAAGTCCATTCAAATGGACAATGCTAACGAAGTTTACCTCAAAAGCATTATATGACTTTGGGAATTAATGTAGAGCTTTTAATACCTCATGTCCACATAATAGAATGGCCTGCAGAGTCATTATTAAGGGAATAAAATTTATTGCTTGACCACTTTGCGTAATAGTAGGCTACCTACCAGTTGTTGGGGCCGCATGATCGCACACTGCGATATTAATTCAACTCAAATCAATCAGATATAATGGAATTTCCCGCTGCAGATAGTGCATGGAAAAGAATTAAGTATTTCTCATCTGCGAAAATTCGGTTATGTTGTATACATGCCAATCTCTCCACCACAAAGATATCGCCATGGGACCTCACCGAAGTTGAGGGTCTCAGACATGGTTCAGCACGCTAATTGTACTAAGGACATATTTCGGCATTAGGGAAGATAAGTACCACATTAAAGAATGCCGAGTCCTTAGATCCACGCACTAAAGAGACCGAACTTGAAGTTCAAATAAATCTACAACAAATAAGCTAATAATCACCAAATGCCTTCACCGATCATAAGGTAGTGGAAAGATCTCATATACTGCAGTATATGCACTGAAAGAGTGAAAATATCCTAGAAGGATATTGAACCACTCTTAACCCTCATGATAAAATGAGGGGAGGCCTCCAGTGCACGGGACTCAATTCAGCGGAGACGTCCGCAGAAAGGAGAACCAAATAAATGAGAACACTACCCATGATAGTGGAAGAAGCTCAACTCGATGTTGAGAAAATCCTGAAGTGAGCCATCTAGAAGATGGTAACATCCTCAAGTGATATATCTTGAAGATATAACCCCAGAGTATATTTGTGCGCACAATCCAACGCTGGGAAGTCGGAACACCTGCACTTCATCGTTGTGGGAAATCACGAGAAGTCGGAAGAAATTGATAAAGAGACATCCCTGGAGTGATGCAGAGAATTATATATGAAGAAAGACTACAATTGTCGACATATTTTGCCTCTAAAAATTGCTAAAATCTGGATCCGTAACCAAAGTCCATGGCGAGTGCCGTAAGCGCTCATCTAGGTTCACCGAAAAGCAATTGAGGTAGCGCCGCTTAATGAGAGGAAAGTTCTTGGTCCTATTGATGTAACATTTCCTGAAATATTCCTCAGAGGATCAAATGGATTTTTCATCCTGAAGAGATATGAAAATATCCTGGTGGTGAGATATAAAGCGAGGCTTGTAGCACAAGGGTTTTAGCAGAGACCCATCATCGATTACGATGAAATCTGTTCTCCTGAAATGAGTGGAATGATGTTCCGAAATTTAATATTGATGGCAGTAAGCTTAAACTTTTCAATACAGTTGATGATTGTAGTGACCGCATATGTATTTGGGTCACTGAATACGGATTAAAGACAGTCGATAAGGATGTGGTACAATCGACTAAGTAGATTCCTCCTGAAAAGGAAATATGATCCCTGAAGGAATAATGTTCCTGTGCATTCATGAGGAAATCCTGCATGAATTTTTATTTTCCTCTGTGGTGGTACAGTCACTCAGAGATTATAAAGGAAACCTCATGGAAATATGTTTGGCTAAGACGGGTAATCAACCATGTCCAGAAGTTATATGGTATGAATACCGTCAATTCCCCTACTATTATCTATGAAGATAATGATGCTTGTGTTGCACAAATGCAATTGGGTTATGTAAAGAGCAATATCACGAAGCATATTGCTCCTAAGTTCTTTATCCCCACAAACTCCAGAAGAATGGTGAGATAAAAATAATGCAAATTAAGTCGTGTGAAAATCTAGCATTTATTCACAAAATCCTTGCCAAATTCCCCTTCCAAGGTATGTTAATGGCATTGGAATGAGGCGGCTTAGAGATTTGCATAGTTCAGGGGAAGTAAACCCCTGAACCATAATCCCTTTGCATGATCCTGAAGATCATAAGTTGTACTCTTTTTCCTTTGTGAGTTTTCCTGATGTTTCTCACATAAAGGTTTTTAATGAGGCAACAAATGCAACATAGAGAGCGAGTGTGATGTACTCTTTTCTCCATCTCTTTTTTCCCACTGGGTTTTTGAGTGGAGTTTTTAATGAGACATATGCATTACGCGGAATTCTCCCAAGGGGAAGTGTTATGAGATAACCTCCTAACCGTATTCGGTTAGGAGTCTATCTCTTAATATGTGGGCGAATCCGAACTCTCCTTGAGGGGACTGCTATATATATATATACCGGGTGCCTCCCATTGTATTTACACACATTGATCAATAAAGAAGAGAGAGCTCCACCCTATATCTTGTGTCTCTTGTTCTTGTGTTCTCGTTGATTGCCGGTGTTCGACGTGGGTGAACTACTCGTTTTACAACACGATTCACGTCCCAATCTTTTTCTTCCTTTTCTTAGCTGTCTCTACTCTCTAGTTGGCCACCTCAAATATCCTAGTTAGCTGCCTTGCACCAAGCAACAACTTGACTCGGTGGTAGTGCACGGCTGGGCAGAGCCTTAGGTCGTGGGTTCAAGTCCTCTGAAACCCAATTGTTTTCCTTTTTTCCCCTCTATTTAATTTCCTTCTTACGTAAGTTTCGCTAGGAAGCTCCAAATTTGATGAAACAACTTCCTAAATTTTTGTAAAATCATGAAGTTTATGAGTATGTAAAAATATTTTAGTTTGGACTATTGTACAGAAAACAAGCTTAATTAATTGCTTTAGGTTAGAAATTTGCATAATGTACCATTTTCGCATTTCAACTCCAAATTGAATGAAACCAACTCCATTGTGAACCTTAGTGTGTGAACTTCCTAAATATGTGAAAATATTTGTGATTGGACTTGATTTGCAATGTTTGTTGTCATAGTTATGCTTCAATGCCTAGAAACTTGAAATGTGATTAGCTTGTGCAACTTAGATCCAAATGCAATTAAACTTGTTTCTACGACTTTAATGTGATGTACTCTTGCTGTTATGAGACTTTGTTTAGGATTTGCTCACTGTTTTATATGTTTGGAATACGATTTCGTATACTTGCTTGCTAGGGGAAAATGGATTGTTAGGACTTTCTTGCTCATTTAAGCCGTTAGCATGGCCAATAGGTTTTGAAATGTCGTAAAACCAATTTAAATTGCCTCTGTGTATGTTCCCTAGCAGTATCTAGAAGATGTTTAGATGTTATATTAAAGTGTTACCGCTTTCATAATTCAAAAACAAAACGTCATCGCGTGTGTAAATTTGTGACAATTTAGCCTTTTCATTCACCCGTAGAGCATCTCGTCTAAATGCAAAAATTTAGGAGATTAGCTCAGAATCATTCTACAGTATTTGTACTACCATGTTAGGAAAAAATATTTAATTAATAACTTGCTTTGCAACTGAATCCCATTAGAGCAAAAGGTCTAAGTTTTATGGTTAAATAGTGCGTTGTATTGAATAGTTAGTCTTAGATTCCTTTAATCCAAACAATCTTAGCTTCTTGAATTCGATGGTTTAAATACTAAAGCACATAAATTTAACCTGTCGCATTGGAACTACTATGATAGCCATATATTGATTTTTCCCTAGAACTGCTTGTTCTTTTGTTGAGTGTTAAGTTGTTATTTGCATCTGATTTCCTTTTGCCCCATTTTGATTCGTGGTTATTTGCTTTTGTTGCGGGTTTTTATCGTTCGTACGCGTAGCTGACGACGTGTCGGAGTCCGTTGATAACGACCCCGACTATATTCCTGAGAACAATCCCGACGAAGAGCAAACAGGCAAGCACCCTCCTTTGATCATGTTGATCCAATATTTTACGATGTCTATTTTGTTTTAATCAAACTATTATGCATGTATGTACTTTCCGTAAAGTTGCTATATTGTGGGTCATGGTAGTTATACTCCTAACTTGTGGGATTACCTTAATTAATTTGACATGAGAACCTTGTTGAAACTTAGGCTATGGTTATTCATGCTATGAAATGAAACTTGGGTATAATCGGATATTAATGCTATGCTTAGCCATGACTTAGTAATGGGTAGAATGATAGGTTTGATTCTTATTGAAATTTCCAAAAATGTTGATTATAACAGTAAAGGATACCAATATGTGGTTAAAAATGAAAATAAAAGTATGTTTTAGACACAGGCGAGTTATGTATAGTTGAAAGTGCAATGGATTGGCTTGCACCGTACAAGGGGCCACTTGTACGGTACAAGGAATTGGATTGGTGTGGTATGGATTTGGTGATTGCACGTAGACAGGGGGAGATCCTCGCCTGAGTCAACCTAAGGACCGAACTTGATACTATTAATTGAGTTAAATTGTGCAACCACATGTGCTAGTTATGGGATAGCCTTAACTTGGTAAGCTAGTGGGAGTTTTAACCTTGTACGTTGGTAGGCTGAGGCGTATGGACGAACCGGGTGAGTGGTGTCGTTCGAGGGCGCTCCCTTCACCGAGGCGTTGGGATCAAGCGACCCGATACAACGGGTGTGCCTCGCTATGGGGAGAATAGAGTGATAGGGTGTAATCCCCAAAGAAAAGTACCGTGGGTACAATGAGTGGTTCTGCCATCATAGCGAGGACGGTCATTCCCGGGCTGCTGCAAGGTTAGACTCTAGCTAGTCGAAAAGTTTCGTCATAGTCTAGCAAAACGGGTACTTGTGTATCGCGTGACATGGTTGACATGATTGCTAGAATATGTCATGTGGGTAAAGTGGACACTCTCTGCAGAGATTTAAATCTAATCGATTAGCCGTGCTCACGGTCAAGAGCGGCATGGAAACATATTGTCAAGTATAGTGTTTTGGTTTTGGTTTTGCAAAATAACTTGGAAAAATGGTGGTATGGTGGGTTGGTGTATGACATTGGTGGGTTGGCTATGTTCCGAGTGTTGTTTATGGCCATGGAGGGTCAGAATAGCTATTCAATTACTTTACATACTATTTGTAGTTTCTATTCAAATGCTCATTTCAATTCTATCGATGTTTATCAAATTGCATGGTTACAAATAAAATTTGCCTTATGTTGAAAATCTGAACTTAGAGTAGAAGCTTTCTTCCATTGAATAGCCTTGCATGTATAATTACTTCCATACACTAAAGTATTGCGAGTACATACGTGTACTCACCGTTTGCTCTACTTAAAAATGTTTAGAGGAAGGTAATGAGGACGTTCCTGACGACGTGTACTTCGAACCGGGGTCTAGCGATTTCTTGGATGGTTGAACTGGGCCTTTCCCCAGTCGGATGCATTTTGGGTTATGGGTGGCATGCCGAAATCCTCCTTTTGGTCTTATGCTTATTTCCGCTGCACTTTACTCTTTTGTGATGTTTATTTGGCCGGTCGGCCGTGGACTTGTAAACTTATGCGAATATATCAACTGCCAGACTACTTTTATGTTATCTCCATATTTGTATGTGTGATGAATCATCTCGAGTGACAAATATGTGGGTGCTAGGCGTTGATCTTGGGAACTAGCACTGAACACATATGCGGGAAGCTCGGATTGTTTCCAACCAGTTGGCATGCGCACGGGTGTTGCGCCGATTAGTTGAACTCAATCCGAGTACGGTTTCAGGTAAGCGATTGGAGTTCTTTCGGGTTGCATCATTATCCAGTCCGATGCAACAATAAGAGTTCGTATCGCTAATCTAAGACCGGAGCCCCCACATTGTGAGTACAACTTATTTGTGAGTACAACTTAAAGACTTCATTGGTTAGATGATTGGATGTGTCACAGCTCAACTATGGGTTAAAGCGGACGTACCGATCGAATCCTGTTGACAATTGACAATAATAATTTAGAGTGATCTAAAGTTAAACTGATAGAAAGTTCACATTAATCAAAGTAATATGAGAGCATAATAAACATCAACAACCATAACAATTGTTGGGTAGAATTACCAGACTTTTAATTCGAAACTTTTCACTACATTTCCTGCTCTTCTATTCAACTTAAATAGCAAAGGAAAAACTAAACAAGCTATTAAGGCTATTAAGCCACTAGAAACTGAAATGAGGCTATTAAGCTGTAGTCGATCGTGCCTGCGACATACCGGAGCAAGTACTTCATCGCCGCCATGTTCTCCTGCTTCGGGTCCTCCATGAATCGGCTCAAGTATCCCACGGCGAAAGCGAGATCAAACCGAGTGTGCATCAAGTACCGCAGGCTGCCAATGAGACTGCGATACTCCGTCGCGTCAACCGCCAGCGACGAAGACTGCTTCGACAGCTTGAGGCGAGTCTCCATCAGTGTCGCACATGGATTGCATCTGCCCATGCCCTCTTTCTCGAGCAGCTTCTTGGCGTAGGCAGCTTAACATAGTTCGATCCCATGCGCTCCCCTATTTTACCTCGATACCGAGATAATAAGAGAGAGTTCCCAGATCACTCATCTGGAACATCTTCATCTCTGCCTTGAAGAAGTTGATTTCGTCGGCGAGCTTCCCCACAATGATGAGATCGTCGACGTAGATGCCCACAACAAGCCGAGACCACTCGACGCCATGTGTGTATATCCCATGCTTGCACACGCTTCTAGCGAACCTGAGCGCGTGCAGGCTTGCGTCCAGGTTGGTGTTCTACGCCCGTGGAGCTTGTCGCAGCCTGTACAAAGCCTTGTGCAGCTTTAGGACCTTCTCCTTGTGTCCAGCGGCAATGAAGCCAGGTGGTTGCATGACGTAGACCTCCTCTGCCAGCTTGCCATTAAGGAACGCCGACTTGATGTCCATGTGGTGCACGAGCCAACCGCAAATCGCAGCCACGGCGAGCACCATGCGCACTGATTCCATCCTTGCAACAGGGGCGAACACCTCCTCGTAATCGATCCCCTGGCGCTGCACGTACCCTTTGGCGACAAGGCACACCTTGTGCTTCACCACCTTGCCATGTTCATTGCGTTTGAGCTTGAACACCCATTTCAAGCCGATGGTGTGCTGCCCAGGAGGCAAGCTTACCAACGATCACGTCTCATTTTGCTCGATTGACGCCATCTCCTCCAACATTGCATACCCCGAAGGCGGCGTTGCCCCAAGGACATTGTCTAGAGTGCAAAATTTAAGTGGCGCATCATCATGGTCGTCGTCTAGATCAAGTTCCCCGCTTGGTGGCGACACGAACCCAACCGACGGTGGCTCCAGTGGTGTGCAGGGCTCAAACCCGCACGTGGGCATCGCCGCGCTGGCCGAAGTCATTGGTGGTGTAGATGTTGCTGGTGTGTCGGTGTCGCTCTGTTCCGTAGGAACCAAGAAGAACTCGACGCAGAAAGGTTCAGCTTTGTCGCCTGGCCTGGCTCGTTTGTCCTCCCCCCAATCCTAGCTACGTTCTTCCTCAAACACCGCGTCAAGTGAAACGTGGACACGACGCAAGAGCGGGTTGTAGAACCGGTACGCCTTGGTCCCTGGTTCATAGCCCATGAACACCATGGGCATACTCCTATCGTCGAGCTTGGAGAGGTGCTTGCCGGCCGCCTTCACATGTGCAATACACCCGAATGTGCGAAGGAAATGCACTGGTGGCCAGGAGCCATGCCATACCTCGTACGGTGTCTTCCCATCGACGCTTTGAGTTGGAGCGCGATTCAACACGAACACCGCCATGGTCGCCGCCTCCCCCCAAAACCAGCCTGGCATCGCCATTACCTTCATCATGCTTCTAGCCATGCCCATCACCGTCTGATTGCGCCGCTCCACTACTCCATTCTGATGCGGCGTGTACGACGCGGTGAAGTGCCTGCTGATGCCCTGATCGGCGCAGTAGTCGATGAACGCATGCGCCGTGAACTCGCCACCACGGTCGGTGCACAGCATTCCCACCTTCCTCCCTGCTTCCTCTTCAGCTCCCGCCTAGAACCGAACGAACGCCGATAATGCCTGATCTTTTGAGCCCAACTGCACGAGCCACATGTTAGCTTCTGCATTGCCCGGTACGAAGCTTCGCCCGGGAACGCTAGGCGCCGCTGCTTCCCAGCGAGGCAACTATCATAGACTTTATCGATGTGGTCGATCTGTGGCAGTCCTCGCACCATCTCCTTCTGCGCTAGCTCACGGAGGCCGCGGGAGTTGAGGTGGCCGAACCGCGCGTGCCACCACCACGCCGCGCTGGTTCCCATTGCCGCCAGGCACACCGGCTGGGCGATATCCACCTTGAGCACATAGAGGCGATTGGGCGATCGGTGCACCTTCACCAATACACGACGGCGTTCATCCCAAATCCGAAGCACGCCACCGCTGATCTGGATGTCAAAGCCATCCTCGTCGAGCTGTCCCAAGTTAGCGATGTTCGCAGTGAGGCGCAGGATGTGGTACACCCCGGTGAGAGCTTGGTGCTCCCTGTTCTTGCACATGAAGTGCACAGTGCCGCGCCCTTCGATGCCGACCACCGACCCATCGCCGAACTTGATAGTTACGAGCACTCCCGTGTCGAGCTTGGAGAAGGCAGACTTTGCGCTGGTCATGTGGTTAATGGCGCCCGTGTCGAGGACCCACCTGGTGCAGTCACCATCGCCCTTCTTCCCCAGCTACATGAAGAGACGATCCTCCTCGAGCTCCACCGATTCCTTCATTGTAGTGGCCATCAATAAAGTGGGCTCTTGGTCCTCTTCCGCCTGGGTCACATGGGCCTGCTCGTCGCGCTTCTTCTTGTGGCACTCGCGGGCCCAGTGGCCCTTCCTTCCGCAATACCGGCACTGGTCATTCGCCCCCGCCATTGCCGCCGGTCTTGGATGGCTTGGAGTTGTCCTTGTCGTGGCCGTGCCCACGGCCCCTCCGTCGGCCCGAGCCTGAGCTATTGCCATGCTCCGACAAACCCTCGCCGGAGAGTTTCAGCCGCGAGGTGATACGTGCGAGCAGCTCCTCCTCCATGAGGTTTAGCCTAGCGATGGAGCCGCCACTGGAATTGCTGCCTTCGCCCAGGTCATGACGCTCCTCCGCCGCCTTGAGACGCCCGATGAGCTCCTCAACGGAGAGCCCGTCAATGTCCATCAGCGTCTCGATTGCCATGGCGATCTGTGCATACCTTGGTGGCACTGCCTGCAAAAATTTGCGCACAATTTCTTCCTCGTTGTAGTCGTCTCCAAGCACCACAAGCTGACTTGCGATCCCAGTGATGCGGACACCGAACTTGTCCACCGTCTCACCGTCGCGGAACTTGAGCGCGTCGAACTCCCGACGGAGCGTACTCGCTTTCGCCTTGCGGACGCGCTCGACGTCGATGTTCATCATCTTGATCGCATCCCATGCGATCCTAGCCGTGGCCTTCACTGCGATGGTGCCCATCATCTCCGCCGGCACGGCTTTCGCAATGGCCTCGAGAGACATCCGATCCTCGACGTAGTCGTTGGTGCCGTCGTTCACCGCCACCCATAGGTCCCGTGCCTGCAGCATGATGCACATGAGCGCCACCCGGTTGGAGTAGTTGGTCTTCATCAATGTCGGGTACAAACCGCCGCCACCAATTTCCCTCACAATGCATTGCACAACGATCTCGCGGCCACCGGCATCGCGGTGCTGCGGTCGGCGCAGAGGAGGTGATGGCGAGCGCGTCTAGCGCATTCTCAGAGGAGTCCTCGAAACATGGGCCGCAAGAGCCAACATCGCTCTGATACCAACTGTTCCAACACTCACCGGAGTGTCCGTCGTCGGAGACGAAGCAATAGCAAAAACACACACACACAACACTGGAAAGAACTAACTGTTGAAATGTGTAGAAACATTTCACTACATTTCCTGCTCTTCTATTCAACTTAAATAGCAAAGGAAAAACTAAATAGGCTATTAAGGCTATTAAGCCACTAGAAACTGAAATGAGGCTATTAAGCCACTAGAAACTGAAATGGAAAAACAACAGGAAACTGGAACATGCAAAAACGCCTGGATTAACAACACACAACCACCCTATTTCCACCGTTAGTCACTACCATGAGTTCAATGTTACTCTTTATTCTGCTCAAAGACTGATCACGAACCTGCAGGTGGTAATTTACATTAGAACCATGACAGTCCATCCTGTACCAGTAACATTTACACACTGAGGAAAATATATATAGCCAAGCATCAGAGACAATCCATAGATTTGTATAAGTACATCAAAGAAGGTTAGCTCGGTGTTTTGGAAAGATAACCTCCAACCATACGCAGCCATGTACATGGTCTTTTCTTCATATCCAATACGAGCTAAATTGGCAATCAAGACTGCCCAAACAAAATAGCCAGGGACAAAATAGTCTGCTGCAACAAGGCCAGTGACCAGCCTAACTCTTATTCCAGGTTTATCTAATCCAGTTTCATTGTCCAATGACATATGTTCAACCCAGCATAAAGGCCTGAAAATGTTTCAAGAAGATTAACGAGAAAGTGTTAACGAGATTCTGCAGCCCAAATAACAGTGCACGACTGCACACATAGAAATGGTGTGCTGTACCAACAGAAGGAAAGAGAATATATAGGACAATATGCTAACTTTTACACTAAATAACAAAGCTTCAATGACTGCAGGCAAAACATAACGAGCATCAATTAACTGATTTCAGACAAATCATATTCTAGCCAAAAGCTTTTCCATTAGAACGAGCTTGTAAACTGTAAGCATGCACTAATTAAGAGTCTAAAAGTAACAATCTTCACTCTTAAAAGCCTAATCTTAGTAGTGATGACTGTGATAAATGGAGTAACAACACCATGATGCACAATTTCTTTATATATATATCATTATAGTTTCTTACCGCATACTGCATACAGCAAAACCATCAACATAAACATGAATCAAAGTTGCTGTTATGAAAATACCACATCAAGGAGCCTCTTGTGTATGTTTTTAATACTAAATAATACAACCTTCATATTAATTTGCAATAAGATGCTTAGATCCTGTTTTTTATCTGTATAATATCAATTTCATTGTGGGGAACAGGGGTTGGATCAATTTATTATAGAGATTATGTGAGGTGCTAACATGCATAACGATTAACGAGCACATTAGTTCATCACAATTGCCAGGTTGACACTGTATGTCATGTTATGTTAATAATAACATTTTCTCTATAAAATGCAACACGAAACTTGTCCCCATATTAGATGGAACATCAAATGATCAAATTTCAATGCAGGTATTTACTACATATGAATACAATACCTCATGTCATGTAACAACCAATCCCACAGGAAACTGCCAGAATAACTCGAGTTTTTATGCCATATATGACATGAATAAGTTTAGCTGCATAATGTGAGTTACAATTTTTTCTAAGGGAAGTGGGTTACAATTCTAAAATAGGTGATTCATAAGCAGTATAGCAGTCCTCAAGTTCCTGATATTCCAGAGGGAATGCAAGGGATGGACTTTAACTAAGAAAAGAAATACAAAAAAGCAGCATTCCCCAGTTCTCTCAGTACCTACAATTTTTTTCAGGGTTCAAATGAGGCTTATTTATATATTTCACTTTAGAATCCCAAAATTTTGAGCAAGGTTACCATCCTTACCAAAGTGCTAGTGTAAATAAAGATAATTACTTCAATGCAAGAGTAGTGCTCTACTTTGTACATGGATAGCTCAACAACACAATGCGGAATGACCAGCAGGCATGTTGTTCAGAGATCTGGTTAGTGCTCTCACCAGAAAGTAGGCAACATGGATCTTTCCAGAAAAGCAATAGTTAAATGAAGGGACAGTCTCTGTCAAAATCTACAAGGCATGCCCAGTGACTATACCAAAGGCTCCTCCTTTTTATGTAAATTAAAGTACACTATGTAGAAACATCTCATTTCTCTTGTTTAAGATTGTTTGTATAATCACCTATGGAGTTTGCTGGTAATTGTTAGAGATATATTATCTCTTATAGTTATAGATAAGTTCCTGTTATAGATAGAGTCCTATTCCTATTCCTTTTCCTCATGTACTCTATATATTGTGGCCATTGGCCCTCATATTCATAACAAGTCCTATTCATAACATGGTATCAGAGCTAGGTTCAAACCCTAGCTTTCATCTAATTCCGCTGAGCTGCCCGGGAGGAGGAGACTCCCGGGGCGGCACCTTCAATGTGGCAGACTTAGCAGATTCAATCTGCTTGTCCGTCGACCTCAGTTGCCATGCCTCGACGCCGGCTTCTCTCTCCGTCGATCGATCTCGTCCTGTGTTTAGATCTGACTTCTGAGACGCCGAAGTTTCTCCGTCGCCTCTGCTGCTCTACTCTGGTGCGCCGTTCGAAGTTCCCGTCGCCGCACCTCCTTGGCAGTAGCGCCGCCTCGGCCTCCATCGATCCACGCCCGGTGCTCTACATTGTCGCTGCGACCACGTCATGTCGCCGCCGCCTATCGTTCGTTTGCCAGACGCCGAACCTCCCGACGCCGGCCGCCTTGCTCCAGCCGACGTCGCCAATCTCTGCTGCCTGTCGTTCTTCTGCGGCGCCGCCTCCCCGTACGCGTCCTTCAGTCCGCGCAGCCCCCGGCCGTCGCCCTCCATGCCCACTGTCACCATCGCTGCCTCCCACGTCGTCGCTCTCCTCCCGATTGGGCTGCCTGTTAAGTCATTTTCAAGTCACCGTGGTGAATGAAGCTTTTACTAGTCTTCAAGTTCGACCACTCATGTGACGTATTCTCCAAGCTTCAAGTCCGGTTTAAAGTCCACCAAAAGGTTCCGGTTTTGGGCAGCTTCGGTTTTGGCTCCGGCTTCTTGGATCAGCTATAGCTCCTGGTCTTCTACATGGCTAGCTCGGCTCCAGTCCAGTTGACTCGGCTTCGGTTCATCTTGGTTTTCGTTGGCTAGATGGCTTTCGGGCTACTGCTTTTATTTTCTTTAGTCTTCTGTTGCGTCCATCCAAGTCTTTAGCATCTGGATTCTATCGTCGCTCGGCTCTCTCATCGGCTCGGCTTATTCTGTCAACTTTTATTACCTCGGCTCGGCTCGTTTTGTCGGCTTCGTCGGTTCTTCTTCGTCGACTCATATCGTCGGCTCTTCTTCGTCGACTCGGCCGTACCTTCGATTTTGTTTCATCGATTTGGCTTCTTCGTCGACCTTTCTTCACCGACTCAGTTCTTCGTTGGCTGTTCTTCGCCAGCTCGATTTTTCAAGAGTTACATGCTACGACGGCTACTACAGGACTATAACTTTGGATTTTTCCTATTTTAGTTCATCCCTTCCAAATGCAATGCTATTGCATACGCCTTGCATTTGTGGGGGGGGTGTTAGAGATATATTATCTCTTATAGTTATAGATAAGTTCCTGTTATAGATAGAGTCCTATTCCTATTCCTTTTCCTCATGTACTCTATATATTGTGGCCATTGGCCCTCATATTCATAACAAGTCCTATTCATAACAGTAACAACATTTGGAAAATTCACTAAAGAAAATAATATAGACAGGTAAACAAACTAGTGCAAGAAAAGCGAGTCTTATCTAATTTCACAAGATGCCCACTCCATTCAGCTCCAAAAAGCACCTCTTGCACACTCAAAACCACAATTTTTTTTTATCAAGAGGGCATTAGAAATGCCCCAGTTTCTATCATAGAAACTGACAGTCAGGATACAATATTGTTCAACACAGCAAAAAAATTAAACAGTCCCAGAGCATCTAACAAAACATCACACCAGAGGCTACTTCTTAGCCTTCAACAACACACAATTCAGAAGCCCCAGAAGTAAAGATCACTAAGAAAGAACAAGAGATACTTGAAGTCTTCATTCTCAGCAAAAAAAAAAAACATTATTGTCAACCGTTCCACTTGTTTAACACCTCTCTCAGTCTCCGTTCAAGAAATTCCAAGATCCAAAGGCAATGGTGCTTGAAGTCTTGTCTCCAATATTTTGCAAAATCGGTTTAGCTGGACCACCATCCCTTCTCTGTACAACAGACTCCAATTCCACAGCAAAAAGAGCATTTTTTCTCCAAACTGTTTTTACACTTGACCAGCACTGAAAATGAAAAATCATGTTATTTTTAATATTCCACAAACTCCACAAGGTTGAAGCACAAATAGTATTCAACGCCGCATTTTTCTTATTACTCAGCCAAAAGCGGGCTACAGATTCGTAACTATAACCAATTTCTATATCAAAAAACTCACCAATTATGTCCCAAGTATTCTTAGCAACCATACATTCAAAAAAAAAGATGAATAACCGATTCATTCTCATCACAAAAGCTACACAACACCCCCCTATCCATACCTCTTTTTAACAAATTGTCTCTAGTCATAATCTTGTTGTGAGAAAGAATCCAAAGAAAAAAATGGATTTTAGGAGCAATAATTAAACTCCAAATCGCGGGAATAAAAACAGGAAGAACACCCCTAAAGTTGATAATAGTGTAGAGAGATTTAACAGAGTAAACACCATTGTTGTTGTACTGCCAAACTAACGCATCATCGGTATCCACAAGCCTTATACTTTTAACTACTTCTAACAATTCAAACCAAATAATCATCATTCTGTCGGAGAAGGTTCTTCTAAAAGTACACTTAAAGTTAAAACCATCCAGATTTCAGCAATTGTGGCACCTTTTTCATTAGTCAACACATAAAGCTCCTAGAATTGAGTAGCTAAACAAGACGTACCAAACCAAATGTCTTCCCAAAATCTAATTTTAGTGCCATTACCCACACTCCATCTGTATCCAAACTTAATAGCTTGCATGGCCCATAAAATACCTTTCCAAAAAAAAGAATTGTGCTCATGTTTACAAAGGAAAATGTTCGGATTATCAATTTTATATTTGGAGTTAACCAAGTTTTTCCACTGTTTGTTCTCAATAATATAAAACCTTTTAATCCAGGAAGCTAGCAAACACATATTAAGATCTCTAATATTTGGCAACCCAATACCACCATAATTTTTCTCCATACAAACCAAGTTCTAATTAGCTAAATGGAGCTTACTATGACCTTCAAAATCATTCCAAAGACAATTAGCCATATGAGAATTAATAAGCTCTAAAGCCCAATTAGGGAACTTAAAAAAGGAAAGCAGGTATAAAGGTATACTTGCAAGGCAGGATTTAATAAGAATTAATCGACCACCATAAGAGGCGAGTTTCCCCCTCCACCCCGCAATTCTTTTCAAAATCTTATCAACAAGCGGCTAAAAATCTTCTTTTCTAATTTTATCATAATGCAGAGGAATGCCAAGGTACTTGATAGGGAAGGATCCTATTTTACAACAAAGAATATTAGCATAACAATCTGTCTCACTTTTATCACAACCAAGAGAGATCAACTCACTTTTGTGAAAATTAATTCTCATACCAGACATTTGCTCAAAGCAAGTTAAATACCATTTAAGATGCAAAACACTGTTCTCATTATTTTTTATAAAAAGAAGGGTATCATCCGCATACTGTAAACTAATAATCCCTCTAGGACAAAAATCTTCACACAAACCAGTTACCAAACCAAAATTAGCAGCTTTACGTAAGATTCTAGAGAAGACATCAACAACCAAATTAAAAAGAAGAGGAGATAAAGGATCCCCTTGCCTTAATCCTTTGCCAGTTTGAAATATTTGCTTTCAGTATTATTAATTTTGACTCCAACAGAGCCTTTATCTAAAATAGCAAGAATCCAAGTTTGCCATTTAACTCCAAAACCCCTTTTAGCCAAAAATGTCTAATAAGAAACTCCAATTCACCATGTCATAAGCTTTCTCATAATCGAGTTTCAAAACAAGACCTTTTTCATGGTGAACTTTGTGAATAACCTCATGAGTGGTAACCACACTTTCCAAAATAAACCGATTTTTTATGAAAGCAGCATGTTCTTGTAAAATGATTCTATTAAAAATGGGACTAATCCTATTGGTTAACACCTTAGTAATGATTTTATAACTATAATTCAATAAGCTAATAGGTCTTAACTTATTTATATTGTTAGCATTGTTTTCTTTTGGAATTAATGAAATCATAGCAAAATTCAGTCTAAACAAATTAAGATCACCTTTCTCAAAATCTCTAAACAAATCCATTAAATCCTCCTTAATGATATTCCAGAACTTTTGATAAAACATAAAGGAGAGCCCATCAGGACCCGGAGCCCCATCGGAGTAAGCCTCAAACACAGCTTTTTTGACCTCCTCTTCAGTAAAAGGAGCCTCTAAAGTATTCTCTTCCTCAGAGATCATGTCATCAGCATTGAAAAAATCATCCCCTAGGTTAATATTGGGTTTAGCTTCAAAACCAAACAGTTTTTTATAATAATCACAAGCAATATTAAGCATACTAGCGGCATCATGAACCAGCCCATCAGGCCCCTCAAGAACAAAAATAAAATTATTTATCCTTCTTTGATTAGCAACCGTATGGAAGTATTTGGTATTTCTATCCCCTTCTTTAATATATCTTTCTCTAGCCCTCTGTCTAGCTTTAGTTTCTTCACTAGCCCAGATCTTCTCTAATTCTTTTTTAATACAAAGAAACCTGATATTTTTGTCGGAACCCTCACTTTAATGGCATGGAATACCAAGAGGGATTCCTATGTGCAAACAGTACTAGTCCCATGATCAGTAGCTAGTACGCACATTTTCATAACATCCATACAAGTTCATATTACATTGATAGAAATAAAGTCTTACATCATGGCCTATTGGCTGAATTTAAAAGTTTGCCTTCTACCCAAAATACCACAGTCAACTGACAAGGGTAAAACCTTAGAAAGACTCGTTAGCAAAGTCTCTGTATTCTTCGTCAGGATCGGGAAACTCGTTCTCTTCATTCTCTGAATATCAACAATAGCAAGGTTGAGTACACGTATGTACTCGCAAGACTTGTAGTGTATCACAAATGTATATAGTAAATGCAGGTTATGTCATGGAGAAGCTACTAAGTTATTTTGCATAAAGCCAAATTAAATTGTAAATACAAAATAATAGATTTCAAGCGTAATTTGTAAAGCAGTTGACAGATATGTAAATAACATGTATAAATAAGAGTAGTAACAATCTCACAATCCTCCATGATTGTGAGTGAAGTATCGTCCATTCTCATACCATTGACAACAACACATCCCATTGACCACAGCACATCCATATGAATATTTCTAACTACCATTAAGTTCCATTCATTTTATAAAAGTACCAAAACTCTAACTCAGTGTGAGCGCACCAAGATTCCCATAACCGTGGGAACGGCTTTTCGAAAAGTTTAGACTCTACAGAGGTGTGCAATCGATAATAACACACTTCCTTTAGTGTGTCGCGGAGAGATAATACACAACTGTTACATTATTTAATCCTGACTTTACACCAGCCCAGTGACGTTAAATCCTTACTATGGTAGGAACAAAAATTTGGGAAGATATAAATTCTCATTGCACGAGATCAAGAACACGTGTTCCTTCCCATAGTGAGGCGTACACCGTTGCATCGTTATGCAATTACCCACAAGTCCATGTGGAAGCCCCTTACAAGCCAACTCGAAAGGGCTTAAGGCTTGTGCTACTTCGGCCTCCCAATGTGCAAAGCCAGTTTTAAATAACTTAGTAGGTTGAGGCTACCCCATAAATAGAAATTATGGTTGTACAGTAATTCCTGGATTATACAACACTATGTTCGGTCCTTAACTGACCCAGGCGGAAACTCCCCCTACACTACGTGTAAGTTAACGCTTACACACCCGGCTATTGCCATAATCTACCTGTGTCAAAACATAGTTTTATTTTTATTTTTAACAAACTATCGGTATCCTTTACTGTCATAACCAACCTTTTCAAATCATGAGACAACACCTATCTCTTCCAAAACATGTCTATTCTCATTGATTATCATGAACAGTGTAACCATCCATTCATGATCCCATTACTAGAGCATACTAAGCATGTGCAAATAATAATCGAGTATACCCAATTGACATTATCTTGTCTAACTATAACTTAGGGTTTCAATGTTCTCATGTCAACAATTAATCAAGGAAATCCCACAATCTAGGTTTAGTTCTACCGCATCCCACAATATATCAGTTTAATAAACATACCGCATGCATAATAGTTTTGACAAACAAAGTAAACTAATTAAAATAGTAGGTTCAACATGGTCAAAGAAGGGTGCTTGCCTTGCTTGTTGAATTCAGTAGTGAAATCGGAGTTGTCTGTAATAGTATCCAGAACGTTGGAGTCTACACGTCGTTCGTTGAGAAACAAAGCAATTGCAATAACAATAAGAGGCAAAAAGAAATCAGATAATAATGGGGAAAAGAAGTCAAATAACATCAAATTGGAAATCATATAAAATAACAGGTGTGTGAGTGTGTTCAGGCTTGGGCAAGGGTTGGGGTTTAGGTCTAACTACACACATAGGGCACGCCACTGCGATTTACAAAAAATTGTGTATATGAGTGTGTTTTATTCTACGAGTTCAAGAGGCCAAAATTGTGTATATGATTATATTTATCTTCAAATTGAAGAAGCTAAGATTGTTTCGATTTATAAAATTAAAATAAAGTCAAAATAGCATAGCTAATTGGATCTCAAAGCGGGATTAATCGATACAATCAAATGATTAACCTATGGTACAAAAGGTGGTTTATTGTGCTACTGTTACAGGACCTACAATCATGCTATTACTAAAGTATAGGTTCTGGATTTATATAAATAAAACATTAGTTAAGGTGTTGTATGAATAATACTTAGTCTTAAGTACATTTTGCACAAACAAATGTTTTAAACTAGTTGGGTTTACAGAATAAGGCTATAGGTTATATTTACATGATTATATGATGATTCTAATGACATAAACATTTTACCTTAGGGTTTAATAAGTCCAACTATTGAAATACCAAGTTACTAACTTTCATGACAATTAGGCCTGTTGTGCTAATAGGATTCAGATGCAAAGCAAGTCATTAATTAAATGTTTTTCCATATTATGGTAGTACAAACATTATAGAATGATTTTGAGCTATTCCCTCTAATTTTTGTATTTAGACGAGGTATTCTATGGGTGGCCGAAAAGGCTTAAGTGTCACAATTTTACATGCATGGAAGGTGTCATTTTTGTTCTACGAATGTGACTGCACCTTAATAAATTATGCAATAATATTTTAGGTACTTCCATGGGATGTTTGAATTAGTGTCCCTAAGTTGGTGGTTCCACTATGTTTCAATCATTATTTGCGATGCCATTCAATTAATCAAAACTTATGGCTTCTTTTAACCATATTGTCATATGTTGCATGAATGAGTATTAAGCCCTAGGCATGTACAAACAGTGAACAAAATCCAAATAAACTCATACAACAGCAATAACGACAACATTAAAAGGTCATAGAAACAAGTCTCATTGCAATCGGATCAAGATCGAGCAAATTATGGTTATATCGGCATTTCTATGACTAGAATCATAACCATAGTAACATTTAATGTAAATTAACTAAGTCCAAATTCGATTTATCTCTACATATTTGGAAAGCATATGACCTATGGATCATATTAGGGTTGGTTCCAACAATTCAGAGTCGTTTTGCATGTAATAGTTACGGTTATTCATGTTTTAAAGTTTTGCTAAACTTTATTCTTATATTTTTAATGGTAAAAGAGCACAATTAAGGTTCAACTAAATTAATATTGCGAAAGAGAGGTCCTAAGATTTAGAAGGTTTAAAAGATTAATCTTTCAATATTGAAATTTGGTTGTAGGGCTATTAATACTTAAATATTTGATGAACTACTAGATACTTTAACAAAAGGAACTAAAGTACATGAGGTAGAACATCTAAGCCACTATTATAGAGCCTATAATTATGATGCTTAAAAAGTTTAGGTATCCGATTTCAAGTTATATGCAATCTACCAACACTATACATACATGGAAAACCTAACCCTTATAATAAACATGAAATGACCCTATTAAAACTTATGATAAAACAAGTCTAAACCTAAATATTTTTGCATGAATAGAGAGGGTATAATCTTATGAAAGTATAGAAACTTGTTTCCCCAAATTTGAAGTTTAAATGCACTAGATATAAGCATTTCAATTTTTAACATATTGAAATGGACCTATTCATAAATTTTGTACAAACTTAGTCCAAATCTAAATATTTTGTATATTTGTAAACCTAATGACAATGGGAACACATTAAAATTGCTTTCATCAAATTTGGGGATTGTTTGCAAAAATTTTATATGGAGCACATATTAGACCTATAGTTTAAATTTGAAATTTAAATACTGTACAGTGAACAAAATTAAAATGCTTTTATATATTCAGAAACTTAATGATTTAATACCAATTTCGAAATTGGTTTGACTTGATTTGGAGCTTTAATGCAAAAGTTATGATCATTTGTATGCTTTCGATTTTGGAAAATGGTCTAAATAGGAAATACACCTTCAACTAGTGAAAACGTATTTCGTCTGGGGCTTGAACTGTACTTGGCGTGTGGGGGACTAACAGGGCTGGGCCACCCGACAGTGAGCCAGAACAGGGCACGGAGGAGGCGGCTTCGCCGGCGGCGAGTGGAGGCTGGGGGCGGCCGGAGTCGGGCATGGGGAGCAAGAGGGCTACGTGAGGGACCTAGGGCATGGCTTAATTCGGGCTAAAATCGGCCGGGGCTATGCCCGCAGCGGAGCACGGCGGCGGCGGCCATGGCGGCGAGGTGCGGCGGCGATAGGGCGGCGTCAAGGCTCGATTGGGTGGTTAGTGAGCATCAGTGGACCTAGTAGAGTCTAATCATTTACCTCCTAGGGCCGGAGGTGGGCGCAGGCGGTCCAGCACCGAGTGGCCGGTCTTGGAGAAGAAGACGGCGGCGCGGGGGAGCTATAGCAGCGTCGAAGCTCGGCAGGATGGCCGGAGAGCATCAGTGGGTTGATTAGGCTCCATCCCGAGCACTCACCGTGGCGGAGGAGGCCCGAGGTGGTGCGGCACCATTCGCCAGCCGTGGGGAAGAAGGCGACCAATGCGGCGGAGCTCTGAGCAAAGGGGACTGCAATTGCGGCAAGGGAAGTGATCAAGACATTCTAATATACCTTATAACCGAAGGATTTGGAACAATTCTTACCGGAGTGGACGAATTGCTCTAAATCGTGCTCGCTGGCTTCAGGGAAAAAGAGGAGCAACTACAGCGAAGCTATGGGCTTGGTGAGCTGCAGTGAAGGTATGAGATAAGTTCAGGGAGTAGATAGGGTTCTTCCTACTGAATCAATTGGAAGATTCTTCACTGAATCATCTTGCTCGATCTCTTCGACCTTGGCGACAATGGCAATGCTGATCTTTGATTGAAGAGTGGAGGGGAACCAGGAGGTGTGCTTGGTGCTCATGGTGACCACAGAAGGCATAAATAGGCCGGATTGAGGGGCGTGCCATGGTGCTTGCGAGCTCAATTCGGCGGACAACCAGAAGAGGACAAGGCCGGCTGGATTCCAGGGAGCTCTGCCGGTAATCTTTTGGCACTGCAACAAGCTACCATGGGAGGGATTCAGTCAAAGGAGTTCGGCCAGGAAGGAAGAGACAAGGCGGCTGGAGCTTTGCAGGGGCATTCGGCAAGGCAGGGAGAAGGATTGGCTGGGCAGCGACGAGTCGAGGTCAGGGCTCTGCATTTCTCTTCAGTGATGCGCATTGTGCCAGCCAAACTACCCAACGCTCATCACTGACACAAGCTTCCTCTCTTTGGTTGGTGCAGTGATTAGTCTTGTTCAGGCATTCGGTTGGTGCAGTGAGCAGTCTACTTTGGGTACTGGATTGGTTCAGAGAGCTGCTGAATCAGTCACTTGAATGGTCAGGTTCTAGCATTGGATTGGCTCAATGTGATATGAAGATCTTGGGTGAACAGAAACAGACTTGCAAATGGAGTTCTGTAATCAAACATCCTCTTGCACAATATGGTTTGCACAGTTGCTTATACTACTGAATTAGCCCTTCTAGCTCGGAGCAAGGAACCAATGAACTGTACTACAGGCTAGGCTGTGTTTCTTGCGACTCTTTCTTTCCCTTTTCACTTATAGCTTGAACAGGATGGTAACGTATAAAGTGTGTTGTTCTTCTAAGTTTAGCACTCATACCTTTATTCTATGCACTATCCAGTTTAAACAACTTGATTGGGTTCAGTCCTTTTTTCCTTTAAGTCTGTTTCCTTGTTGTCGTATTAGATACGGCAATTAAAGTCCAAATTCAGAGCATACAGGTAGATTGGAATATATTCACCTGAACTGTCCATATGATCTGAAGATGAAATCCAGTTTGAGGTTATATTCATCTAACCTCTTTGTTCTAACTTTTATGGTTCTAATTGAGAACAAATACCTACTGTTATTTGTACATGTACATATGTATTCTTAGGACAAGGATCTTTTAAGCTTTCAATCAAATCTCTACTTCGGTTAGGTCTTATCATCTGAATTAGTGCTCAATCTCCTAATCCGAATTAGAAATCAGAACATACGTACTAATTGGTCCCACAGATTTTTGAGCATTCATCTAATTGGTCCCACTTAACATTGAATCAAAGAGCTCAATGAGAGCGCTAGTGCTAATATTTTACCTTGGAGGTCACTGGTTATGGAAGAAAACAAAGGAAGGAGCAGTACACGCAGGTCATGCGGCCAGAGGGTCTCGCCGGCGGTGAGGAAGACCGGAGATCGGCGAGGAATTGATGCTTTGAGCATTAGGAGGCCGAGAAGACCCTATTTTGCCATTCGACTAAGACGGGGAGTAGCTGGAGTGGGGCGCGGCAGTGAAGGGAGGAGGAATTAGATTAAATACACTTTCTGATTTTTGGACAGCAGCCACTTCCTAATTTATTTAAGGCACCAAATCACCTTAGAATTTTTTGTTAATTAATATTTTTTTAAAAAGGAACTTGAGAATGCATTTGAGCTACCATAAAAATTTCAAGTGAAAATATTGTGCCATTTCTAGAATCCCAAAGGATAGGAGTATGGTCACTCCCAATTCTGGCAAGAGAAGATAAAGTAGCTAAAGGAAATTTTTCCTCAAAAGAGGTGCTGCAAAAAACTTTGTCAATTACCGACCTGATTGGCTTACCACCCGCAGTGGATTTAGCTGGAAGCCAATGCCAAACCATATTCAGGGAACCACTAATAGTGCTTAGAAAAGAAACACTAAACTTCTCTCTCTTGGTTTCCTGAAACCAACAAAATCTACCTTATGATTCCGAACCATATCCATTAAACATTTAGTTTTACCATATTGCCCTAGGCCTCTAACATTCCAAAAAAAAAATCCCCTCATTTTCCTTTATTTTTCATGGGATGCTTGCCCCGTTTATGTTTACCAACTAAAGTCCACCCGGCTAAATTATTCTCCCTGATACTAACAAAAATCCCAATATTTTAAGAAAATTGGAAGAAATTGTCACCCCAACATTTAAAATATCTAAGTAGTTACGAAGCTAAACAGTTAAATTGAGACCAAGAAACTAACTTGCTTACTAATGGGCTGTTTGGTTGCCTTCTCAATTCAGCCAGGCTGCATGAGCTCAGTCAGGCTGGTGGAGTCGGGCTGAATGGATGCAAGGAGATGTTGTTTGGTTGGTCGTATGAGGTTGGACAGGCTGCACAGAGATATTGTTTGGTTGGCTGCACTGGAATCGAAGTGTGATAGGCAAATTCAAGAGAGGGATGAAACAAATTTTAAAAATACTAGAAAATTAATAATTTCACAAACGAAAGTAAAAAGTTTTAAAATATATTCTAGAAAATCAATAAATTGAAAAACTAAAATTTTAATCTTTTGAAATTTATATAGCAAGTATGGTCTAGTTTTGTTCGAAAAAATATCATGAACACACAGGTGAAATCGGTTCGTTGATCGGAGATGCTAATCAAAAGATATAGCAAAGAAAAGAAGAAAACTAGATGGTGAATGCTGATGTCAGTATGCATGCATGGCTCAGCAGAGCCTGGCTCTGGGAAAACGGTAGATTTTCTTGTTTCCCTGAAGCCAAGCTGAAAGGGGTGTTTTGCATATTTAGAGCCAGACTAAGTTGAATGAGAAAACAACCAAACACCCATCTTTTGCGTAGAAAACTAACTTTCTTAGTACGTGCACACGCTACATGAGTACTGGCCTTGCCTGTTGGCTGCCGATGATGCAATAGTTATGCGCCCTTACAGCATGTTCGTACTATAACTATACCTACTCGGTAGAATTTTGTTTTACAACTCGGTAGGTAATTGCTCAGTGACATAGTTCAAAAAATATAATTGAATTTTCTCCATGATTTTTCCTAACTCTATCCCATACGCCCGGTGACTACTTCCTACCACATATAGTGTGGTCAGTGCGCGAGATGGCCATGGCGCCCTACAAGTTTGACGGAATGTGCGATGCTTGCCAACGAATATCTCCTACTAAGAGCAATTTTGGAAGTCTCCATGTGCTCCATATGTGGAGTTGGGGGTGCTTACCCATCGAGTAGCATGAGGAGCAGTGCTACTTCCTCCAATGGATCGGCGTGTAACGCCCTAAACAGAGGTCAAACATAGAATATTTTTGCATATTTCAAATCTACAGGACTAAACATGAATTTAGAAATTTATTTCATAATTTTGGATTTAAAACGTGAAAGTTATGTGAATTTGAATTTAGACACTGATTTTGGCCATCAGTGTCGGTTCTGGGCTAGAACCGACACTGATGATCGCGTGTCAACAGTGTCGGTTAGAACCGACACTGTTGACACGCGATCATCAGTGTCGGTTCTAGCCCAGAACCAACACTATTAATATACCATCATCAGTGTCGGTTCTAGTCTAGAACCGATACTGATGGCCACGTTTCTGTCGGTTCTAGTCTAGAACCAACACTGATGACCACGTTTCTAAAAATGATTGATTACGTACACATATCACAATCGATTTTTCCATCACAAGTTAGGAACCGACACAGATGAAGCGATAGTGATGTACCATTCTGTAGTAGTGTTCCTTTGGTATCCTAAAACCTAATCCAAGAGTTCCTCGGAAGAAATTCTAAACTGCGGAGCAAGTTTGTGGAAGAATCGGGGGGATTATGTAGTTGGGGCAGCAGTACCGCCGGCTTAGGGCCGGTACTGCTGGACCAGCGGCAATACCACCCCTGAGGGGCGGTACTGCCGGCCGAGTCAGGCAACTCGGGCACCGAAGCCCATACTGGTTGGCAACCCATAGTCGTTGAGCTGTTAAGAAATGCTGATAAATGCATCTTGTGAATTTTTATGTCCTGAGGTGCATCTTAAATTATGTTGTGTTAACGTTCTCACCTTTTACTTATCATTTATGTGATCTGCATGGAGGCTTACTGTACAGCTGAGATAAAATTATAGAGAAAGATCAATCCAATAGTAATGTCCTTGAATAATTTTCTCTTTCTTGTCACTACTACAAAACTGACTATTAGTCCCGGTTGACAACTGCCATCAGTAAAACCGGTACCAGCCATCCGGGACTGATGCCCATTGAACATCAGTACCGGTTCCACCAACCGGTACTGATAGTACTAGAAATGTTTTAAAATATGTCGTGAATATATGGGAGAAGCGGGACTCGAACCCGCAACCTCATGACTCCAGCCTCACCCTTCTAACCAACCCACCCACCATCGCGTACTGATTCCATATGGGTCATTGTTGACCGGTTAACTAAAGTGGCTCATTTTATACCGGTCAAGCCACTTATTCAGGGGATAAGCTAGCAGAGCTTTATCTGGAGAACATTGTCCGTCTTCATGGCGTGCCGAAGACTATTGTCTCCGACCGAGGTTCTCAATTTACCTCCCGCTTTTGGGAGAAATTGCATGGTCTGTTGGGGACAAAGCTGACTTTCAGCACTGCTTATCATCCCCAGACGGATGGGCAGATCGAAAGAACCAATCAAATTCTTGAGGACATGTTGAGAGCCTGTGTGTTGTCATATGGCATTAATTGGGAGAAAAGTTTAGCATTCGCTGAATTTTCCTACAACAACGGCTTCCAAGCCAGTCTTCAGATGTTGCCATTTGAAGCGTTGTATGGAAGGAAATGTAGAACTTCCCTCTTTTGGTCCGAAGTTGGAGAAAGACAATTCTTCGGTCCGGATCTGATCAATGAAGCCCAAGAACAAGTAGACATGATCCGTAGCCGACTAAAAGAAGCACAATCTCGTCAAAAGAGTTATGCCGGCAACCGTCGCCGTGAACTCAGCTTCGAAGTTGGTGATCATGTATACTTAAAGGTTTCGCCTCTCCGTGGAGTCCGCCGCTTCCAGATCCGCAGAAAGTTAGCTCCTCGATACATTGGGTCGTATCAAATTCTTGAAAGGATGGGTGAGATGGCCTACAAACTGGAGTTGCCACCTCAACTATCTGAAGTTCATAATGTCTTCCATGTGTCGCAACTCAAGAAGTGCTTGCGGGTTCCCACCGAACTCACGCAATTGGAAGATATTGATCTGCAGCCTGATTTGTCCTATCGAGAACGCCCTGTTCGCATTCTTGAAGAAGCCGAGCGTCATACTAGGAATCATTCCCATAAGATGCTTAAGGTCCAATGGAGTAATCACTCCGAGGATGAAGCAACTTGGGAAAGGGAAGATCATCTGAGGAAAGAGTTCCCCGACTTCTTCTAACCCTCGGTAAATCTCGAGGATGAGATTTTTGTAAGGGGGATAGATTTGTAACATCCTGAAACAATGGTTCAATGAAATATACTTTTGGGAAAATTAAAATCTGAATTTGAAACTTTATTACTTAACCTTGTGATTTTAGTTGAACAAGTAAACTAATTAGTAAACTAGTAAATGGGTAAAGTAGTAACCAGTGGAAGGGTGACTTAAAGAAGTTACTGCAGGAAAGGAGGCTTTTGCTAGACTTTGAGGTTCAAAACTTTGAAACCCTTCCCACTGATCTGACCAATACCTGTTGCTCTGCCTCTACTGTTGTCGGACGAAAGAGATCAGCAGCAAACCGCCCCTCTCCTTCTCTCCCTCTGCCGTGTGGGCTCGGCCCCACGCTCCAGCCTCTTCTTCCTTCTCCCCTCTCCTTTCCCTTTGCTCTCTGTCGCACGAGCGCTGAAGCCGCCTCGCCCTGTCATTGCCGTCGGTCAAAGCACTGCTCCCGAGCGTCCTCGCCTCACCTACTCCGGGACACGACCATGCCCTGCAGCGACTCGACCCAAGCACTGCCGCCCACGTCCTGCCGCCGAAGCCTCCAGACCACCGCCGACTCGCCGCCAATCACGCACTGCCACTCCTTCCTCCCCCTCGGTAAGCCTTGGTTGAACCGGCTATAAAGCCACCCGAGCCCTCTTCCTTGCTTCCCTTTCGCCTTTAGGCCCTCCCCCACTCTCAGTCGAGGCAGCATTGAGGCGAACCGCGTCTTCCTCCTTGCTTTCGGTCGGAGGCGCCGCCGCCACCCCGTGCGGCCGTTCTCCACCTTCGAGCTCCCTCCTCTCGATTCCTTCCGTCGGGATGCTCCTCACACTCCACTAATTCGTCTCCTTCCTTTGGTTTAGGCCGCCGTGCCCCCGGTTGTCTTCCCCGCGACCGGCACCGCCGAGCTCCGCACCTCGCCGTCGCCGACCTCTCTCCGGTGTCGTCGCTGGACTTTGGAGACCACCCCCGAGATCCCCTCGACGTCCTCGACCTTCTCGAGCCCTCGCCCGATCCGCTCCGCCTCTCCTCCGCCGCCGGTGAGCTCCGGCTCCTCCTCCCCTGTCCCGGGTGGCTGACAGCGGGGCCCCTCCCGTCAGTCTCCCCTTTCTCTCCCCGTGCGCGTGCGAGAATACGCTTTCCAGCCGAGGAAACGTATTTTCTCTTTTCGGATTTAAAACAAACCGAACCAATTCAAATTGCTATAGCCTTTGGACCTCTAATCCAAATCCAGTGAAACCACTCCCTAAAATTGTGTTAGAACATCTAGATTTATATTAGGTAAAACCATTTTAAGATTTGCTCTCTAGAATAACTTAGAATTTGATAATTTAAGTGTATATTTGAAAAATGTCTGAAGTAAGAAATTGAGCAAACAAACTCCAATCTATTTAAATCAGATCTTGTTAGACTCCATGTGCTATGTTTGATCCAGGTATGCGAAAAATATTTAGGGCTGTTCATGTTTAGACCTTTTATCTAATGAAACTTTGCTCTAGGTATAATTCTGGTAATTACTTGTTTCATTTCCTAGTAGCCTGTGCATGCTACCTTAATTAGACTAATTGACTCCATCACCACAAGCAACCCCGTAGCTTAGAGGTGGCACCCTGCTGCTTGGACCGTGAGGCCTAGGGTTCGAGTCCCAGCCGATCCGATTTAGGGATGACAACGGGTCCGGGTCCAACCTCCGTGGACCCGGACCCGAGACCCGAACTGTGGACCCGGACCCGAGACCCGAACTGTGGACCCGGACCCGGACCCGAATTTAATCACGGGTCCAATCTCGGACCCGGACCCGACAGGTACCTGGACCCGAACCGTTAGTTGAGTATGCATGCAAGAGGTATTCAAATAACATCAAAAAAATCAGCTAGAATAGGTCTTGAACACAACACCTCTTGATTCAATCCCATGGATATTTCCATTGAGCTATGGTGTGGCTTGTGACATGAGTACATGCTAATCTATTTTGAACTTACCTCACCTTCTACCTTAGAATCGGGTCCGGGTCTGGGTACCCACGGGTTCAACATGAGACTCGGACCCGGACCCAGACCCGAACTCGTATACCCGTGGGTCCAAATTTGGACCCAGACCCGGACCCGTCGGGTCGGGTACCCGCGGGTACCCGGACCCACGGGTATTTTTGCCATCCCTAATCCGATTAGTTTTCCTTCTTTTTCCTTGGAGCCACTGCAGGTTACCTCAAGTCCCTAAGATATCCATTCAGACTCGAGCCACATCACTAGCCCGATGGCAAGGGCGCTGCACTCCGGTCCAATAGGTTCCCAGTTCGAGTCCCATTAGAGCCAAAAATTCTTTTCTATTTTCATTTTGGTTTCAACCCTCCATATCTTTTGCTAGGAAGCTCCAAATTCACCCAAATAAATTTCTAAATTCGTATTTTAATCTCTAGCTCCTGATTATGCGAAGATATTGAGTGTTTGACCTCTGTCTAAAATTTAAATTCAAATTTAAACTATAGGTTGAATATGTGCTTTAAATGGAATTTGAGCAAATGAACTCCGATTCGCGTGAAACCAATTTCGTTAGGATCCATGTGCTGTGAATGATCCATTTATGTAAAAACATTTAAGGTTGCTTATGCTCTAAATTCGCTTATTAATTGAAACCATGCTCTAGGTGTGATAATTCCATTTATGCATGTAATGAGTTTAAATCTTGGAAACTTAGTGCAACCACTTTAATTGTGATGTAAAACAACCTAATATCTGTTAGCATGAAATTGCTTAGGGTGTTTTGATCATATTATTAGTTGCTCCATTAACTAGTTGATGACCTCACTTAAGTAACCTCCTTTACCGGAAAGCGTAATAGCATGTGAAAGCTTAGAATAAACCCTAGAATTGAGTGCTTGATGTATGTATTGATTCTTTGTTCGATTTGCTATCTGTATTCTTTTTGCCTTATTGGATCTTTATTTGTTGTTATGTACCGCGTGACGACGGGTAGAATCCGACGTAGTGAACGACTTCATCTTCGAACCCGAACTTCCGTTCGACGACAACGATCCGCAAGGCAAGCACCCTTTGAACTTGTTGATCCCAGATTTTCAAATGATTTCATCAATGTTTTATATGCATGCATTATGTTCTTAAAATGTTACTTGTGGTATCATGGTAGTTATAACCCCCATTTGTGGATATCCTCGATTATATTTATCACGTGATCCTTTGATAAACTTAGATTTGGGTTGACACATGAAAATGTGACTTGGGTAGATGTGATTAATAATTACTCATGCTTAACCCTGCTTAGAATGGAAAGGGTAGTCTTTGTAAAATTTGAAAAGGTTGGATATGACAATAAAGGATACCGATATATTGTTAAAAATAAAAATAAAACTATGATTTGGACGCGGGTGACTTAATGGCAATAGCCGGGTGTGTGAGGGTGTGCTCACACGTAGCTAGGGGAGATTGTCGCCCGGGTCGGATTAAGGACCGAACTCAGTGTTGTATGATCCAAGAATTACCGTACAACCACAATGCCGGTATGGGATGGCTATAACTAATTAAGTTACTAAGGGCTGGCTTTGCACGTGGAAAGGCCGGAGTAGCACGGGCTGTTCCTGCGGGATTGTTCGTAGGGGTGTCCACACAAAGGTGTGGGTTAGACACATACCAATGCAACAGTATACGCCTTACTAATGGGGGAGAAACGGGACGATTTGTTTGCCCGATACGGTACTGGGCTAGTGCAAAGTCAGGATTTAGTAATGTAAAGGTTATATATGATTTTTCCCTGGCGACACACCCAAGGAAGTGTGTTATTACCTGTTGCAAAAAGGGAAATCATTATTTGTGGGTAAAGTTGTACCACTCTGCAGAGTTAAAAAACTAATCGATTAGCCGCGCTCTCGGTTATGAGCACTTGGTGAACTTGCACTAGTTAGAAGGTGTTTTACTAATTTTTGCTAAAACGGGAAGATAAAATTTGAATAGAAACTTACCCCGCAGATGAGCCAACATTTGACATCTGTTGGCAATGTTGGACTCAGCTGTTGTGCCCTGTGTGGGCAGATATAGCGGTTTTTTTTGTGTCTAGGTTGATAATATGGTGGTTTGTGCCATGTGTTGGCCTTTGGATGGATATTGGACATGATTATGATCAGTTGAGATATGTTGATAATGATGCTCATTACTTTACTTATTTATCAAATGTTTTATGACTTACGCTTTTGAATTACTATTCAGTATTTACTTTAAATTTTGCTTTCCGCAATCAACCGTAGAGACCCACTTTTGTATCAACTTGCATATATTTAGGCTTGCAAACACTTGAAGTCTTGCTGAGTACAAAATGTACTCACCCTTGCCTCGTTGTTGTTTTTAGGTGCAGACTTAGAATATGTTGATGAACCGTACTGTGACGCGGGTTATGATGGCAACGACCATTCTTCTACCTAGTGTCTTACCTAGTCAGATGCCTGTGGTGTTTGGGTAGTGGCAATCTGAGGGTTAAGAATGTTTAGTACTTTTGGACTTGTAATATTATGTGGTTGAACTACTTAGCAAACTCTATAATATTTTGGTAATGTATGGACTTGATGGCAAATTGTGTATATGCGTGCTGGCTACTGATCCAAGGACCAGCACAGGATGCATATTTAGAACCTGCCTTTTTGTGATAGCATCGTATTGCAAAAAGGGAGGGTCTCACACTGATATACATAGAATATGCATTCCTTTTAAACATTCCTGAAACGAGGCATTAGTACCGGTTCGTAACACGAACCGGTATTGATGCACTCATCAGTACCGGTTGGTAACACGAACCGGTACTGATGCACTCTCATTAGTACCGGTTCGTGTTACCAACCGGTACTGATGCCCCGTGCCTTCAGTACCGGTTAGTGTCACGAACCGGTACTAATGTGAGGGCATCAGTACCGGTTAGTGTCACGAACCGGTACTAATGTGAGGGCATCAGTACCGGTTCGTGTTACCAACCGGTACTGAAAGCCCACTATAGCCCTGTAGCTAATAAACCGGTATTGATGTTACTATAATTACCGGTTCAAATCCAATCGGTACTGATGAGCCGGTATGGAAAGCCAGATCTGTAGTATTGTGTTTTCCCCTTTTGGGAATGAATAGCTGTACCCTTCCTCTGGTTCTGAGTCTGATGTTGAAGATGTTAATGAGCTCCGTGATGCTATTTCATCTGTCAATGTGATTCAAGTTGCTGATGACGTTGTAAGTGAATACCTCTCAAAGTTGAACCTTGATGAAGACAACCTTGCAACAAAGACAACCTCAAGTTGCGTACGTAGTTGAACAAAGTCCAACAGATTCAGTTGAAGCACAAAGTGATGGATCTGTTGCGGTGTCTAGAAGAATATATGATCTATCTTTTACTTGGAGATCAGTATTCTCAAGAGTTTATGTTTGGTATGGCAGCTTTGGTTCAAACATGTGGAAACCGAGGTTTCTGTGCTACGTTCAAGCGGGAAAGGTAGAGTTGAAGACACATTGTGTTATATATCATGCAACAAAGATTAGAATCCTTTATCAGAAATTTGTTGCCTGTTACGGCATTGATCACATCCGTGACTTTCTGGGATAATTTTTTTTTCTTAGAGAACGCTTTCCTTCTTAGAACAAATAAGATTGTCATCAACTCATTGTCTCCTTCCTTGAGATGTTGCCATCCTTAGAAGATGTTGCCAGCCTGCCTTAGCCACTTCGGTCTTCAAACTTTTATATAAGATTTTGTCATTTTGAGTCTTCTGTCTATATGTCTGTGTGATGTAATCAAAATATTATCGACTTGTCTTATTGTCTCTTTCATGAAGACATGAAGTCATGCTCATGTTAGACTGCGATAATCTTGTTGCCTGTTAAATTCATATGACTGGTTAATCAGTGTTATATGTGTGCTTTATGTGGTATCTGTTTTTGTGTGTTATCTGGCAAAAAATATCTGGTACCGTATCGATTTTGATCTGTATTCGATTCGAATCCGTGACCGATATTATCCGTGCCTTAGTCGTATCGGGTACTATCCGAATCCGATTCCGAATTCGACAAAAAAATATAGTTTAGGATACGAAAAGAGCGATATCTGATCGAATCCAAGCCGATTGCACCCCTAGCGACAGGATCATCCTCTGGTATCAAACTGCCCGGCACCACAACACTACAACCATCATCTTGAACCGTCGAGCATATCAATTCCTGCTAAAAAATTCCTGCTAAAAAATTTAAGCTACATGACACTATAGGAAGTTGAGCCCATTTCTTTTCTTTTCTTTTTTTTTGCTACAGGGCACTACAGGAACCTCGAGCATATCAATTCCTGCTAAAAAATTTAAGTCATATATTCTACTAGAAAGAAGGAAAAAACAATTGTGATTTTTTAGTGTAGTAGCTCTATTTGTGTATAATTTTTTTTTTGAAAATATATATGGTCACGACAAAATCCCGAGAATTCAGTGGACTGAGCGTACAAAATTATTTCAAGCGGTTGGGGCCGGCGAGATTCTTGTTTTGCACAGTCGCGGCACAATGCAATTTTTTTTTACAGTGGTTAGGGAGAGCGGAAAAATATACCTTGAGCTAAAAGAATTGCAAAACACGGAAAAAATCAGTCGTATTTTGACAGTTGACAAAAATTTAGAGTTCAAACAAGCGTTTGATAAATTCAAAATAAATACATATTTGGCAACGATATTTGAATTTATCGATATTTTTCTGTTCTGCTGATATTTTTCTGTTCTGTCTGACAGTCCCACCCTGGAGCCACACAGATATTTTTCTGTTCTGCTGCTAGCTAGCTAGAGTCGAAAACATGCTGGGGTTTGAAACCGGACCAGGTGATCGCCATTGCTCTCTTGTGATTAGAAGCAAACTTGTTCATCCCTTAAGCAGAATCAGGTATGCAACACTGAAACAATATGAAACAATCCCATAGATTTCTTATCTGATCTGCTTCTCCTCATCACTGGAAATGCATCGTTCCTAAGAACTGAATGCAATGTACAGATGTATACATATCTTTGCAAATTTTTCCTTGTAATTATGAGTTTATCCAGTCTGCTTCCATTTGAATACCAATTATAGAGGATTCAAGAAACAAAAAAAAGCATGTTTAATTCATTCTTGTAGCAGAGTTGCCTACCCCTAGATGATAAAACGAGGCGTGCAAACAAAACACAACCACATTGCATACACTTAAGCATAAATGCTTCTCCAGAAAAATGAATCACTACTTAGCTGCTGGAATGCACTTTGTTTTCTCAGGAGTCATATTAGTTCTCTAGAATCGCTTTTACCTCCTCCAAAACTTCACTGTTTTACTTGCATTTACTACTGATCCATTGCATGGGACAAAAAGTTGCACCTGCAGGAAAAAAGATGGGGATAATCTGAATTAGAAATTCTAGTAAAATGAGTTCCATATTGTACGGTTGTACGCAATATATGCCTTTTAACTAAATGTAAGCAAAAGATGTGGTTAGGTTTGTGTAGATATGCTAGAGTAAAAACACAGCCAGTTTATTTTAACTTCTGATAAAAACGAATTCTAAGAAGTTGCCCATAAGTTCACTTATTCCAAGAAATACTTTGTTGACAGCTTCTGAGATCTAGATTTGAGCATTCACTTATTCCAATACATAATCTGAATTAGAAATTTGACCATTCACTTGGTTCAATTCACATATGCAGAGCATAAAACCCCATGAGAAAACAGTGCTAGATTTCACATATTTGCACAGATTTGATATAAGAAACTAAGAGTATTCTTTTGCATAGGTTTGATGTATCAACTGGTACAAAGATCAAGCTCTACACAGAACTTGTACACTTGATATAACAAACTGTAGTATTCTGCATATTTGCTAATCTGACAACATTTTGCTACTGTCTTTGTACTAGAACACCCCCATGGTCATTGTAAAAAAATCTTCATTTCTCCACAACACATGCACATTTTGCATTGTATCGATCACTTGATGACCTGGAATGGAAAAAAAGGGGTATAATAAACTAATTTCATATTCTATTGATTCATTTACATTATGGTACACATATAGCAAACTTTATGCTTCTTAGTTCCTAGTTTATGAATTTTTACTTCTCTTGATAGTTAAGCTGCCTAATTGAAAAAACAGATTATGCCTAATTAGGAAACAATATTTTGCCTAACTGAAACATTAGATTTGCTTAGTTAGGAACAGTAGTTTTGCCTAATCGAAACAGCAGATTACGCCCAATTTGAAACAATATTTTGCCTAGCTGAAACATTAGATTTGCCTAGTTACGAACAGTACTTTGCCTAATGGAAAAGGTAAATTTTGTCTGAAAAAAATGAACATATATAAAGTCACCTTATTGCTAGCTTTTGGCTTTTGCATTGCATAAAAAACAACCTAGAACCCGCAAAAAGGAAAGTAGCATACATGATTCAGTATTTTGGCCCGCATATGAGTTTACATAAATGCAAATGTTATGGATTTTTTGTGTATTAATATAAAAAATAGTTGAGTATGTAAAAGATATTGTCTAGGCGTCATTTCAGTAAAAAATTATTATTATTTCTCTATAGGGACAAAAAAGTAAGACTTTATGGATCTGAACCAGCTGCCCTCTGATGTTGACTCCGCATTCCAAACTATAGCTTAATCTGGAAATCAAAAACACAGAACAAATGTAGGTTCTTTGCTTGGCTGCTGTTGCAAAACAGGATCCTCACAGTTGACAACCTTGCTTTGAGAGGATGGCCTCATTGTCCGGTTTGCTGTCTGTGCGGCTCAGGAGTGGAGTCGGCACACCATCTTATGATCACTTGTCCTTTCGCAAAGCAAGCTTGGGCGCTTTTATCTTAAAGACTGCATTCTCTGAATCTACCCCTGCAAAATCAGAACCCGGATCTGCCTGTAGATTCCTGGTGGCGAAGGCTGCATGCGGTTTTCCCCAAAGAGATTCGCAGAGAATTGGATGGGATGCTCATTTTTCTTTTTTGGAACATTTGGAAGGAGCGTAATGCCCGTGTTTTCAATTTGATGTACTCAACGGTTCTAGAGGTGGTCCAGAAATCGATTCAAGATTTCACGACGTTCCATATAGCAAAGAGGTCGGAGTAGGTTTCCAGGGGATGGGTTGTTAGGGTTCCCCCCCGCCCGGGGGGGGGTTGTTGGGAAGTTGCTTTTGTTTGACCTACGGGTCGGTCTGTATTTCGCTTCTTTCTTAATGAATAGGCAGAGCTCCTGCCCTTATTTCAAAAAAATAAAGATACAGGCAAAAAAAATTCGAATTTCTACACTCAGGCACCACATGTTCAGCAAAGGTTGCTAGTGTTTCTGAGGTTAGGCTGTCTCTTGAAGAAGAACAACTAGAAGATGCTCATACATTGTGCTAACTCGATTCCGAGTTTATATAAATCTGATCCTACATAGTAATAAATTTGCTAACACGTACAGAAAGATAATCTTCATATAAACTGAAATATTGTTTAATTTTCACATAAAAATGCTTATTTGTATGAAATGAGGCATTTAAACTGCAGGTGTGCAAGTTGTTCTGTTACCTATTTGATCTTGGGCATGCTCTTCCATGCCACATCGTTGTCAGGATGGCTCAGCCACTTGTAGGTCAAAATCTTGCCTATATTTGGCATGTCCTTCTCCTTGAAATCTGGTAGTATAAGATCATTCCAGTATTCACAATGCATGAGCATTTGAAATCCACAGTCATGGTTGCAACAGAGATGCAGATTTCCACACAGAAAGTGAGCACATAGAATATGAAATGCATTCATGAACAGAATGTAACTTAAACTCAGGAGAAAAGCAATTTTTTTTATGACTTACTTGTTTGTTTGCAATGGGACCTCAATATCTATGAGTTCATAGTTTTCTATGTTTTTCCTTGAGTTTAGGTAATGTATTGCCACAACTCCTTGATTGCAGAAATCATAGCGTGTTGCAGCAGCTTCTCAGTTTGTCATCAGCAAGGAACGAAATAGAATCAAAAATCACAGTATTTATCTGCATTCGAAAAAGTAAATCCATGATGTTTGTATATGATAGACAGGAGCTAAAGTAAAGCCATGCAGTTTGTATATGATAGACATGGATTTTTCACTATCAACTAAAGGACATGTCCACTCAATTAGCCAAAAGAAGATGACAAGCATACTACTTGTAGCTGTCAATAAACTTATCGGATGCAAATACCGGGCGCCTGTTACTGCAGCTAGACTTAGCATGTGGAAATCACTCTCACATAGTAAATGGCAAAATGATGCAGCAAGACCATGCACACACAATTACCTGCTGCCTATGTGTAGCTAAATCAATTTTCTAAACAAAGTAAACATGAAAACCTATGGTCCTTAGAGAAGCTGCACACTAAAAAAATTAGACTAATAACATTGACCTCCAAAAAAAATAGGGGAAAATCAACATCGAAACTACTACAGATTAGCTAAACAAAGGATGAACGATTACAGGTTGCAATAGCCTCTTCCCAGCCCTTCATATCTCACACTTGTAAATAAGAGAATTCATAGCTCATGATTCCGCAAGGCGCAAGCTCCTTGCCCGTACCCTTCCTCAATGGAGCACAAACTAGGTGAATAAATTATGAAATTGCTTGCTAATTGACAAAACAATTGCTTATGAAGGCCTATTACTTGGACAAAGGTAACCTTATTTGGGTAACCAACATTATGAATTTGCTTGATGCATTATTTTAAATTTCCTCGTAAAACTCAAAGCCATGTCACTTTGTGAGCTTTGTGAGTTGATGCAAAAATATTGTGAGCCACAATGCTCAAGAAATTGGAAGAGATTGATTCAAACTAAGCAATTCTACTTGTAACTTACTAAATGGAAAAAATAGACCTTGTGAGCAGTGCTGTTAAGGCAACGCCTAGGCGTCCCGGCGTCGCAACCGACCAGGAAAGGTGAACGCCTAGAACATCCAGGTGTCGCCCGGGACAAGTCGGGCTGACCTAGTGCGTGAAGAAGAAGAGCACCGCCGCGCCGCTGCCACCACCTCCGTCGCCTCCACTGCCGGCGGCTGCAGATCGGTAAGATCCAAACCCAATATGTCGCCTCTTCCTCCGTAGACTCTGATCTACGCCTCGCGTCGCTTCGACCGCCATCCTCTGCACCAGTCGTCGTTGCTTTGCATCGCGCCGCCGCTGCCAACGCCCGTCCTTATTGACCGCCGAGGTTGTGCTGCCGCTGATGCTCTGCTCTGCTGCCGTGGATGCTTGATCTGCAGCGGCCGTAGGCGGGGGCGGAGGAGATGGGAGAGGAGTCGACGGCCATAGAGGGAGGGGGCTGGAGAAGGGAGAGGAGTCGGCGGCAGCTGGGATGGAGAGAGGGCGGCAGCTCGTGATGGAGAGAGGGGGAGCGGAAGGGTTAGGGTTAGAGGGGGAGGCTGGCACCTGGGACTGGGCTGGGCACATGGGCCAAGTCCAATATTTTTTTGGTCGCCTAATCCTCGCCTAGGCGTCCAGGCGCTCGGCTAGCGCCTTGCCTTGCCTTGTCGCCTTGACAACCATGCTTGTGAGCCAATGCTTAATTAGAAGAGGTTGATTCAAACTAAGCAATTCTACTTGGTAAATGAAGAAAACTGAACTTGGTTCCTACCATACATCTGTTCGCACTTCAGTGAACACACCTCCCTTTCCAATTATTTAGGTTAGGCAAGCCTCTAAGACATTTAATAGGCAAGTTTGTTAAAAATTGTAAGCAAAAAATAGAGAAGCAATTGGAAAATTAAGATAACATAAAAAACAAATAAGGACAAAAAGGGATGATTCTTTGGAGCAGTCATGAAATATTTGTAAGCAGTTTAAGATTGATGTTCTCAACAAACTATTGTATTAGTTTGTTCTCAACAAACTCCGGTGGCACCTGCATTAGTTTGAGGGTTTGTACATACACTGAAAAGCAAAGTTTGAGTTAGTAATATAAATATTGTATGTAGATGCTAGCTTGAAACATAACATAGATAGCCATAAGATAGCTCTTGTTAAGCAGTACATGTTGCACATCAATATGGAGCCAACTAAAAATATTGCATCAACTGAAAACTGAATAAGTTAGTAATCTTTTCTAAGGTCAAGTTGAATTCCAAAATGCAGAAGGGTAATCTAAATAGCAAAAGGGATATACTCACCTTACTATAAACACAAGACTCCCTGATTTGTCTGTTAACACTCCTGTAAGTTGGATGTATATCAGTACACTGATAAGAGGCAAAAAGAAAAGGTGCAACCATTAGTTTTGTCCTACCGAAGTCATAGAAAATGGCATTCACATGAATGCACTTCACAGAAAATAAAAGGCCCATGAGATACCTAGCAAGAGTATCCACGGAGAGCACAAAAGCAAGACAAATTTTGAGCAATGTTTTCAAGGACACAAATATATGGAGCACTGTTTTCAAGAAGACAAGAACAAAAATGTATAGTGCATCGCGCGGGGATAATTTTCTACTGAAAGTTTGAAAATATCCTAAAAGGAGTTCAAGAAAATGAACTCATATCAATAATAGTCATCTCGCAAATGCTGTCAAGGGCTTAAGGCTTTGTCTACGGAACAAGCAACGGGCAACTCATTACAAGAAATTGAAGTAATCATCCATACTGTTGATAAAGGAAAAACGCATCACATCTGCAGGTACTTTATTTTTGGGTGAGGAATCTGTAGGCTTAAACTTTATAAACAGCGGAGCAAAAAAGGCTACTTCTTATGCTAGTAGCGAGTGACCAACCGTACCAAATCCTTCATTAATCCCATTTACAATGGAATCCTGAACTACGACATCACCGCCTAGCTAAACTCCTACTGCTAGGAAGACTGCAACCTAAACAATCTTGAGAAATTTGGATCGATTTGCGAGTGAAGGAGCACTACGAACAGATCTATCAGGGCAGTCATCGGCGCGCGGAAAGTAAGCAGGCAGTACCTTGAGGTTGGGGGAGGCGGCCTTGGAGTCGAGCGACCCCCAGGCGCCCGCCGCGGGGGCCGAGCGACGGGGACGGCGCTGGCAGAGGAGCGGATGGGCTGGAAGTCGTAGCTGGGAAGAACCTCTTCGGTGCCGTTGCCGTTGGCGCCGCCGTGGTGGGCGTGGTGACCGTGGCTCTCCGCCTCCTCCCGCGGGTCGGGGCTCATCAGATCGACAAGCCCGCCGCCCCTGCCGGCATCGGCGGCGGCGGCAGCAGAGTGAGGGGGCGAGGATGCGGCGGAGCCCTGTCACGACAGGGGATCGGGTGTCGGAAGACGTTGTCGGACGGTGAATAGGAGTCGTGGGCTGGCGTTAGAAAAGGCCCGGTCCAGTTAAAACAATGTAATTCCATAGAAAGGAAAAGGAGACTATGTAGAGGGAGAATACTACTGCTGTAAGGATCACGGAAAAGAATATACAAACTTTACTTTGTGCTTCCTTTCTTCCTCTCCACGTTCTTCCTTGCTCTTCTCTGTTCTTCCTTTTCTCTGTGTCTGAACCATCGTTCTGTTCTTCGATGTTTGTAATCTCACGTCTAGAACTCAGTTCAGGCCAAGGATATGACAACTTGGTATCAGAGCTAAGCCGATCGTGTGCAAAGCCAGACCTAGAGCTGTGAAATTTCGGAAGCGGGTTGGGGACGATCGGCGATTTCGATTGCTTGATTGTCTCTATGAATTTTTTTTCCAGTAATCCGATTGGCTCGGTTCGGTGGACGATCGCTGGCTCCGCCAAAGCCCTCACCACAAACTCTCTTCGTCCTCGAGGCGATGGGAGAAGCGATGAATCAAGCGGAAGAGAGGTGGGGAATGATGCAACAGAGTTTCGACCAAGTGTTCTCCAAGCTCGAAGCCATCGAAGAGACACAGCAACGGATGCAGATGCAGATGGATTTGGCCGCAAAAGTGGCGGACAATCAGATGCGAGAGCATCAGCTGTTAGCCAAGCAGCTGGAGGCGACCGCTCAGGCCGTCGCTCGGATTCGGCGGAACAGTTGCGCTATCCATCGCGGAACCCGAAGGAAGTCATGCAAACTCAAGGACCGGGGGGTGGAGCAGGTTCTTATTCATCGACGCCTCTGCTACCAACTCCTAAGAGAGCTTCTCTGACTGGCACCATGAAGGATCATGCTAGTCCAGCAAGGGGTCAGGGAGAGCAGGGTAACACGCACCGAAGCATGTTGCCGAAGTTGCAGTTTCCAAAGTTTGATGGAGAAAACCCCAGGATATGGAGGGACAAGTGTGTAGACTACTTCACCATGTTTAGCATTCCGGAGATCATGTGAGTGTCTGCAGCTACCCTTCATATGGAGGGAAATGCAGGAAAATGGCTGCAGGTGTTCAAGCTGAGACAGGAGTTGGGGAATTGGGAGCAGTTTATTTCTGCAGTTGAAATGAAGTTTGGGGTGCATGATCACAGAAGAGCTCTGGAGGAATTGCAAGATCTGCGACAGAAAGAGACTGTTAGAGAATATCAACTGAAGTTTGAATAAGCAATGTACCAAGTTTACATGTTTAACCCTTATTATGATGAGGAATTTTTTGTTTCACAATTTCTACGGGGGTTAAAGGAAGAGCTGAGGGGACATGTTCAGAGCCAGCTACCAGCAACGGTAGAGAGAGCAGCACTTCTGGCCAAAATGCAGCAAGATGTGCAGGATAGAACTCGGGGCAACAGTAATAAAACCATCGGAGGCAAGGAGTTAGCCAAAGGGGTTAGAACTGAGTTGGGAGAAAGTTCAGTGAAAATCGGCCAGGGCGAGTTATGGCGAACCAGGCAATTGAGGAATTATAGGAGAGCTAATGGACTGTGTTATCAGTGTGGCGACAAATATCAAGTGGGGCATCACTTGTATTGTAAGGTTTTGCAACAATAATGATAACCAATGGAAAAAGATTATAGATTTCAAGTATAAAACTGAGGACCCAAATATCTTTCTCTGTGACTCTAACCATGCTTCGGTATTTTGGAAGAGTGTCCTTTGGGCTATGAAGGCCACTAAATTTGGTTATAAGTGGAAGGTGGGAAATGGTAATAAAACTAGATTCTGGGAAGACATTTGGTTTGGTAATTCTTGTCTTGCGACACAATTCTGGGATCTTTATGTGCTTTCTAATGAGAAAGGGGTTACCGTCTCTGAAATTTGGGATGGCACTAACTTCAAATGTATTTTTAGGAGAATCTTTTGCGATAGATTAATGATCAGTTGGTTTGAGTTGGTAGAAGTGGTTAATAGCATTCGTCTCACTGTTGATGAAGATGCTTTAGTTTGGCAATACAATAGTAATGGAATTTACTCTGTTAAGTCTCTTTATGTTATTATCAACTTCAGAGGGGTGTGTCCTGTGTTCATTCCTGCGATTTGGAGTCTTATTGTTCCCCCTAAAATCCAGCTGTTTCTTTGGCTCATCTCTCACAACAAGATTATGACTAGAGATAATTTGCTAAAAAGAGGGTTGAATAAAGGAATTTTGTGTAGCTATTGTTCTGAAATTGAGTCTGTGAATCATCTCTTTTTTGAGTGTGTTGTGGCTAAAAATACTTGGAGTATCATCGGCGAGTTCTTTGATATGAACATTGGTTATAACTATGAATCTGTTGCCCGTTTCTGGCTGAGTAATAAGAAAAATGCGGTGTTAAATGCTATTTGCGCTGCTTCTTTATGGAGTTTATGGATTAATAGAAATAACATGATTTTTCAACAACAGGAGTGGTCAAATATGAAGACGATTTGGTGGAAAATTCTCATTTATCTAAGGAGTTGGAGTCCGTTGATGAAGGAGGAGATGCTAGCAACAATGAAGAATTTTTGCGATTGGCTAGATGCCAAAATCCGGGCGCCACTGCTTCTGGAGTTCATGATCAAGGAACCAACTTGATTAAAACGCAAAAAAAAAAGAAATAGTGTCTCGATGACCAGCCTCGGGAATTAATTTGCTCTATGCTAGCAACAATGAAGAATTTTTACGATTGGCTAGATGCCAAAATCCGGGCGCCACTGCTTCTGGAGTTCATGATCAAGGAACCAACTTGATTAAAACGCAAAAAAAAAAGAAAAAAAGAAATAGTGTCTCGATGACCAGCCTCGGGAACTAATTTGCTCTAATGGTTTAGCTATGAATGTTTTCTTTGTGTGTAAATATTAATTTTCTGGTTACACTGCTGCTATTTTCCTTTGGATTGTCAAAATAGGTGGTTGCTGATGCTGTGGTTGTCAAGGTGGAAAAGTTTGCTCAGAAAGAGGTTGTTTTTTTTCTGTGGTTATGCCGGTTGTCTTGCCTGAAGACTTGAGGGTGGTTGCTGGTGATGTAAGGTGTCAAGGTGGAAAATTACTCAGCAAGAGGCAGTTTTGTGTTTACGCCGGCTGTTTTGCAAGAAGATCTGAAGGTGCGGGTGATGGTAGCTGGTTGCTGGGAGCATGTTTCTGGAACTAGTTGTTTTTTAATGTTCCCTGTTTTTGGTTATCTGCTCTAGCGTTTTGAAAGTGTTTGCACTGATGTGCTCTGGGATGTTATTTTCCTCACTAGGTTTGTCTCTGTTTTTGATGTTTTGAGGAGGTTTTGTAAGGTCTATCCTATATTCGAACTTGATGGTGTAATCTCTCAGTTTCTTTAATGAAACTGGGGCATCAATAATTGATGTCCTTTTAATCAAAAAAAAACTTGTATTGTAAGAAGAAAGGGCAAGCTTAGCTGCAAGTTTTGCAGGTAACTGATACAGAGGAGTGGATATCTGATGACACTTTGGATTTGCTAGAGAGAGCAGAGTTAGGAGTGGAAGAATCATGCAAGGTATCTATCAATGCAATCTCAGGCAGTGATGAGTTGGAGACAGTGCGCATTAGAGCTCTAGTAAAAAATCAGATTATGTTGATCCTTATTGACTCGGGCAGTTCACATAGTTTTGTGAACTCAAATTTTTTGAACAAAATAGGGATGGCAACTACTCAGCTCAAACCCATACAAGTTCAAGTCGCCAATGGTGATACATTGTGTTGTGATCGCTGGGTTCAAGGGTTAGAGTGGTGGACGCAAGGACACACGTTCAAAACAGATTTGAGAGTACTCGAGCTGGGCGCTTACGATGCTATTTTGGGTATGGATTGGTTGAAGAAACACAGTCCTATGGGTTGTCATTGGAAGAATAAAACACTTGAGTTTGTGTATGGAGGAAAGCAAGTCAGGTTGCAAGGAGTTCAAGGCAATTCAGTGGACAAACTTTCAGAGTTAAACGGTAAACAATGTGTGAAGTGGCATAAAGGGAATGAAATCTGGGTCATGGCAGTAGTGGAAGAATGCCATGAAGCCAAGGAAGAATCGGTACCAAGTGAAGTGACAGTGGTATTAATGAAGTATGAAGAAATCTTTGGTGAGTCGAAAGGGATTCCACCCTTTCGAGAATATGATCATGCTATTCCATTGGTTCCCAATGCCACACCTGTCAACGCCAGACCATATCGTTATTCGCCTTTACACAAAGACGAAATCGAGAAGCAAGTAGAGGAGATGCTCAAAACGGGAGTGATTACTCGTAGCACGAGCCCTTTCGCTTCACCGGTCTTACTTGTTCAAAAGAAAGATGGCTCTTGGCGGTTTTGTGTAGACTACAGAAAACTGAATGAGCTGACTATCAAAAATAAATTTCCGATGCCAGTGATTGATGAATTGCTAGATGAGTTGGGAGGGACACAATATTTCTCTAAACTTGATTTAAGAGCAGGTTATCATCAAATATGGATGAAAGAGGAAGATGAGGCCAAAACAGCGTTCAAGACTCACCATGGTCATTATCAATTCCGGGTTATGCCATTTGGTCTCACGAATGCCCCGGCAACATTTCAATGCATAATGAATGCCATGCTTCAACCTTACTTGAGGAAATTTGTTTTTGTGTTTATGGATGACATATTAGTCTATAGTCCGACTCTAACGCAGCATATTGAACACCTCAGGATGGTGCTAGAGCAGTTGAAACAACATCAGTTTTTGGTGAAGAGATCCAAATGTTCTTTTGCTCAAAGGCAACTAGCTTATTTGGGACATATTATATCTGCACAAGGAGTGGCCACAGATCCTGACAAAACAGTGGCAATGGTGAATTGGCCCATTCCAACATCAGTCACAGAATTAAGAGGTTTTTTGGGATTGACCGGGTACTATCGCAAATTTGTGTGCAATTATGGCATGATAGCTAAGCCCCTCATAAACTTGCTTAAGAAGAAGGCCTTTATTTGGGATGAGCAGGCTACACGAGCTTTTACATCACTCAAATCAGCTATGGCATCGGCCCCGGTGTTGTCATTACCAGATTTCAGCAAAGAATTTATGGTGGAAACTGATGCTTGTGATGGAGGCATAGGTGCAGTTTTAATGCAAGACAACCACCCCATCGCTTTTCTCAGTAGAGCCCTGGGGATTAAACATCAAGGACTCTCCATTTATGAAAAGGAGTTCTTGGCTCTAATCATGGCGGTGGAGCGTTGGAGACCGTATTTACAGCGAAGTGAATTTGTTATTCGCACTAATCATCAAAGTCTCTGTTACCTCGAGGAACAACATCTTCAGTCGCCAATGCAAAAGAAAGCAATGACACGATTGATGGGACTACAATCCAGGATTGTGTACAGGAAAGGCAAAGAAAATGTAGCCGCCGATGCATTATCTCGGATTGGCCATCTGATGGTACTCACTACGGTGTCCGAGATCCGGCCAGTGTGGGTGTAGGAAGTCTTAAATTCTTACACCACCGATAGTAAGGCTCAGGAGAAACTCCAACAGTTGGCGATCAGTAGCCCGGATGAGCACGGGTATGAGCTAATTCAGGGATTGATCAAAACAAAGGAAGAATTTGGGTGGGTGCGAATTCGGCCCTACAAACCAAACTGATTGATGCATTTCATTCTGGAGCAGTTGGCGGACACTTTGGGATTCTGGCCACGTATCAACGTCTTAAGGCTCTCTCCAAGGATGGCCTGTAAAACAACCTTTTTGGATATTTAGGGGCCTATTCAAGCCTGTAGCATCCCAAGGGGGCGTGCTATGTGTGCCTCTATCAAAGAGGCCGGAGGGGTTCATCCCTATATGTAGAGGCTGTTCTCGCGTGTGCTATGTGTGAAGGAGAGTCCAGGCTATGGTTGGGAATCGATCCAATATAAAGGCCCAAATCGAATACAGGTTGCACTGTTCAGGGCTCGTAGAGGCTTGATTTTTCAGGCCATCCTTGGGTTCAGCCTAAGAAGCTATTCCTTTGGGACAGGTTGAAGAGGTCTGTGGAGGAGTTTGTGAAGCAATGCTCCATCTGTCAGAGGGCAAAAGGGGAACACACACGTTCGGCGGAGCTCTTGCAGCCACTTCCTTTGCCGACCGGAGTATGGCAACATGTCACGATGGATTTCATCAAAGGGTTGCCAAAATCAAAAGGTTTTGATGTGATTATGGTGGTAGTCGATAGACTATCCAAATATGCTCATTTTATACCACTCCGGACCATTTGATTAAACCTTGCGGAACTGCCACCTTTCCCTTCTTAACCAAGCGACGTTCCACCACATACTCTGGTTTCAACGGAACAGCATCAAGCTCGGCCACCTTAGGCAGAGTGGTGAACACAGGTGAGTAATTAGGAGTATAGTTACATTCCCGTGCGTTGCTACGAAAAACAAAATTGATAACGAAAAATAAAGATTTAAAAATAAAAGAATTATTTCACAAAATCAAACATCTATCTTTAACGCTTCGTTTCTTGCGAAAGCTGGCTAATTAAAGCAACGCTTCGTTTCTTGCGTAGGGCAATTAAGCAGAGCAATTAAGCGGCAATTAATGACGTGGGAAGAACGGGCCGCTGCCACCAAGTGCTGCTTTAGAATAGTAGAGAAAAGTCTTCAATTGAGAAACGTGAAAAACAGGATGAATTTGCGCTCCCTTCAATTGAGAAGGGAAATGTGGCAGTTCCGCAAGGTTTAATCAAATGGTCTGGAGTACCGATCGAGGCTGCCACCTGGAAAGACTTAAATGTACTCAGTGATTGATTTCCAGATTTCATTGCTTGCGGACAAGCAATGCCTGCTGGGGGGGATAATGTCACGACAGGGGATCGGGTGTCGGAAGATGTTGTCGGACGGTGAATAGGAGTCATGGGCTGGCGTTAGAAAAATCCCAGTCCAGTTAAAACAATGTAATTCCATAGAAAGGAAAAGGAGACTATATACAGGGAGAATACTACTGCTGTAAGGATCACGGAAAAGAATATGCAAACTTTACTTTGTGCTTCCTTTCTTCCTCTCCACGTTCTTCCTTGTTCTTCTCTGTGTCTGAACCATCGTTTTGTTCTTCGATGTTTGTAATCTCACGTCTAGAACTCAGTTTAGGCCAAGGGATATGACAAGCCCACCGCGGCGAGGCCTAGGATCTGCCTGTCCATGAACTGCGACGCGTTCATCGCGGCGAGGCGAGGTGAGGCGACGGCGGATGAGCCGATCGGAGTTGGGCTGTTGGGGGCGGAAGCTTATGCTTGCAGAGGCCGGAGGGAGGAGGAAGGCGTGCCTCGATCTAGGGTGCAAATATAGCGTGGATAACATGGCGACGGATTGGGATCGAATATAAACCAGAATCATACGGTATCGAATATTTTTTTAAAAAATAGATGCTATGTAAAAGCACATATATAACACTAATTAATCAACCGTATGAGTTCAATATGTAAAAGATTACTGCAATCTAACGAGTCATTTTATTGGGCAGTCCAATAAAATTGCAAAAATACATTAATTTTAAACAATATACTTATAATAAGTTTTGAAACATAGAATGATACATAAATAATATCACGATAAATCGATAACAAAATTCAATCTACTTCGGTTATTCGGTAGGTGGACTAACAAGACACAAACATAATCCTTATGCTATCAATCTACTTCGGTATGTGGACTAACAAGAGGTATCTTAAACACAATAAAGCAGCATGTTCTGAGTTTCCAAATCTCCATAACAAAATGATAGCAATTCCATAGGAGAATGAACAAGCCTCTGAAGTCATCTATAGGTGAATCACATTCTTAGGCCTCACTCAGATTTCTCATTGTTCCACAGAAGCATATGCAGGACAGCAAGTACTGGAGTCTGGACTTTTGTCACTCTAAGACTGTAAGACAAGCTTGCTCTAGCTCATACCTCTACTGCTCTAAACTCTGAACTATGCTGCAGTCCGGTTGCTGCAAGCCACCAACATCAATACATCATGCACCTACAGCGGGCTATCGGTGGAACAATGCTCCAAATATCTTGTGCTACCAGTGCAACTCATGCAAGGCCGGTGTGATGACTGATGGAGTAGGTGCTCTAGGACTGGCACAAGATATCTGTCCTCAACGTCATTGTGCCCATCATCCTCATCTGCATCAGCTCATGTGGGTGTTGCTCCTTCAAGAATGCCCACCGCTCCGAGTCCGAGTACCCAAATGGGTAAATCGGACGCGCGGGCGCACACTACTACAGATCTGGCCATCAGTACCGGTTCACAACTGCCATCAGTACCGGTTTTTGAACCGGTACAGGCCATCCAGGTCTGATGCCCAATGGACATCAGTACCGGTTCCACCAACCGGTACTGATGCCACCAACCGGTACTGATGAGGTGATTATCAGTACCGGTTTGTGGAACCAACCGGTACTGATGAGGTAATGATCAGTACCGGTTGGTGGAACCAACCGGTACTAAAGACTTGATGATCAGTACCGGTTTGAGGAACCAACCGGTACTAAAGACTTGATGATCAGTACCGGTTTGAGGAACCAACCGGTACTAAAGACTTGATGATCAGTACCGGTTTGAGGAACCAACCGGTACTGATGAGGTGACGATCAGTATCGGTTGGAGTAACCAACCGGTATTGATGAGACACTATCAGTACTGGTTGGTGCTTCCAACCGGTACAGATGAGCATAAAATTAATTGTTCACAACATTAGTAGCTCGAATCCATAACCACATAGATTAATCAGCTAATTGCTTCAGTAGAGAAACATAAGCGGTGCAATTTAGACGAGTCATGAATACGCACAAGATGCGTGAAGAAGACAAAGCAAAAGTGTAGCCATAAGATGATCCCGGCCAGCACACCAAAACATGACACAAATAGAAGCCAAATGCAACTAATTTAGTAGTATATTACCCCCAAAAGAAAGCTAGTTTGGTTGTTTTCATGGATGCACTCGCTGTCTTTTTCGGTGTGCCGCTATCTATGGACTTGTTCGCACTTCTTTTCTTCATGGATCCCTAGTTCAGTTAACACATGCACAATGCGCGTGAGAGAGAGGATGAGGACTAACGAGCGGGGCTCGATCGTCAGTGGCCCGGGGCAGGGGCAGCGGTGGAGCGGCTCACCGGCGGTGATGGAAGGGCGGAGCGGCTTGGGCGAGTGCACGATGAGCTCGAGGGCGAGGAGAGGAGTCCAGAGGTGGTCTTCTAGGTCTTGCGACGGCACCGGGAGAGGGTCGGCGGCGGTGTGGGGTGGAGCTCGCCAATGACGTCCGTGGAGAGGATCGCCGGGGGCGCGGCGACCTAAATCCCAGGGGGGAAATGAATCAGCGAAGCTGGGGGAACGTTAAGCCTAAAGGAATTGGAAGGAGAGCTCTCAGAGGGGGGAAATCGCTCGCGCGAACTCACGGCGGCGGTTTCGCCGGAGGCGGGGAAGAAAGCCCGAGTCTCGGGGAGGGGGACTCGTTTCGGGGTGGTCACAACGCAACTGAGAAGGAAAGGAAAAGGGGGGGTGGGTAAGGTTCTGGTAAGGTTCCCCAACTGCTATAAAATTTTGAAGTAAAAACTCTCAGTTTATTAAATTAGAAAAATTTGACAATTGGGGCTTTCCAATTTTTAATTTCGGGAAAACATTTAAACTCTCAGTTTAATTTATGCTTCTTGCTATTTTTTATTTTCTAAAAGTACTAAAATTAGTCATTCATTTCTAAATTTTTTTACCAGGGGTAGGAATTACAGATAGGGGTAAATGGTAAAATCTTTGGCTTCAAAAGAATTGTACGTTTTCTTAATCAAACCAACCATATATGCTTGTCAAATCAAACTTTTATATTTAATTTAATGGAACAAAAATCCCCCAAATTCATTTTTGACTTTGGAAAAAGGTTTTTACAGGTCAAAATTACTTTAGTAAAAGTTTTGTTACCAAATTACTTTTTCTTTTTCTTTTCACCATTTTCTAAATCCAATTATTGCATGTCCTTCCCATTTTTTCTGAAATTAAACCCAAATTGAAGAATGGAACCAAGACATTGGATTTTCACGTTTCCAAAAGATTCATTTTATTTAAGCAACATTTTCAGGATGTTACAAGGTTAAAATCGGAGGGAAGATGAGATATGATATTTATCAAGCATGTAATCCAATGGAAGGATGACATGCAAAATACTAATTAGTCACGGAGCAACAAATTTATTCGATTTATTCGGTTTCAGAGTTTTATTGATTAATTAAAGAGTTAATCAGTTGTAGTTGACTAGCGTTAATAATGGTATAGTCAATCATCTTAATAATGCTTGATTAGGTAGTTACAATAAAGGAAATATATCATGGTATATAGGTAGGTAAATTTGCGATATATATGTAGTTATCTCAGAATTGTGCTATAGAACCTCTTTGGCATGCATCAAGGAGTTTCGTAAATCATTGTAAAGATTGACTATGCTCTAATAAGTTAAAACTAAAATAGTGTTGTTGAGCGGTCTCATCCAAATTGGGGACACGTTGAGTCTTTCATAGTATTCTCTCATAATATCTAGCCTTGAGAATAGAAAAAAAGATAGTAATTATTTTATAATATGTGAGTTGGAGCTGTGATATCATGAATTTTTTAAGAACACAAAGCTGTTAGTCTTATATTTAGCCTATATTTAGTAACGTATTGTTTTTGGCTCATCTGTTCCATGTGTACATATTGGATATTGCCCCTGTGGGCCACAATGGAATACTGTTAATTCTCTACTTTCCTAACCAGAAATTTCAGATAAACTGTATATCGATACTGTTGTATCGATGTATTATCTAACATGTTTTTTTTGCACAAGTTCTTTTGAAATAAAATATACACATGTAGCTTTCATTCCTTGAAAGAATTGAAAAACTTTAACCTGGGAATTTCTACTTTTTTTAATTTTCGTCGTTGGCGTCGAATTTTCTAAAGATCTTATTTGGATGCTCCTGTTGTATTCACACCCTAGATCAAGAAGGCGTTGAGAGGAGTGAAGGTGGAAGTTACTCACCGTGGCAACATGCGGAGAAAGTACCGGATATCTGGTCTGACAACTCAGGCAACTCGAGAGCTAACGTATGAAAGTTTGTTTTCTTGTTTTACGAGGCATTTACCAAATAAGAAACATATGGCTTTGCCATCCAACACATGCACCTACCTTCCTTGCCTTCAAGTTGGCAATCAGCAGCGCCCTAATTACTTGCCTATGGAGGTAAGCCAAGTGGTGAATCAATGTAATGAATTTCTGCAACATCACTCCGTGACTCCATAATATGGGAATTGTTTTCATTTGGTTATGTATATAATGATTAGAATTTAACTTATTCAGGTCTGCAAAATAGTGGAAGGGCAGAGATACTCCAAAAGATTAAACCAAAATCAGATAAGAGCTCTCTTGGAAGAGACATGTCAGCACCCACGTGATCGGCAGCGTGATATAATTCAGGCACAAAATTTCTCGTTCTTCACGTCTTATGGGTTTCTACAATTGTTTGTGCAAATTTAGATGTTTTTACAAAATTTCTCATTCTTCACGTCTTATGGGTTTCTACAATTGTTCTTCACGTCTTATGGGTTTCTGCAATTTGGCCCCCTCTATATCCGCAGCGCTAGCTCTTTTAGTAATTTGTTGTTGTTGTTTTCGTGCTATCGCCGGCCTTATCTGTTGTTGTTTTCATGCTATCCGTTTGTCTATTATTTATGTGTGTTTCATTGATCGTGTCTATGTTTATGCTCCGTTATTGCGCGCGCGTTGGATACTGGTTTCCTTGTTTCTGAGCATGCAGTGCTCTTGGTGTTCGTGGTCGTGCCCTATTTCGTATGCACATCTAGCTGCTGTGCTTTGTTTTGCGCGTTGGATATATATTCTTTTTGTACATTAACCTATTTTAGCCGCTTTTATCAAACGTGTTTCGATTGTTATGTTGTTGCGTCTACCTTTGATTTCTCGACCTGGCTGAGGCTGTTGCTGTTATCCTCTTGTTTCTATTTAGAGTATCGATCGGATTTAATTGTTAGACAACCTCGCTATCGAATAGTCCGGGGTTGCAAATACCTGATTATGGATGCATTCTCATAACCAACGTATATCCCAGACTTGCGGAGAGGGCCCATTGCAGTTCGCCGTGGGGGTGGTATAGGTACATATACCATTCATTCAAATCTTCAGGATGACCCATTACACTAGTTGCATAGTTGAATGGGTGTTGTAGGCCGACGGTCTATAATTGATGAGTACTGCTGCGTGCATGACTGTGTGTCCCCAACAAGTGTTGGGCAAGTTACAACTCTGCAAGAGTGGTCGGGCTATGAGCTTAATCCTCTTTATTAGTGCTTCAGCTATTCCATTTTGCGTATGGATGTGCGGTGCGATGTGCTCAACAGCTTATTTCAGATTCTTTGTGCAATAATCATCAAATGCCTTGGAAGTAAATTCGTTGGCATTGTCCATTCGAATGGACTTCAGGCGATGATCAGGAAAAACATTCTTAATTCTGATGATCTGCGAGATCAGCTTTGCGAATGCATGATTCCTTGTTGACAGCAAACATGTATGCAACCATTTCGAGGAAGCATCAATGAGCACCATAAAGTTTCGAAACGGCCCTGACATGGGCTGAATCGGGCCGCAAATATCCCCCTGAATGCGTTCCAGAAATGCAGGGATTTCATGTTGCACTTTCATAACAGAGGGTTTTGTTATTAATTTCCCAGTGGCACATGCATGGCACACAAAATCTTCGTGATTCGGGAAATTTTTTAACATTAATGCCATGACCTTGTGAGTTGTTAACTATATTTCTCATCAATCTAAGACCAGGATGACCTAAATATACAATGCCATAACGACAATAATTCAGAGCTTCTAAATACAGTCTTCAAATAAGTATACACTGCGTGTGCATTGATTATCGTGTAGTACAACCCAGATTCATATGAGGGATATTTTTCTAATACCATTTTTTTTCATATTCCGCGTGCTTCACAATGCACAAGTGTTCTTTGCCATTTTCTTCATTGGTTTCTACGTGAAAACTATTGGCGCGGATATCTTTGAAACTTAAGAGAGTGCGAGTTGATTCAGGGTAGAAGAGGGCTTCTTTAATTACCAAAGTTGTACCCATTGGCAATATAATTGTGGCTCTTCCTGAGCTTATTATATGCGTATCGCTTCTTGCGATTGTCGTAATCCTTCCAGCGTTCTTCGTGATCGTCTGGAAGTATTTCGACTCTCTTAAGATGGTATTTGTTGTGCCACTATCAACAATGCATATTTCCTCCATTGGGCGCTACACAATTTCTAGATGATAAGAAATATAATTCTATTCATACAGTGGCAAAGTAATTCAAACATTGCTTGCAAATAAAGAATACTGGACTAAATAATAAATTGCAGTTCTATTCATGAGAAAATGTATGCTCTTCGAGAGCTTACTATTCATTATGCAATCTGATGTCTATGTGAGATAATTCTGACCATTCAGGTTAGTTCTTCAAAAACTCACGTTAGACAATGCCAGACCTTTACACATTCATAAGGTTCTTCCATTAGATTATTGCGTGCAATCTAATAGGAAGTGGCTGCTAGATTCAATAAAATGCATAATTAAATTATCATGAATTTCCAGCAAACTAAAGAAAGCAACAATTTGAAGATTCATAAATACAAGATTCATAGATGCGAGATTCATAAATGTAGGATTCATAAGTACAAGATTCATAAATACAAGATTCATAAATACAGAATTCATAAATACAGAATTCATAACTGCAAGATTCATATATACACAGATTCATAAATATTCAGAAATACAACTACGTGCATGTAGGTGATCGGCTTCGTGCAAACGATCAGATTCATATGCACGATCCACTACTACAGAATGACACATTACTATCGCTTCATCTGTGTCGGTTCTAAACTTTTGACTTCAGAACCGATTGTGATAAGCATATTCCATTTGGAAATCTTGGTAACAGGTTATCACAATCGGTTCTGAGAGAGAACCGATTGTGATACGATAATAAGCCCAATCGGTTCTAGATAAGAACCGATTGTGATAATAATTTTGTTATCACAATCGGTTTTTATCTAAAACCGATTGTAATAAGTAGGTATTATCACAATCGGTTTTGGGAAGAAACCGATTGTGATGAGCACAGGGGTTATCACAATCAGTTCTTTTCCAGAACCGATTGTAATGAGAAGGTATTATCATAATCGGTTTTGGGAAGAAACCGATTGTGATGAGCACAGGGGTTATCACAATCGCTTCTTTTCGTAACCGACAGATGATTTTTTGGCAACACCACGTGCAACCAAGAACGTCTGATAGCCATTAGAAACATAGTTTTTGTGAGATCCTCCACTCACACATTTCCCCTTCAGGGAAGAAGAAAAACAAACTCCAACACGGCCGCTCTGCTTGAATCCCAACACGTACCTCTTGTGCCCTTCATTCATGCTTTAATATTTGTGCAAAACTTGTATTTTCTGGACGATGAACAAGACTGGCCTGCTAGAATCCCAACTCGCGGTTCAACTCTCAGACAATTTATATAGACACATGTAGTGATGCAAATTATATATAACATTATAGTAGCATGCATGCAGCAGATAATAATAATATATATACCATTCCACACATTATACTTGTTTTTTTATCAAGAGGACATGAAACATTTTGACTTGGAACAACAGAACATTAGAAAGATACAATGCACAAAAATATAAAAGAGATTCAAAATAGTGTAAAGGCAAAGAATAGATTTCATCTCGCACTAGGCCAACAACCCTAATATATTAAACAAGTCAGTATTTCATTACAATATATCACCACATCCATTGTTTATAATTAGTAAACATATAAAGGGGGACTGCATTACACCTAATATATTAAATTTACTACTCATGCTCTAGCCCGAGTAACCCGAAGTCATCCGAGTGACCCGAGTCACCCGAGTCGCCAGAGTCGCTGGAGACTACGCGGACTAGTGATGGTTCATCCTCCGATGATGAACCCGATCTAGACGACGCCAGGTCCCTATGGTGATCGGGCGCGTAGTACTCCTCCACCTTCTCCTCCTCCTCCTCCTCCTCCTCCTCCTCCTCCTCGCCGTCGCCGCCGCCGCCGCCCCTCGCCATCCTCCTCGTCGTCGTCGTCGTCCTCCTCGTCGTCCCCCTCGTAGTCGTCGTCCTCCTCCTCCTCGTCGTCGTCGTCATCTCTGGGGCGCTTGCTGCCTTTGGAGGCGCCCGGATGGGGTGAGAAGCCGGGAGGGACGACGGGATACAGGTGGGGCGCTGGCCCCACGTCGGAGTGAGGCGCCGGAGGCTGAGGCGGCGCTACCGGCGGCGGTGAGGACGGTGGAGGAGGATGGAAGAGAGGCGACTCCACGGAGTCGTCAGAACTTGCGGGAGATGGTGGTGGCGCTGCCATTGCCGGTCGAAGATGCAAAGAACGAAAGGAGGAAGACTTGTACCGATGTGACCAGGATGCAGAGAACGAAAGGAGTTATATGGTGTGATCAATTAATGCTAGTATTGTTTGAACGTCAAAATGGCGGGGAAGACGAGGGGGCGAATGGATATCCGTGTCGGTTCTTATCCGTAACCGATCGTGATGTTGACTTGATTTAGCCGGTTTCTTTTAGAACCGACACCGATATATTATCTGTGTCGGTTCTATAAAGAAACCGATGTTGTTGAGAATCAAATTATCACAATCGGTTTTACATATGTTTACGGTGATAACTAATTAATCACAAACGGTTCTTCTATAGAACCGATTGTGATGAGGCTCGCTAGGTTTTATATGTACCGTCTGGACTCGGGAATGAACTTATTAACTCTCGTCGAGTTAGTTCGCTAGGCGATTTCTCTATTTTCCAAATTTATCTTACCTGTGGCTTTATTCAACAGGTGGGCCCGATTCCTTCGAATCCCTTCAATGTTGTATTAAAGTAAATCATACGATTTTGATTTGGTCTCATTAGCAGAGTGTATCTGAGTATGGTAGTGGAGGAGATCGGTGCGTTGAAGGTATCCGTTAATTTGATGGCCGTGCTAGCTTGATCAGAGCTAGATTTCCCTCGCTTGTGGTTTTCCTCGATCGAAAGGTGACCAGCATTAATTCTTAGAAATCTCTTCAATATTGCGGAGGGACTTAAATTAATTGTTTTAATATTATTAATATGATCAATTATATATAATAGTTAATTAGGTCACAGAACCTATGCGTCTCCCGTTCGAGGGTGCTTGTTTATAAGTATGCTAAAATGGCATATTTATAAATAAGCGATCTCAATTGTCCACGTTTTTGATAGTTCGAGGATATGTGGCTCGGGCAAGTTCTAGTGCTTGTACAAATCATAGTGAAAGTTTCGGCAAGATCTCCTGGCAGTGTTCTCCGAATACACATCCTCTTGACATGTTGTCGATACGTGTATTTGGAGAACAAATGAGATGTCGCCAAATTTTCTCTAAAGTTTGTACAACATCTTAATTAGGAACTTGCTCGAACCACATATCCTCGAATGGGATTAGGACCTAACCTACTTAGATATTCGGAGTCATCGTTGGTAATGCACGCATTTAGTCGGTCTCTACAGATATACGTTTCTTTAAGATCATTCATTGATTAGGGCATTATTAATTTATTGTTTGCGGTTTACTTGTAGATGGACCGTGAAGAATGGATGTATCACAAAAGCCGTGTGAGTGCTGAATTTCAGAGGGGAGTTAAGGAGTTCATAAGAATTGCAAAAGAAGATATGGTTATGAGGGGTGTAAAGTTCATATATTGTCCTTGTATTGATTGCACCAATCTCAGGAGATTTAACAACTCATCTCAAATTGAAGGCCATTTGATTCGACGTGGCTTCGTGAGGAATTACACGTGTTGGATCCATCATGGGGAGACAGGTAGTACCCCTGTGATATGCAACGAAGATATGCTGGAAGCCGATCAGGAGTTGGAGCGTGATATGTTTGATGAGGATAATTTAGATCAAATGTTGCGGGATGTGGAGGGAAATTACACGGAAAGAGAGTTCAAAATTTAAAAGCTTGATGGATGACGATGCCAAACCATTGTTTTCAGGTTGCAAAGGGGAATACACCAAGTTGGGTTCGGTCCTTGCATTGTTTGAACTGAAGGCAAAACACCGTTGGACAGATACAAGTTTCAATGCACTTTTAATACTTCTTTCGGATATGCTTCCAGAGGGAAACGAGTTGCCAACAAGTATTTATGAAGCGAAGAAGCTATTATGTCCCATGGGAATGGAAATAGAAAGGATACATGCATGTCCAAATGATTGCATACTATACCGCAACGTCCATAAGGAATCACATTTGTCCTGCTTTGTGGTGTACCCGATACAAACAAAATGAGAAGCGTAATGACAAGAAGCGTAAGAACCGAATTGACCACGGTGAAGATGTGAAAAAGGGGCACCAGCCAAGGTGTTGTGGTATTTGCCCATCATTCCTCGTTTAGAGCGGTTATTTGCAAATCCTAAAGAGGCAAAATTGTTGCATTGGCATTATGAATCTCGAAAGGAAGATGGCAAGTTGAGACATCCCGCTGATTCGGCTCAATGGAGAAACATTAATTGGGAACATGAGGAGTTTGGTGCCGAGATGAGGAACATAAGATTTGGATTGAGTACGGATGGTATGAATCCGTTTGGTAATATGAGCAGACGACACAAGATTTGGCCGCTTTGTTGTGTATCTACAATTTGCCTCCTTGGTTATGCATGAAGCGGAAGTATATCATGATGTCGTTGCTAATCTCATGACCCAAACAGCCTGTTAATGATATTGATGTGTACGTATCACCACTAATTGAGGTTTTGGTCAAATTGTTGAATGTTGGGGTTGAGGTGTGGGATGCATACAATAGAGAGAACTTCACCCTACTGCTATGATATTTTGCACCATAAATGATTTCCCACCTTTGGTAATTTGGCGGGCTATAGCACGAAGGAGCCAAAGCTTGTCCAATTTGTGAAGAGGACACCGATAGCTTGTGGTTGCCGATTCGAGGAAAACGGTGTACATGGGTCACCGTAGGTTTCTACCGAACTCATCGATATCGTAAGATGGATGACAAATTTGATGGAAAGAGGGAAGTTCGTGCAGCCCCGCAGCCTATGACTGGAAGGCAAGTATATTCACGCCAGAGAGGATATCGATGTTCAAGATGGTAAGAGCCAGAATCTGTTCGTCCTAGGACCATTTGGAAAAAGAGGTCGATATTTTGGGACTTACCATATTGGAAGGAGTTAGATGTCCGTCAATGTATTGATGTCATTCACGTTGAGAAAAATGTTTGTGATAATTTGGTAGGCATCCCGCTGAACATACCGGAAGACCAAGGATGGTGTGAATTCTCGCCGCGATATGACCTACATGGGGATCAGGCCCAAGCTTGCGAGTGATGGAGGAGGATGGAAAAGGGCCGTACATCCCCGCCGCATGCTACACCTTATCCAAGAAAGAGAAAGAAGACCTCTGCAAGTGTCTCCACGATATTAAAGTTCCATCGGGCTACTCCGCAAACATTAAGAAGCTTGTGTCTATGGATGATTTGAAGTTGATCGGTATGAAGTCCCACGACCGTCATGTCTTGATGACCCAAATGCTCCTCGTTGCAATCGTAAATATCCTACCAGATGACGCCGTTGGCAATCACGGTTATGCTATTTCTTCAATGCGATTTCATGCAAGGTTATTGATCCCGATGTAATCGGACAACTTACAGAGTGAGGTGGTGCAGACTCTTTGTCGCCTTGAGATGCATTTCCGCCGTTCTTCGACGCCATGGTCCACCTCGTTGTTCACCTTGTTAGAGAGATTAAGATTTGTGGACCCGCATTCCTGCGTTACATGTATCCGTTCGAGAGGTACATGGGTATATTAAAGTCATACGTCAGGAATAGGTCGAAGCCTGAGGGTAGTATTATTGAAGGTTATGGGACTGAAGAGGTTATTGAGTTCTGCGTGGACTACCTAGGTAAAAGACAACCGATTGGTGTTCCTATATCTCGTCATGAGGGCAGACTTGGTGGCAAAGGAACCATTGGGTCAAATCTAATGAGCCCACAATTTGATATGTACTGTAAAGCGCATTTCACAGTCTTGCAACACAAATACAGGTTCATCCATACATCGAACAGCACAAGTTGATATTACGGGAAGAGAATCCACTTATGGATGAGCTTTCCATCACACGAGAACACAACGATCGATTCCTCACATGGTTCAAAGAAAAGGTGAAGGTCTCCGTTAGTACCGAGGATGTCAAATGGTTGGCTGATGGACGAAGATTTTTTATACTGAGATGGCAAGGTTTCGATTTTATTGGCTTCTCATTTTATACTGAAAGTCAAGATGCAAAGAGTACAAAGGCAAAACAGTGGTGTGAGCATAGATGCTTTGTCCGATGATCACTCAATTAGAGGATCGTCAATCGCAATGAATGTTACTACGGGATGATCGAAGAAATATGGGAGCTTGACTACGGAATATACCAAGTTCCATTGTTCCGATGTAAGTGGGTGAGACTTCCTCACGGAGTTAAGGTCGACAAGACAGGTTTTACACTTGTTGATCTGAATAGATCGCCTACAGAGATGAACCGCTCGTCCTCGCAGCAAGCAACTCAAGTTTTCTACGTATGCGTGACCCGGCCAATCCGAGGTTGCACGTCGTACTTCATGGCAAGAGGAGGATTGTTGGAGTTGAAAATGTCGTAGATGAAGAAGAGTACAACCAATTTGATGAAACACCTCCGTTTGCAGATGGGGCATGTCTACGCGGTGACGACGGCACACATGGAACACATTACATGCGTGTAGATCATCAAGAAGGGTTGTATTTTAAATAAATTATGTTGTAAGAATTCCCTGTATAATGTGGCATTTTGTAGAATATATATGTCAAATGGATCTTATAGTATAGCAAATTGGAATGAAGATTCTGCTTTAAAAAAATTAGAAATTGGATCATAGTTATCACAATCGGTTCTTTAGGAAACCGCACAGATAGTATAATTGCGATCGGTTCTTTTAAAGAACCGACACGTATACTACACATATTGCGATCGGTTTTTCTATAGAACCGATACGTATACTTAGTATAATTGCGATCGGTTTTTCTATATAACCCGACACAGATACTCAGTATAATTGCGATCGGTTTTTCTATAGAAACGACCGTGATAAAACCCCGAGCATTTTCATTTCGGCGCGCACACTCGGGCTTCATTTCGGGCGCAAGACCGATTTCGCTTTCAATTCATTCCACAACCCTAGCTCCACCACCTCCCGCACCGGCGCCTCCCCCACCGCCGCCTCCCGGCGCCTCCCCATCGGCGGTACCCGTGGGCGCCTCCTCCGGCTCCTCCCACACCCTAGCTCGACCACCTCCCGACCAGCGCCTACCCCGTGGCGCCTCTCCCCGGCTCCTCTCGATGGCGGGTACCCGTGGCGCCTCCCCTCGGCTCGTCCCACACCCTAGCTCGACCACCTCCCCGACCGGCGCCTACCCCGTGGGCGCCTCCCCCCCGGCTCCTCTCCCAGTGGCGGGTACCCCGTGGGCGCCTCCCCCTCCGGCTCCTCCCACACCCTAGCTCGACCACCTCCCCGACCGGCGCCTACCCCGTGGGCGCCTCCCCCCCGGCTCCTCTCCCAGTGGCGGGTACCCCGTGGGCGCCTCCCCCTCCGGCTCCTCCCACACCCTAGCTCGACCACCTCCCCGACCGGCGCCTACCCCGTGGGCGCCTCCCCGGCTCCTCTCCCAGTGGCGGGTACCCGTGGCGCCTCCCCAGCGCCTCCTCCTCTGGGTCCTCCCCCCCGGGCGCCTCCCCCTCCGGCTCGTCCCCCCCATCGGCGCGTCCCCCATCGGCTCCTCCCCCATTGCCGACTCGGTTCGGCGCACTGTAAGATGCATTTCGGACTGTGGGCTGTAATTGGTTGTAAATAGCTCGATGATGATTGCTTTTGAATGAGGCTTGATTAATCTGATCATTAAAGGAACTTGCTAGACCTAGAACAACACTGCTCTTAGCTGACAATTTGGTGGCACTTGCTCTTAATGCATTGTTCTAGGGTCAGAGCAGTGCTGTGCTTATTCCTTTATGCTCTTAGCTGACAATTTGGTGGCACTTGCTCTAATTGCATTGTGGTAGGGTTAGATTAGTGCTATATTCATTCTGATATTATGCTGTACTTGTTGTTTTCTGTGCTAGAGCAGTGCTGTTCTAGGGTTGTGTAATCCTTGAATTTTAAGATGTAATAGCCGGTGATATATTGGCCATCTAGAAGTTGGACGGCTAATTAATTTAGCAACCCTTCTATAGCAATCTGAGAGCAATCCATCATTGCAATTTGAAACTTGTAACACATGCTATATTATCGCACTTTATTATCGAGTTTAGTTGCGTAACCTATGCGTCTCCCGTTCGAGGGTGCTTGTTTATAAGTATGCTAAAATGGCATATTTATAAATAAGCAGTCTCGAATTGTCCACGTTTTTTGATTAGCGAGGATATGTGGCTCGGGCAAGTTCCTTAGTCGTTGTACAAACTCTAGAGAGTTTCGGCAAGATCTCCTGGTGTTCTTCGAATACACACCCTCTTGACCTGTTGTCGAGACGTGTATTTGGAGAACAAATGAGATGTCGCCAAATTTTCTCTAGAGTTGTACAACAGCTTAGGATCTTGCTCGAACCACATATCCTCGAATGGGATTAGGACCTAACCTAATTAGAGATTAGGAGTCATCGTTGGTACGCACGCATTTAGTCGGTCTGAGATAGACATGTGAAATGCTTTCTATTATGTGAAATTTGAATTGCTTCCTCTCATGAAGTTTAGGTTTGACAATATACGTACTTACTTCAAATGTCGCAAAGAGAGAGCACCGCTCAACGCCAGAGAGAGAAGAAGGTCCTGCTACCCCTTCGAGGAAGGTTAGAAAGGGCAGAGGACCGAATAAAGGAGCCACAGGGAGAACGCCGCAAGTGCTCCAATTCAATGCCAGGGGGGTTTGCACGGGTCCTGGCCCGTTTAAGGGGCGCTACTCCTCTGTTATCGGCCAATTGGTGAGGGAGCGAGTGCCGATCACAGTTAAGGACTGGAGGAAGGAAGTAAGTGACGAGCAGAAGAACCGACTGTGGGACGAAGTTAAGGGAAAATGGATTATACCAGAGGAAGATGAAATCAATGCGAGACGGTACGCCTTGAAGAGAATGGGTGTGGCTTTGAGGCATTTCAGGGTGACCATGCATGCCGAGTTCGTGTTGAAAGACCGTACTCCCTTCCAAAGGTATCCTTTTGTTACACCCGAGGTTTGGGAGGAGTTCGCAAGGATGAGGAGTACGCCCGAGGCGGAGGAGCTGAGAGAGAAGAATATCGCTATACAGAGGCGTAACACACGCCGCACCACCTCGGTTCCGGTGGAGTGCGTAGGGAAGAAGGCGAGTGGGTGCGACTAGCCTCGAGTGTGCCACCTGGGACAACGATGCCTTACTCCCACATATGCGAGGAGCGGCACGCGATCGGGTATTAGCGAGGACGAAGAAAACATCTCGACGGCCGATTGTCATTCCAAACCTCGCGATCGCAGATCGTCACGACCATCGTAAGATATCTAACATAGTACATTGCATATTATATTCCCATTGTATTTTAGTAATAATTTATATTTGGCGCTTTGCAGAGGAGGTAAGCTGCGGAAAGAGCAAGGAGAATTTGAAAGCCAAGGGTCACGGGACATCTCGTCTTCGGCAATCGGGAAGCCCGATCATAAGGGGCGGGTGCTTGCCGCAGGTGCGGGGTATACGAAGAGGTCCTTCTTTGTAGAGGAGAGCGCGTCCCGTGCCCGGGCAAGATCATGGGAAGCACGTGAGGCGCGGATCCGTTTGCAGATGAAGGAGGAGTTGAAGGAGGAGTTAAAGGCTGAGATGATGGCTGAGATGATGGCGATGTTCTCGCAGAATCAGATTCCTCAACCATCGCCTATGCTACGCCCTAGCAGATGCGATTCCAATAAGGAACTGTGAATTCAACACCTAAAGGTAATAACTGCTTTCAGACCAAAAGGTACATGAGTAAGCTTAATACAGATTATGATGAAGATGTTGATCACTTCTTGCAGGGTCCTACCAAGTGCCGGCTAGTCCTGGTCGACGACGGAATACAGATTGAGGCTGCGCGCGGGGTTGCATTTCCAAGCAAGGAGGATGACACGGTGCATGGTATACCTTTGGGGATGGGCTACATGAGGGTGCAGGTGGACTATGTCCACGATGTTTACATGTCTCATGCCCTGGAGTTCCCCCCGAACGAAGATATCACCACTCTCGGGCAAGCACGGATGTCGTTCATCAAGTGGCCCGCGACGGGTGTCGTAGTGCAAGCACCTCCTCCTGCTGCCACTTCGCTATCGCTGGTACAACCGCCGCTATCGCTGCCATCGCTATTACCGGTATCGCTATCAAGCTATCGGGCTGGTATCAAGCATCGGGTATCGCTGCCATCAAGCATCGGGTATCGGCTGCCATCGCTATCGCTATTGTCGCTACTACTATCAAGCATCGCTAGTACCGGCATCGCATCGTGTCGCTCACTCGCATCGCTATCGCCTCGCATCGCTTCCTCGTACTCATCGATGTCGCTCCTGTTATCGCTCACTGGTACTATCGCTGCTGCTTCCTGGTACTACCGCTGGCCGCTGCCGCCTCGCTTCCTCCTACTACCGCTCCTCGCTTCCTCCAACTATCGCCGCTTCCTGCTCCGCTGCACATGCTCCTCGCTTCCTGCACATGCTCCTGCCCTCGCTACACAACCTGCACTACGCTGCACCGCACCTCCTCGCACCTACGCCGCAGCCTACAAATGTTGGTGCGCAGGGGCGCAAAGGACTTCTACCACGATGACGAAAGATACAAAGCAGAGTTCGTAGAGTCCCTCCGTGAAGAAGGCAAAGTTGTCGAGGGCACAGAGCACCTCGATGATCACAAGCGGTACATACATGGAAAGCTCCTTTCTCCCAAGCCAAGAATTGAATTCTTTGGGCTTGTTCAGTCGACACCTACATGGATGGTACATCGATAGGTCACATGAGGCCGAGTCTCGCCACGATTTCATAGTGAAGTATCGAGCGGGCCAATTCCACCGCAAGGAGGATGGGACCTTTCGGGCTTTGAGGATCTCAGACTTTATGTATAGCTTGAAAGCCGCCGATATTTCTACCATACGATCCTCGACGCTGTGAGTCTCGCACCATACTCAATCGATGACTATTTATTGATTTTGTATTATATTTTTAACAATTGACATGAATTGCAGGTTCATGAGGCAATGATCCGTGACGGGTCAACACCCTGTCGGGTTTGTCGACCCCGAGATGGTGTCTGCGACCATGGCTAAGTATCAATCGGAGTTCCTTGCAGGATACATCAAGCAGGCATTGCATGAGGAGGCAAAAAAGGATTTCATTCTCTTCCCATACCACCAGGAGTATGTACTACTATACAATTCAATTACATGTACACACTTCAACCTTGTATTAACTTATTCTCTTGCATTGTGTACCGTTTAATAAGCAACCATTGGGTTCTACTTGTGGTTGTTCCGAGTCAAAACAAGGTCTACACGTTGAACTCACTCGAAAATAGACCGATGGACTATGCGATCGAGCCTGCTTTTGCGTAGTAAGTACATTCCTCTAACCTAACACTTTACATATTGAACTACGTTAGGTATTTTTAACCTCAATGCATGGCATCTCTCCAATGTATAGGGCTTTCATGTCTTACGTTGCTGAACGTGGCCCATACAATGATAAACAAGGCACCAAACTCGAGTGGAAGCGCTTCAAGGTACAAGTGTCTATCATAGGATTTTTTTCTTGCACCTATTTTTAATTCGTCTCCTAATTTAAGTTTCTTTGTTCACAGTGTCATCAACAAGGGTGCGATGATCTGTGTGGCTTTTACGTGATGCATCACATGCTGAATTTGATTGGTCGCTCACATGCTTTCCCTAAGGTATAAAGCAGATTATTTGCACATCGTCTATTTGATATTTGTTTACAAGCATAATACTATCAAGATGTTACAATACCAATTTAAGCCTTAAATATATTAGTGCACTACTATCTATTTTGCAGGTCCTTGATATCACTTAAGAGCCTAACCAACACCGATCTCAAGAAATTACGAGACTATTTATGCCGATGGTACCGACAAGTTATAGCAGATGATGGTAGATATAGAGACAATTCAAGCAAATACTAGTCCATAAAGTGTAAACAAAATTTATCTGAATGTGAATGTGATCGAAAACAATATTAATTTGAATGTAATGTGTGTAGATTGTGATGTATATGTTCTGTGATTCTGTGGATTGTCATGAATGTGTCATATTGTCAATGCGAGGCCATTTTCGGACGATGTGCAGTAACATCATCACAATCGGTTCTTACTGGAACCGATTGGGATATGTTTCGTATCGCAATCGGTTTGCATAAAGAACCGATTGTGATAATGTAATAATTTGAATCGGTTCTACAAATGAACCGATTGCGATAATGTAATCATTTGTATCGGTTCTAAAAAGAACCGATTGTGATATTATACTTATCGCAATCGGTTCTAAGATAAAACCGATTGCGATAATGTAATCATTTGTATCGGTTCTAAAAAGAACCGATTGTGATATTATACTTATCGCAATCGGTTCTAAGATAAAACCGATGGTGATAAGTGTAATATCACAGTCGGTTCCTGTTGAGAACCGATAGTGATAATGTATTATTAGTGTCGGTTAAAAACCGACTGTGATATATCTACCTTATCACTGTCGTTGGACTTTGTATCGCCACCAAAACCGACTGTGATGACCAAAAAGAACCGATTGTGATGTACGTTTCTGTAGTAGTGATCGGCTTCGTGCGATCGGTTTTAACGCGGCTTCATGCGCGTGGTGCATTCAGTTCCATGCGCGTCGGCCTTCCTGGCGCGACGGTGGCCGCTTCGTGCGGCGTGTTTGAATTTCCAATGAATTATATTCAAGTAATAAATACAATGCATGGAACAGAATAATTGCACAATTCATGAATTCAGAGTAAACAATAATTGCATAATTCACAAATTCATAAATACGGAAAATAAACTCCCATGGATTTTCGACAATCTAAACAGGGCAATTATTGCAAAAATTCATGCAAATATTCATAAATGCAGAAAATAAGGCTAAGTATAAATTAAAACAGAGCCATTTTTTTTGGCAATTTCTGATTTTCTGAGAATTTTCAGGATTTTTCTGTTATTTTTTAATCAATTTTCCGAAATCTTTATCAATTTTCTAAATTCTGTAATTGATTTTCGGAAAAAGAAAAAAAAAACAGAAAGCAGAAAATAGAAACCGGGGGCAAGGAGGTAAATTCCTCCTCCCCCCGTGCGCCAATACCGGATTAAATCTGGTTTACCTTCTTTGAGGCACGATCAAGACTTCAAGTCCTTATTCTTTTTCCTTGATATGTGGACTTCGTGTCCTTCTGCTGAAATTGGCCGGCAGCGCCGGTAGCTTGCGGCGATGCGCGGCAGCGGCAGCAGGAGCTCGACACTGGAGCGGCGATACAATGGCGCGACGACACCGCATCGGCAAGCAGCGCGCTTCAAAGAAGGCGAAGCGCGGCACGGCATGGCGCGATCGCGTGGCGGCCGGATCTCGGCGCTGGCAGTCGGAGGCGCGCGCTGTTGTGCCGAGGCGCTGCTGCGCAAGGCGACGGCGCTGGTGCAAAGAGGCCGAGCAGTCGGCGGCTCGACGGCCGCGCGAGGTTGGCTTCTTCGGGCGACGGCTTGCGGCTGGGAACGCTACCGCGAGCGCGACGTCCACGTGATCAGCCGGCGGTGACATCGGGTGCTCGTGGTAGTGGGCGGCCGACGGCGATGGCGCGCTTCGTGCGCTGCAGGTAGGCCGATCCAGCGACCGCGGTGCGCTTCGTGCGCGAACCGAGGCCGGTCGGCGAGTTCGGCGCCGCTACGCTGGGTTTAGCGGCTTGCTCGCAGAAGGAGATGGCCAGCGATCGGGCGATGCACGGTAGCAAGATGGTAGGCGCCTGCAGCATCGCTTGGCACTTCGTGGCCGGGGTGGCGCATCGGTAGTACGGCGGCGTTGCCGGCTTCCACGCGCGTCGGCCGGGTGGCTTCTTCATGCGCGGTGGGGGCGTCTTCGTGCGCGGCAACGACAGGTCGCCGGCTTCATGCGCGGTGACGGCAGTGGTCAATGCCGATGGCTTCGAGCCGATCGATAACTTGCACTGTAGCTTCATGCCGATCTCTAGATTGTTACGTATGTAGCTGCATGCCACAAACTGTAAAAATTCGCTAAGCATCGGAGCTTCGTGTCCAGTAGTTTCAGGTACTGCAATGGCTACGTGCCCATGATGCCAAGTTCAATAGCAGTAGATGGCTTCATGCCACGTATTGTTGCTTCTTTCAAAATAATGTGGTCATGGCTTTGCAGCTTCGTGCAAATCGCCTTATTCTATAGCTTCGTGCTAAACGCAGCTTCATGCCACAATCTGTAGATTAGATGCATACTCGCAGCTTCGTACCATGATTAGATGCATGCTAGAAATAAAAACAAGCGATTAGATGCAATCACCTGATTCTTACCGATTCTCACCTTTCAATCTAATCTCCGGCAGAGCTTCGTGCTGATTACGTGTTAGACAACCTCGCTATCGAATAGTCCGGGGTTGCCTAATAGATCTAAAGTGGAGAACAGAGAGAGAGGGCGAGAGACACAATATGAGGAGGAACGAGTCTGCTTTATTATTCTGTATGCTTGTGTACAATGGGGTAACCCCCTGCCTCCTATATATAGCGGTTCTGCTTAGAGATAAGGAAGAGTCCTATACGACAACCGGTTTCCTAACATTAATTACCCGGTTGTGCCGAACAGCATGCATGGCTCGTGGTAATAGGGCTAGGGGACGGGCGGGCAGCCAACCGACCTAGATCAGTGCAAAAAAATAGGTTCTGCTCGTCGTAATAGGGCTAGTGGTTCTTGCTGTTTACCATTGCGTAGTTATTTGCTATTCTTTCGTTTGATTTTCTGTTATTCTATTGCTTTCCCTTGACGTTTTGTCTTTTGCTGTCCATGGTGTATCTAGCGCGCTGCCTAGTGGACGTATGTCTTTTGCTCTCCATGGTGTATGCTCGTTGCCCTCACTGCAATAAAATGCTAGCTTGACGTTTGTTTTTTTGATAGGTTGAAATAACTGTTTATATTTCAAGACAATTTGCTACGTTCAACGATGCATGCATCAGGTGTCATCCATGAAAAATATAAACCGAATTAGAGGTTGGGTCAGAATGGACATGCCGTTGGCGTTCACCCATCACGACAAGCTACAAGAAACATTCTACGGAGAATTGGCTAGCACAACATACGGTGCAACGCTGCCCATACAGCCATCTTACACCTTCAGAACAACCACAATGTTAGGATTGATGTGTAACGACCCGGGTAGAGAGTAGTATAATTACGGGTGGGAAGAGAGTACTTTAGTAGTGAACATTTATACTGGACTGGGCTAAGTGGGTGTTCGCGCTAAAAACGTGAAGGAAGGTTTTCAGCCTCAAACACACAAGACAAACACCGGGTTTGCAGAGCGTGCCAGTCAATTTGACCTGAAATTGACAAGGTAGAGTTTGTAATTCGATCAAAGCCGATAAACAAGGATCTATCGGCTTTTCGCTAGTCGGCAAGAACCGATTAGGAGGTAACTAAATCAACTGGTCACAGTTGATCCGGATACAAGGTAAAATCGGCTTCGAGAAGGCGATGCGCAACAAAACGAAGCAAATCAAACCTGGGTGAAATCGGCTAAAATCAACAATCGGCGATGCGCAGCTATGTTGATTCCGTCGACTTGCAGAGAGATCTATGAAACTAAAGCAAGTAAAAGAAAAAGGCTTGTAAAAGTAGATGTGTTTTGTTGGAATTGATTGATTCTTTGTTTGGCGTCCACCCCCTTTTATAACAAGCCTGGCCGATCCGAGTCGCACATGGATACGGTGTATTTACCCGTATCGGCCTCTTATCCGATTTCCCTTCCTTTTATAGAAACGGATTCCTTTTCCGAGTCGTTTACCGATTCTTTTCTATTTTTGGACCGATTTCAATACATGCCGAATTTTGGTGCAAACATATGCCCCCCATTTTTGAAAGGTAACTTGTTATCTTTCAAAAATCCCTTCGTCTTTTCCGTGATCGGCTTGTCGTTCAGGATTCACCTCGGTAACTTCCCCATTAATGGCGCCGCAATGCTCTCGGTGCGTTTTCAATGCAAAGAATCGCCCCCGCCTTTTCACCTTTTTCACCGAGGTATAAATATGAGGCCCCCTCCTGCAGTCATTTTCACCCTGGCGTGCTCTCGTTAATCCTGAAATCGGCTTTCCTCCGCTTCAACCCTTCTTCTCATAGCTTCGGCTGAAATGGACGCATCTCAGGTACTTGTTCCGATCCCAGATAGCGATCATCAATACTTCCTAGGTCCTATAGGAACCATAGAATCCGATACTGTTATAGGAGACGAAATCCCTAGACTTCCTTTATCGGCTCCTGGTTACAACATCAACGAGTGGTCCAAAAGTTTTAGGGCTTGGCCGACAGCTCTCAAAGGCTGGAGGTCCTGGTACATTAGAGTATCGGCCCAAAAGAAGGCAGAGTGGGAAGGTATGGGTATTGCTGAGTGTATCCCCATGTCTTTAGCTGCTCCGGAGCCCAACGAATCTTTAGTAGCTGCTGCCTGCTATTTCTGGTCGGATTCTTTTAACGCCTTCTTTTTCCCAACCGGTCCCATCGGCCCAACCCTTTTAGACATGGCTGAACTATGCTGTCTTAGGCCTGATGGAGAACAAATATCGGCTTTTAGTGGGAAACCTCAGTACAAATTGACCAGAAAAAAGGGAGAAGGTTGGTCTAAATACATCCAAAATAACAACAAAGTGACCGGCCCTGTATCAGATGAAGAACACGTAGCCTTTATCAACTTATGGTTAGACCGATTCCTCTTCTGCGACGCTTCCCTAGGACCAACCCAGGTCTATCAATTTTGTCAGAGCAACTAGTTATGGGTCGTCGGCTAGCTTTAGGGAAGTCCTTGCTGGGCGCCGTATACCATATGATGCACATCATCAGGAGTCGGCTTTTCACTGGCAATGGTTCCTATGTCGTCGGTAATGTTGGCGGCCCTCTTTGGTTTATCCAGATTTGGCTTTACTGCGTTTTTGGCCGCCTCATTATCCCGGACCCTTCGGAAGAATCGGCTTTCCCAACGGAAGACTTTCCTGAGGGTGCCGTCCCTGTATTCCAACCTAGCCGATCCCCAGGCGAAAAATTCACGATGTGTTCATCCGATGAACAAAAAATCTCTCCTGCCGGCTTCCATAAATACTTGTCCTTTTTCCTGCAACTTAACCAAGCCTCTTTTAACCGTAGAGATTTCTTTTCGTATAGCCAATTAGCCGATCTCCGTGGCCTTCTTTTCTTCGTTTAAACTCTGATAGCTCTCTAATGCCCCAATCCACTCTTGATCTGCTTCCCTTGCTGATTTCTCCTTGCATCCTTCATGTCGGCTTAAGTACTCGAAACAGAACATTTCAGCCGACCCATGAATTCTATCATCCTTCAGTTTATGCACGCCAGCTGGGTTTCGGACAAACCATTCCTTGTTTTCCTTTGCTTAGTATGATTAAACCACGAAACAAAGTAACTAACTCTACTGCGGCGGATCTCATTATTGAGCTAGCCGATGAACTCCATGTGGTAGACTTGCCCTTCCTCGTGTTAAACACGCGTCGATCGGGCCAATTTACCACATGGTGGGCTTCCATAGCCGAGGCTCTCTTGCGGAGGCGCACTATTCCCGAGGTCCTGTCCTCTTTTCTTCCTGGCTTTCGAGAGCCGACGGAGACCGTTGATGGGTCTAGCTCGAGTTCGAGCGATGCTAACTCTTCCTTAGAGGTATTTTCATTTTGATGTTTTATTGGAATAAGATTTTCATCGGCTTTAACCATTTCTTTTACACTTTTCAGACTAGCAAAAGATCAACCCCAGCGCAAGCCGCATCGGCCGACGATCGCTCAAAACGGCCAAGGTCATCGACCCCCCTTGCCGGTTTATCCTCTGGCACGTTGGGGGTCAATAGCCCATCATTGTCTGATCTTGCCGTACAGCGCACCAAAAGTACGTCCATTTTCATTTCCCACCAAATGAAGTTTCATGCTTGCTGTCGGCTAAACCCATGTTCGTTTTTTCAGAGAAGAAAAGCCGTAGAGTTGTCATTAAGCGATCCCCAAAGCCTGCAGGCCGTGATGCAGCAGCATCTCCAACCGGATCGGCTACTGCGGTTAGCTTCGACCCTTATTCTTGACTTATCTTGGTCTTCCTTGATCTTATCGTGAAAATATTTTTCAGGAAACCCCCTCCGTTCAATTGCTAGAAGCCGATGCAGAGAAGACTCAAACCGACGTGCTTATCTTGCCGGCTGTGGCTCCTGCTCCGCCATCTGCTTCGTCACCTCCAAAACCTGCTCCTGGCCTGACTCCGTCGATGGACTTAGCCGACCTTTTAGGCTTTTCCTTGGACGAGCTTGACGACCCGGAGATTGTGGCCACTGATGACTACCCGGCCGACATCCAACGCATAATAGCGGCCTCTGCTCCAGCATCGGCTGCTGTTACTGCTGCGCCGGGTATGCAGGAGCGACTTAACCGTCTTCTGGACGAGGTGATGCAACCAGAGGCGGCTCTACTGGCTAACACGCAACCACTGAGGGACGCCATGGCGGCCATGCAAGCCGATCTCCCTTCTGCCGCCATGAATGCACTGCTTGAGGTCTGCCACTTGGACGCTCGTCGGCTAGACGTGGAGTCAGCCAAGCAAAGAGTTGAACAGAGGAAGGCCCAACAAGCCGACCAAGAGACCTTGGACAAACTCATAGCTGATGCCAAATCTCGAAAGAGCACATTTGACCAAGGCACAGCTACACTCAAAATGACCAAGAGCAGGGCTCAAGAGCTGGAGTCGTCCAAGGCCAAACTTGAAGAACAGCTGGCTCTTGTCACAAAAGAACTTGCGGAATGTCAGCTCAGCATCACCAACTCGACGTCTTCACTAGCCGTCCAGAGGCGGCAAATCGGCGAGGTTTTTGCCCAAGTCAAGAACCAGTCGGCCAAGATAGCTTTGATCCGGGTGATGCAAATGACCAACAACTGATAGACAGCATCCAAGCTACCATTGGTAGGGCGGCAGCGGCTCTATCGGCTTTGGGAGCCCATTTGCCCGGGTCGGGACTACACTAAACTTCGATTTACTGATCAGTTGTGGCCAGATGACGTCTTTTGAACTCTTGCTTGATCGGTCGATTCTGTAAATTTTTAATGTGTTTTAAACTGACTCGGTCGGCTGTATGACCGATTTTATATGCATGTGCTTGTCATCGATCCTGATGTCTTCCTCTCTGTAGTTAGGAACCGATCCATATGCTCGGGTGATATGCCTTCAGATATTTTCCATTGATCGCTTTAGGTAGGACGAACCCTTCTAAGGATTCCAGTATATACGAGTTCCCATCAACCGGCCGATTGATCTTATAGGGCCCTTCCCACGTTGGAGACCATTTGCCGAATCGGTTATCTTTAGACCCAATCGGCAACACGGTTTTCCATACTAAATCGGCTTGATTGAATGATTTAAAAATCACTTTTTATTATGCGACACCAACCCTCTCTTTGTTCCTTTTAAGCCGATCTAATGTGATCAGCCTTAGTTCAGCCAAATCATCTAGATTGTCCAGCATCGCCTGTTTGTATTCATCGGCTGATACCTTATCTTGCTCGTGTAGCCTTATTGAGCCGATGTTGATTTCAACGGGTAAAACGGCTTCCTGTCCGTATACCAACTGAAAAGGTGACAATTTAGTTGATCCGTGCTGAGATAGCCGATAAGCCCATAAAGCTTCTGATAGTATCGAGTGCCATTTCCTTGGTTCTTCCTCAATTCTTCTTTTTATTAGTTTTATCAATGTCTTGTTCGACGACTCGGCTTGTCCATTGGCCTGAGCGTAATAAGGGGAGGAGTTGAGTAATTTTATCCCAAGACTTTCCGCAAAACCTTTGAACTCGTTGGACATGAACACAGTCCCTTGATCAGTAGTTATTGTCTCATGGAATTCCAAACCGATGGACGATGTGTTCATTTACAAACTCGATTAGCTCTTTGCTAGTAACCTTCTTGAGTGGTACAGCCTCAACCCATTTTGAGAAATAATCTGTGGCTGCAAGAATAAATTTATGTCCTTTGCTTGATGATGGAAATATTTGGCCGATTATGTCTATACCCCATCCTCTAAATGGCCATGGCTTGATGATCGGATGCAAAGCCGATGCTGGTACTGACTGTATGTTACCAAACTTTTGGCACGTTTGGCACCCTTTATAGTATTTGAAGCAGTCTTCCAACATCGTCGGCCAAAAATATCCTGCTCGCCTCAGTACCCATTTCATCTTATGGGCCGATTGATGTGATCCACAAATGCCTTCATGGACTTCTCCCATTGCTACTTTGGCTTCCTCGGCTCCCAGACATCTTAACAACAAACCTTCCATAGTCCGAAAGTACAACACATCTTCTAGCAGAACATATTTGAGTGCTTTGCGCCTGACCTTTCGCTCGGTCGGCTTGGCTGGATCTGACAAATAATCCCTTATCTCTGTTCTCCAGTCGACAGGGTGAACACATAAAATCGGCCAAACGTTTAGCTCGATTGGTCCCTGTCGGCTTTCAATCTTGTACCCTGATGCACACTGTGCCAATCGGTTTGCTTTATTATTAGCTTCTCTGGGGATATGTTCTATGGAAAATGTAGTTAACATCCCGATGATCTGGAGGCATTGCTGTAAGTACTGAGTTAGCGCACCGTCGTTGCATCGGTATTCCCCTTTGACTTGCTGTACGATCAACATCGAGTCTCCAAAAGCCTCAACGTCTTTTACCCCGATACTATCTAACAATTGTAGGCCCCTTAGTAATGCCTCGTATTCTGCTTGGTTATTTGAACATCGGCTATTTAACCGATACATGAAGTCATACTCCTGCTTCCTAGGTGAAACTAATATCACCCCGATGCCTTCGCCTTCTTGGCAAACAGACCCATCAAAATACAGTTGCCAAGGAGTTACACTAGTTGTCCCTGTTAATGTTTCACTCCCTGTGATAAAATCGGCCACAGCTTGTCCTTTCATAGATTTAGCCGACTCATAGGATAACTCGAACTCTGTTAGGGCGTATGCCCATTTACCAAGCCGTCCCCGCAGGATGGGCGCGGATAATATGTATTTGACTACATCGGTTTTGCATATTATAATGCATTTGGAAGCCAGCATATAATGTCTTAACTTGGTGCAAGCAAAATACAATGATAAGCATAATTTTTCTACTAGGGGATACCTGGTTTCTGCATCTAGAAGACGTCGGCTTAAGTAAAATATTGCTCGTTCTTTCCCATCGGCTTCTTGTGTTAAAACTGCTCCAATCGAATCACCTTCAGCCGATAGATATAATCTAAAAGGTATACCGTGTCTTGGTGCGGTCAATACTGGTGGACTCATCAGATAACCTTTTATGTCATCGAAGGCTTTTTGCTGATCGGCTTCCCATTTGAACTCTTGGTCATTTTTAATTTTCAGCAGTGGTGTGAAGGCCCGAATTCGTCCTGACAAGTTTGAGATAAAACGTCGCAAGTAGTTGATTTTCCCAATCAACACCTGCAACTCCTTTTTACTTGTCGGCGGTTTAGTATCGGCTATGGCTTTCACTTTAGTTTGGTTTACTTCAATCCCTCCTTCGTGCACCGTAAACCCAAGAAATTGTCCAGCCGATACTCCGAAAGCACATTTGAGAGGGTTCATTTTTAACCCATGTAACCTTGTGCTTTCGAACATTTTTTCCAGATCGGCCAAATGTTGCCAGTCTTCTTTGGATTTTACCACTACGTCGTCAATGTACACTTCCACAGTATTGCCGATCAAATCATGGAAAATATGGTTCATAGTACGTTGATAAGTAGCACCGGCATTTTTTAACCCGAAGGTCATAACTTTCCATTCATATAGCCCTAAAGCCCCTGGACATCTGAAAGCCGTTTTGGGTATATCGGCTTCGGCCATGAATATCTGATTATATCCAGCGTTCCCGTCTAAAAAGCTTATAATTTTATTCCCGGATGCGGCATCGATAAGCATATCGGCTATAGGCATCGGGTACTCGTCTTTTGGTGTAGCTTTGTTTAAATCCCTAAAATCGACACATACCCTAAGTTTGCCATTTTTCTTTTTCACAGGGACGATGTTTGAGACCCATTCAGCGTATCGGCAAGGCCGGATAAACTTTGCCTCTAGCAATCGTCCTACTTCTTCTTTTATAGCATCATACAATATAGGATTGAACCGCCTAGGGTACTGTTTGAACGGCCGATATCCAGGCTTTATAGGCAGCCGATGTTCGACTAGTTGTCGGCTTAAACCCGGCATTTCATAATACTCCCATGCAAAGCAATCCTTATACTTCTTGAGTATTTCGACCAACTTTGCTTTGTAACTGGGTTCTAGTTTAGCACTTACAAACGTTGGTCTTTTGCTATCACCTTCCCCAATATCAATCTCTTCGAGCAAATCGGCAGAAGTAAATCCTAACCCTTTTCTTTCTTCTTCAAAATCCTCAATAGCTTCTTCGTATTCTGTTTGCCGATAGCTCCTGCCCTTCTCCTGCAGCTTTGCTAGTGTCTTGTACTCCATCTTCTTACTACTTCGTCTGTCCGATCAAACGTGTTGGGTTTGACGCTGATCGGCTTGAATCCTGACTTCTCTACGCAGATAAAATCGCAATTGTCCAAGGCTTTTCCTGATATACACTCGGCTTCTTCGTGTGGCCAATTGGTATCAGGGCTAGCCATGGCGATGTGAGCCGATGTGTCGGCCGGTACAACTTCTATTGTATCATCGTTCCACTGCACCAATTTTTGGTGCATAGTTGATGGTATACAGCAATTGGCATGGATCCAGTCCCGCCCAAGGAGCACGCTGTAATTGCCTTTGGCTTCAATCACAAAAAATGCAGTCGGCAAAGTTTTATTACCGACTGTCAGTTCTGACACCATCACGCCTTTAGCTTCGGTTGGATCTCCCGTGAAGTCATTTAGCACCATATTGGTCTTGATCAACTCTTCATCGGCTTTACCCAACTTTCTGAAAGTACTTAACGGCATTAGATTGACTGTCGCCCCGCCATCGACCAACATACGAGATATTGGTCGGCCATTAATATACCCTTTTAGATATAATGGTTTCAGATGCCGATGCATGTCTTGTGGCTTTTCGAACACAGCGTCTGGTGCTCCGAGGCATAATTGGGCGAACACTTCTTCAGCCGATTCCTCGGTTTTGAACTCGGCAGGTAGAGCGAATACCATGTTTATATCCATCGGTGGTGTATCATCCCGGATCATCGGGGAACCGGACTCAATCGATTGATCTGAATCACTATCGATTTGTTCCTTTTTTCTCCACTCCTTTTTCAAAATTGGTACCGGTCTTAATTTGTTGAACATCCGATCCCTCTCGCTTTCCTTTTCGGCCTCCCTTTCTTCTTGCGTTTTAATTCGCTGAAGCCTTCTGCGTTGTGATTTCTTTGAGACACAGGGGCACCACCTAGGTTTAGGTTCTATCGGCTTTCGTATTTTTCCGGCTAAGTTGCTTATCTCGCTGTCAGATTCCATTCTACTTATGTTAGCCGATAGTTCCTGATTTCGGGAGGACTCGCCTTGCTCTGTTGACAACCTTTCATGGATCGGCCTACTGCTCCTTATAGCTGGATGATTGTATATCGGTCTAGACAACCTATCTTTTACAGACCGGTTTGGCCGATATACAGATGAGTGTTGCATAGGACAAGACATAACTGTTGGTAAGGTCATCCCTTTCTCCCAGCAAAACTGCCAAAAGGGACATTGTCGATGTTTCTCTTCTTCAGTAGTTGGCCGATATGACATATCTGGCCGCCACCGCTCGTCCCTCTTTTGCCTTAGTTGATGAGGATTCTGGTGGTGTTGAGTGTTACCCCTCCGACTTATCCTTTCATATTTCCCTAGGAGTTGTGAGAAGGTCGGTTTTGGTTTGAAATCGGCTTTTCTTGGAGCCCTCTCAGCCCGATACCATTTACCGACCTCCAAGTCCCCTCTTGGTTTCACCGTTCTTGAGTTTTGTCCATTCCTATCGGCTTCTATTTGTATAGAACCGATAGTAATCTGCACCATCTCATCTCGTGATGCAGTTCCCTTAGTCGGCTTATCTTCTTCCGTAGGCCTCTTTTCTTTTCGTGAACATTGAACCATGTTGACTTGAAAAGGGCTCATATCTATCTGCATAGCCGATTCTTCCGCAAATTTTAGCCTGCCATCGGCGATGGCCGATTGAATCTGTTGTCGAAAAATATTGCAATCGTTAGTGTTATGGGAGAATGAATGATGCCATTTGCAATACCTTCGCTTTTTAATTTCCTCGGCCGATGGTATGATGTGCCCTTCCGGTAACCTTATGAGTTTTTCTTGTAGTAATAAATCAAATATCTTGTCACATTTTGACACATCATACGAGTATTTGACTTCCGCCTTATTCTTTGTCGGCTTAAGTAGAGAGCATACGAGTGGCTTTTTAGAACCTTTGGCCCACTCGGCTATGTTCACCTCTGCTTCGTCCTCAGAGGTGTCGCTCGAATTGTACTCTATCATGTTTATTTTGGCCTTTTCGTTGCTGTTTGATTTAAATCTATCTTTAAACCCTTTGATTTCTGCATACCGGCTCTCATGTGCCGATACGCGATGGAGTAGGTGGCCTAAGTCGGGGAATTCTTGGCCCGATAATTTCTCTTTCAATGGAGGGATTAATCCCTGGAACGCTAAATCGGCCAACTGATCATCGGGTAGTGTTACACTGTAGCACCTATTTCGTATGCCCCGAAACCTTTTGATATAATCAGAGACCGATTCGCCGTACTTCTGTCGGACTGAACTAAGATCAGAAATCCTAAGCTCCATAGTTCCCGAAAAGAAGTACTCATGGAATCGGCTTTCTAAATCGTTCCATATATGAACTGAATTAGGTGGTAGATTTGTGAACCAAGTGAACGCAGTGCCAGACAATGATAAAGGGAACAATCTAATTTTTAACCCATCGGACTGTGCAGCCTCCCCACATTGAGCCATGAACCGTCCGATGTGCTCAATTGTGGTAACAGAGTCATCACCTGAGAATTTAGCAAAGTCTGGTATCCTAAAGTTGTGGGGGTACGCGCATTCGGTCTATGTAATCGGGATACGGCTTCCTATAGCCGATTACCCTTCCTCTGGGCTGTAAACCGAACTGTTCTCTCAAAACATTGGCGATTTGTTCTGCCCAATTAACATTGTCGGCTTGTGGTGCAGCCGGACATTGCCAATTTTCATTGTTCGTGCCCTGCCCCCCGAGTGCAAACTCGGGTCTTTGTCCAAATCGCACCTCAGGAGGTCTTGGCACTGTGCCATAATCACGATTAAAACCTAATGCATCGGGTATGGGTGCGTACGGCACTACTCTGTACGGTGCTTGTTTCATGGTTGTGGCTCCCCGTGACAGCGGAACCTGACCTGTTTCGGTCGGCTGATAAGCCGATATCCCGATGCTATTGGAGGGCCCATCTGACTGATTTGATGCGCTTATTTTGGCCCCATCCGTGTGCCCATGGTAGTGTGTGAATCCATCTCTCTGTATGCTTGGTTTTAAAACAGTAGGTTGAGTTGGCATCACAATAGGTGCATGAGCCGACGCGTTTACCGTGTTGGTGTTGGGCGTTATGGAATATACTGGGTACGCGGGGATGGTTTGTGGTGGATTTAGCAGGTTTCCAGACGCAGCCAATTCCTGAGCAATTGTTTTCACACTATTTTCTATCATCGGCTTCAACGTGGATACTAGGGCTGATGACTGGTTAATTAATGCGTGATGGACAGATTGCTCGATCATACTTGATAAATCGGCTTGAGCGGGCGCGTATCGGCTTACCGATTCAGATGACGAATCTCCGATAGGATTGATGCTTGGGAGTGCAATCTTTTGAGTAACGCCACGGCGTGTTTTCTGGAAGCACCGTAGCATCATCTCCTCCAGAGCCGCCTTTCGGTCTTCGATCTCTTTCCGTTGCTCAGGGGTTAAATCGGCCATCTGAGGCGCGATTATGGCATCAGTGTTGATATCGGCGGTGACCGCGGGTTTGTCGGTTGACGACATTCTTTTTATGGGTCCCACCGGGCGTGCCAAAATATGTTCGCGCTAAAAACGTGAAGGAAGGTTTTCAGCCTCAAACACACAAGACAAACACTGGGTTTGCAGAGCGTGCCAGTCAATTTGACCTGAAATTGACAAGGTAGAGTTTGTAATTCGATCAAAGCCGATAAACAAGGATCTATCGGCTTTTCGCTAGTCGGCAAGAACCGATTAGGAGGTAACTAAATCAACTGGTCACAGTTGATCCGGATACAAGGTAAAATCGGCTTCGAGAAGGCGATGCGCAACAAAACGAAGCAAATCAAACCTGGGTGAAATCGGCTAAAATCAACAATCGGCGATGCGCAGCTATGTTGATTCCGTCGACTTGCAGAGAGATCTATGAAACTAAAGCAAGTAAAAGAAAAAGGCTTGTAAAAGTAGATGTGTTTTGTTGGAATTGATTGATTCTTTGTTTGGCGTCCACCCCCTTTTATAACAAGCCTGGCCGATCCGAGTCGCACATGGATACGGTGTATTTACCCGTATCGGCCTCTTATCCGATTTCCCTTCCTTTTATAGAAACGGATTCCTTTTCCGAGTCGTTTACCGATTCTTTTCTATTTTTGGACCGATTTCAATACATGCCGAATTTTGGTGCAAACAGTGGGTTACAAATTGGTATCAGAGCCATTAGCTGCCGCTCTGGCTCCGAGGAAGAAACCCAGTCCGTTTGAAGAAGCCGTTCAGAAGACAATGGCAAACATGGAGGCACAGGGCGATGCAAATGCAGCCATGCTTCGAGAGCTGTGCGATCAGTTCAAGAAGTTGAAAGAATCGTTGGGGGAAATTAAAAAACATCAGCGAAAATTTCAAGATCGAGTTGAGACGTTGGAGATGAAGGCAGCAACGATGGGAAATCAGCACTCTCCGACGGGGCAGCACCAGCACCCTTCCTCAGCGAGTCTGGCATCGGCTGTCGCTGGAACAGTCTCACCGGCGGCAGGGGGAGATCAGGTATTGCGATCCAGTTACCATCAAGAGGAGATGCATGTACGAGGAGTCAATGATGGAATCCTTCGGATGCCTCCAACGACTATGGCACCAGGTATATATACACCTCAAACCCCGACTCATCAGGTGTTTGATGATAGGCGCATGGAGAATCGGATGTATGGGGGTTCTGTTAATCGGCATCAGTCGGCACCAAAAATGGAATTTCCAAAATTCGATGGAGAAAATCCCAAATTGTGGTAAGAAAGGTGCGAGACTTACTTTGATGTCTATGGTGTTCAGGAGTGTCTGAAAACAAGGTTTGCAGCATTAAATTTCATTGGTTCGGCAGCCTTGTGGCTCCAGAAAATGGAGGCAAAAGGAAGGATTGAGGAGTGGAATGATATGTGCAGATTGGTGAATGAAAAATTCACATGGAGAATCGGATGTATGGGGGTTCTGTTAATCGGCATCAGTCGGCACCAAAAATGGAATTTCCAAAATTCGATGGAGAAAATCCCAAATTGTGGTAAGAAAGGTGCGAGACTTACTTTGATGTCTATGGTGTTCAGGAGTGTCTGAAAACAAGGTTTGCAGCATTAAATTTCATTGGTTCGGCAGCCTTGTGGCTCCAGAAAATGGAGGCAAAAGGAAGGATTGAGGAGTGGAATGATATGTGCAGATTGGTGAATGAAAAATTCACTAGAGATAAGTACCAGAATTATCGTCGACAGTTGAGAACCCTGAAACAGAATGGATCTGTTATGGAGTACACTGATCAATTTGAACAGTTGAGATATCACTTATGGTTGTATAACCCCACACTGGATGAGGCTTATTTTGTTCAAGAATATCTGGATGGCCTACAAGGTCATATTCGCTCTTCTATTTGGCTCCACCGTCCCCCTGATGTGGACACAGCTAGTGCATTAGCTCTTATGCAAGAGGAAGAGTTGGAAATGGGACAAAAACGATCGGGAGGAAAACTGGAATTTCAGAAAGGGTATGGCAAGTATAATCAGGTTGCTGACAAATGGAAATTCGGTGAAAAAGTGGGGGAGGTAAAGAAAGGTGAAAACTCAAGGAGGTCAGATGGTGAAAGACTGGATAGTAAGCTGATCAAATTGAAGGCTTATCGAAGAGCCAATGGCTTATGTTTCACTTGCGGCGAGAAATGGAGTAAAACAGGCCATTCTTGTCCGGATAAGGTGTCCTTGCATGTGATTGAGGAAGTATTAGAAGCTTTACAAATAGACTTCAGTACTGAGGATTTGGACAGTAGTTCTGATGACGAGCCAACAGGAACACTCATGACAGTAGCCAAGACTATGAACCAGAAATCCACTAAGAGACACACTTTGAGGTTATCAGGAATACTGTGTAAGCAAGAGGTACTCATTTTGGTTGATTCTGGAGCAGTGAATTCTTTCATTAATGAGACATTAGTTCAGCAATTGAAAATCACGGATCAGCCCATTGCGGAATTGCGGTATGTAGTGGCAGATGGGGGAACCATATACTGCAATCGATCTGTGAAGAAATTGGAGTGGTTTATACAGGGACATACTTTTGTTAGTGAAGTCAAGGTAGTGCCGTTGGGGAGCTATGATATTATATTGGGAGCAGATTGGTTGGAGAATCATAGTCCGATGTGGATTGATTGGCGTCGGAAGTTGACGAAGTTTTGGTACAAAGGTAAAAGAATTTGTTTACAAGGGGTGCGTGATTCAATCATTGAATGCAAACAGATTGCCACCAATAAGTTACAGGGATTGATGAAACGCAGTGCCATTTCTCATTGTGTCTCTGTTTTGCATTGCCCGATTGAACAAGAGCTATGTACTGTTTTTGATCCGAAAACGGCAGCAGTTCCTGAAGAAGTTCAAATGCTGGTGCAAGAATTCCAGTTCCTGTTTCAAGAACCGAATGGTCTACCACCAGTGAGACTGAATGATCATTCGATACCACTCATGGCGGGAGTGCAACCCATCAATGTGAGGCCCTACCGATATTCTCCTCAACAGAAAGATGAGATTGAACGTCAAGTTAAAGAAATGCTCCAATCTGGACTCATTCGGCGCATCAATAGCCCGTTTGCATCACCCGTATTACTTGTCAAAAAGAAGGATGGAACATGGCGTCTCTGTGTGGACTACCGGCAATTGAACACTGTCACAATTAAGAACAAACACCCATTGCCCATAATTGATGAACTCTTAGATGAATTGGCTAGAGCAAAATGGTTTACTAAGTTGGATCTCCGCTCAGGATATCACCAAATTCGTATTATGGATGGTGAAGAGCAGAAAACTGCGTTTAAGACGTTTTGGTTTTTATGGGTTAACAAATGCGCCCGCTACCTTTCAAAGCATCATGAATCAAGTATTTGAAACTCTGTTACGAAAAGGAGTTTTGGTTTTTATGGATGATATTTTGGTATACACAGTCACTTTGGAGTAACATGTTCAACTGTTGAAGAAAGTCTTTCAATTATTGCATCACAACAAATTTTTTGTCAAGCAATCCAAATGCCACTTTGCACAGCAACACTTGGAATATTTGGGGCATATAATTGGACCACAAGGTGTGTCAACCGATCAGTCCAAGATTCAAGCGGTGGCGGATTGGCCAATTCCTCAAAGCTTAAAGGAATTGCGTGGCTTTTTGGGGCTTACCGGCTATTACCGTAAGTTTATTAAACATTATGGGCTAATTAGCCGGCCTTTGACTGACTTACTCAAGAAAGGAGTCCTCTTCTTATGGCATCCTGAAGCTCATCAAGCCTTCCTCACGTTGAAGCAAGCATTGATTCAAGCTCCGGTATTAGCTCTCCCTGATTTTCAAAAGACTTTTGTCCTCTTCTTATGGCATAGGGGCTGTCTTAATGCAGGAGAATCATCCAATTGCATTTTTGAGCAAGGCACTGAATGCTACAAATCGGGCTTTATCCACTTATGAAAAGGAATGTTTAGCAATTTTGATGGCAATTAATAAATGGCGCTCTTATTTGTTACATAAGCAGTTCATTATTCGCACTGATCAAAGGAGTTTGGTGCATTTAGCAGATCAAAGATTGAGTACTGGAGTGCAGCATAAAGCATTTGTCAAGTTGCTTGGCCTCAACTATGTGATACACTACAAGAAGGGCACCTCCAATGCAGCGGCTGATGCATTGTCTCGACGACATATTGACCAAGAGTTTCAAGCCATTTCGTGTAGCACTCCTTCTTGGCTAGAAAATCTGACAGCAGGGTATGAAGAAGATCCTGACACTAAGAAAATCCTCACTGAATTAAGCGTGTCAGGGACCAATTTTAAACACTTTCAGTTAAGCAATGGAGTTATTCGGTATAAAGGCAGAGTATGGGTGGGAAACAATACCTTAGCTCAGAATCATATCATGCAAGCTTTACATCATAGTGGCATTGGTGGTCACTCAGGCATACAAGCAACTTATCATCGCATCAAGAGCCTATTTGCCTGGCCAGGTATGAAGAAATCAGTTAAAGCTTTTGTTCAGAGCTGTGAGATTTGTCAGAAAGCTAAAGTGGAGCATGTTAAGTTGCCGGGCCTCCTTCAGCCACTTCCTGTCCCATCTCAAGCTTGGACAGTGGTTAGCTTAGACTTCATTGAAGGACTCCCACCCTCTCACAGATTTAATGCTATTCTTGTTGTCATTGACAAATTTACAAAATATGGACATTTCATACCATTATCACATCCATTTACAGCTTTGCAAGTGGCTCAAGAGTACCTCAATCATGTGTATAAGTTACATGGTATGCCACAGATTCTCATCTCAGACCGGGACAAAATATTTACAAGCAAGGTGTGGCAGGAACTATTCAAACTAACAGATACACAAGTGCATATGAGCTCTGCTTATCACCCCCAATCGGATGGTCAGACGGAGCACCTTAACCAATGTCTAGAAGGATATTTGAGATGCTCAGTCCATTCGAAACCCACCCAATGGGTCAAGTGGCTTCCTCTTGCCGATTTTTGGTATAACACGAATTATCACTCTGCATTAGGACGAACTCCATTCGAGGTCTTGTACGGGCACCCACCTCGCCATTTCGGCATTTCTGATCTGACGTCCTGTACAGTGCCAGATTTAGAAACTTGGCTTCAGGAAAGGGAGTTGGTCACCAAGCTCCTTCAGCAACATCTGCAAAGAGCATAACAGCACAACAGAGGATGAAGTTTCAGGCAGATAAAAATCGTTCTGAACGCTCTTTTGAAGTGGGTGATTTGGTTTATCTAAAACTCCAACCATATGTTCAAACATCTGTTGCAACCAGACACAATCAGAAATTGGCATTCCGGTTCTATGGACCTTATCGAGTACTGCAAAGAGTGGGGGCTGTGGCATACAAATTGGACTTACCTTTATCAAGCAAGATTCATCCAGTGGTGCATGTCTCTCAATTGAAGCGCCATATTTCTTCCGACACTCACGTTACAACAGACTTACTATCAAGTGATGTTCATCTTTCTGCTCCTTTCAGTCCAATCGCAGTATTGGACCGTGCTATGGTTCGTCAAGGTGGCACTACACATGTTCGAGAGCTCATCCAATGGGAAGGATTGACGAAGGACTTGGCGACATGGGAGTCAGCTGAAGAGGTGCGCCGGCGATTTCCTTCTGCGTCGGCTTGGGGACAAGCCGCTTCTGAGGATGGGGGAGTGTAACGACCCAGGTAGAGAGTAGTATAATTACGGGTGGGAAGAGAGTACTTTAGTAGTGAACATTTATACTGGACTGGGCTAAGTGGGCCTTGTAATTGGAGTTTTGGGCTGGACCCTTGTTGTCTTGCGGCAACAGAGCACGACTTGGCGTATAAATACGCTGAGCGTAGCGTGGAGGAGGGGTATGGAAAAGATGAATCCACTTTCTACCTGACTTCTTCTCCATCCTTTCCCGTTCTTCTTCTCCGTCCCCAAATCTCTTACTCTATCTTACACCTTCAGAACAACCACAATGTTAGTATTGATGATACCAATTACAGAGACCTACATGCTGCGCGTAAGGCTCTCAAAACCGAACAATCCTGGATGGATCTCTTCCGTGAAAAAGATTCAATCTACAAACAAGAACGCTCATATCATTGCACAACAATGATATATTTTCGTGCAAAAAAGATTCAATCTACAAAAAAGATTCAATCTACAAACAAGTTCGCTTTGATCATGCCCCTAAACGTTTTCCACTTTTTGTTAATTTTATGCTCGGCTTAATCAAAACTGTTTTGCCATTTATCAACATTAGCTTAGTTATATATTTTCGTGTTTGCAGCCATATCGTCTCTGCTTCATAAATTGTTTTATACTTAATATATACAAAGCAAATAGTTTTCCATCGGCGGGGCATCGCGCGTCCATCATCCTAATAATAATAATAATAATAATAATTAGGGGAAGGAAATGCGGAGCTCGCAGCTATGCCACGTCGGCGGCCTGTGCGTGGAGGACCTGTTTTTCTTCTCGGTTTTGCGTGCGGGTCCTCGGTCCTGACTCCTGAGCCCCTCGGCCTCCTCGGCTCGATGCCCATCGTCCTGATGTCGTGTCCCAATCGATGGCCAGTCAAGCGCCATGAAATCGGCCCTCGGGGAGCATTCGAGGCCTCGCGCCTCAGCACCGTGGCCCTCACCTGAGCTCTCGCCCCTCGGTGCCGTCGCCCTCACCTGTAGGCCTCATGCGGTTGCGCCTGTTGGATCGTAAGGGCCTTCTCAACCCCAAAAGCTAGCCTAAGAGGTGAGGGACTCCCCCACTTATAAGTTAGGTCCTTTGCCCTTCCACAACCAATGTGGGACTATTCTAACAATCCCCCCTTCACACATTGGTGTCTCTCAACCGTTCACCGCCCCTTCACCGTACACCGACGGTCCCTCAAGGCTACGGTCCATCGGGCCTTCACACCCTAGTGTTCATCGGGCCAAAGATGTTAGAACCGGGCTCTGATACCAATTGTTGGATCGTAAGGGCCTTCTCAACCCCAAAAGCTAGCCTAAGAGGTGAGGGACTCCCCCACTTATAAGTTAGGTCCTATGCCCTTCCACAACCAATGTGGGACTATTCTAACAGCGCCTACCTGCGCTCTCGCCCCTCGGTGCCGTCGCCCTCACCTCCAGGCCTCGCGCGGTCACCGGTTTCTTCGCCGCCACCCAGCTACTCCCCGCGCCGTCACCGGTTTCTTCGCCGCCACTTGCCAGCACCGGCAAACTCTCGGTTGTCATTTTTTTAACCCTTTTGCTTGCTGATTCTTACTCTATCTCTTCCAGATCTCAGCTGGTAAATTATACTCTCAAAGTCAAATACGTACGGGCCTTCTCAAAACAGGTGAGGTGTCTATCTGTATTTCCCATTGAATCTCAAGTTAATACTTGTTAACTGAGCTTGTTGTTTATGTTTTTAGATATTGGATGCCATGATTGTGCTGAGAGGTGCTGGCATCATTCGTTGTGATCCGAAGCTCGATGGTGAAACAGCCAGTTTGATTGGTTCTAGACTATGCTTTTCTTTGTCGTTGATATAGCCTGCTTGTCTGCAGCCTTACCCCGTCGTTGTGCCGTTCACTTGCCTATTAATTATGCAAGATTGATGCTGCACATCTATGTTGTCTTATTTTGTGTAATTATTTACGTTACGAGTTAACCATAATGCTATTTCCTCCATTTACCTCCCTGTCGTTCTATTATAACCTCACTTTAGTTTACTTCTTGTTATATCTAAGTATATCACGCTTTTCAGTTCTATGCTCCTTTGGTCTCGATTTGTTCGATACCTCTGATCCTCTTGCACATAAACTAGATTTTAATTTGGTTCACTCACCTTACGCCTGCTATGTTTCTTGTTATATCTAAGTATTCTTATGAAGCTGCTGCTGTATGCCTTTGTGGTGGCTCTTGCTTATTATGGGTTGCTGTATTACTGTAGTATTCTATATATTATCTCAGTAAAACTCTATAATATTATTGGATATTTGACTGCTCTTGAACTGTATTCTCTTTTTGCATATATGTGATGCTCTTTTCCCAGTGGATGAAATACGGAATGTTCTTTGACTTGATTCCACCTGTATTTAGATGTTCTTATACTGCTTTCTCTTTTTGGATATAGGCGTTGCTGTTTCCCCATCGGTATAATATGTTAGGAATTCTTCCTTTTGTTCAGGCATAACCATACTTTCCCTATAAATATACCATTACTTGCTGCCTGTTGTATTTTCGCACGGTTTCGTTTTTGTTTTGGTTCATGGATATAGTGTTCTTTTGTTCTAAAATTCTCCTGTAATGAGTTATTTTGTGTAATTGCTTATATTATATATTAATCGTACAGCTATTTCCCTCGATTACCTGGCCAATGCTCTATTATACATAAGCTTTAGTTCGCTTCTCACTGTATCAAATGCGTACGCTTGGGTCGAACAAAGGGCCGTGGAATGATCCTTATATTTTGAAGGTACCGTTTTGCATTGTAATCATGTCACAGTAATTAATCTAAATGTTGTTCATGTTTTTATTTTATAATTTGAAATATATCCTGTAAGACTACTTATGCATATTCCATTTGTAGCTTACACACAAATTGGAGGCTGGTTTTGCGAGGGAAATCAAGCCAATTTCTGACGGGGAAGAAAGAAGCAATTCTTCTCTTCGGTTAGAGCAGTTGAAAGTCAGAATCTGAAATTACATTATCCATTCGAGCAATACGAAATTATGACCGGTTGATTGCTGTTTCTGATATTGTTCTAAACTTCACATTTATGTTTTCTAATGGCAGGGCATGATTAGTGACACATCAAATGCTGAATCAGGGTCAGATGTTGACGATTTTGGTTCATCATTTTTTCAGAAAGGTGCTGACTATGGTTGCCTCACTCCAGTCCATGAGGAAGTAAGTTCAATGCTATCTATTGATTCATCTTTTTTCTTGCACTTAGGGAGCTTTGTTCTATTCAGTTTTGATAGCATTACTGGTCATATTTGTCTTAGCTATGCTGATCTCTTGAATACCTTCTGCCTATTGATTTTGGTATTTATTCCTGCAATAGATAAAAGACACAGATTCTTCAACTTACTTCGGCTGTGATGATCGGACACTCCGGGACATGGGTCCTGAATCTTGTTATACATAAAACTAGATGCATGTTAGAATGGAGGGGTAAGTTGATTAAGACATTCCGGTCAGTACCAATCAAGTTTTCAAATTTTGTTTTCGGTATATATCTTGGAGGTGACTAAAATTCGAAATTTCGTCGAGATCTCGGAATAAAATTCGAATGAAATTCAAAAACTAAATTTAAAATCTGATTTTTTTTTCAATCGGGATTTCCAATATTTCGATCAAAATCACCGAGATTTCAGCCAAAATACCGAGATCTCGGCCTAGAATCACTGAGATTTCAAAAAAGAGTATCCGCTTAAAAACCGCCACAGATAATACTATTTGTGGTGATTTTAGCCAAAAACCGCAACTGATAATATTTTAATTTTTTTTTTAAATTTTTTCTGGCCGATATTTATAATCTCATGCGGCTCGAAATCCGAAATCTCGATCGAAATTTCTGAAATTTCGCCGGAATTTTGAACCTTGGAGTTGATACCAGATCGCCATTACTCCCTCCGTAAGGTGCAAGGATTTAAATTTCGTTTTCGGACTCTATCTCAGGCATGGCTGAAATTCGAAATTTCGACGAGATTTGGAAATTTTGGACAAAATCCGGACGAAATTCAAAAACCAAAATTCAAATCCGTTTTTTTTAGCGAGAAATCCGAAATTTCGGTCCAAAATTCCGAAATCTCGGCGATATTTCCCGGTACTATCACACTTTCAATTTTTTAGGGTTTTTTCAACTTCACAGAAATTATGATCTACCGGTTGTCCCACATGGGAAATGATGTGAAGAACCCAATCCGGTCAAAATCCGATCAATTACGGTCAAATCCGGTCAACTTTTATACAAATTTCGGTCCATTTTACCGAAATTTCGATCCAAATCACCGAAATCTCGGTGAGATATTAATGCACTGTAGCATTTTAAAATTTTTTAGGGGTTTTTATTTCACCGGGATTATGAAACTCGGAGGGGCCCGAAATCCGAAATTTCGCCGAGTTTTTGAACCCTGTTAAGGTGTAGGTCCCTTTCGATAAAGCAAATCAATTTGATCTAGCTGAACAGGCCTGGTCTGCCCCATTGGATGGTGAAGGAGACTTCTTCTCACTGACGTGACCAGTAACTCCACCCAATCTCCAGATTAGATGGATAGGACTTTATGTGAATTCTTTGAGAGTAATTATCGACTTGCTTTTCTTTGATCAGCCTCCCATTAACTGATGTCTTACAAGCTATATGATGATGACTTCAATGCAGTGATATTACCCAATGTCCTTGTTATGGCATAAAAATAGAAGTTTCTTTCGTTATTCTGGTGAGCATGTCATAGTTTTGTTCTTCTTTTTTTAATAATGAGAAGTTCTTGTTGCCGGTTACAGTGGCTCATTTATGAAATCTTACGCAACCTACAGAACTTCCGAGTTTCACCGGCATATTTTCTAGACCTGACATCCATACGAAACTCTTGCCTTTTGAGTCTCCATATCCATTTGTCAACCTTGATTTCAGGAAGTACTTGTCGAAGTGATATTTGTTGTAAATAATGTGATGTTAGGAACAAATATTTCAGACTAATTTCAATAAACAACTCTACGATAATTACACAATTCAAAGCTAGCAAAACTGACATAACTAAAAAGATAAAGCAATTCATAAATTTATGTCAACTAGGCAATGAATCACGTCTACTTAACAAATTAATGAATAATTGAATGACAGAGTACTCTCAAGTGTCGGGCTGCTGAAGGTTAGACCTTCAACCTTCTCGCCACAAGGTGTAGGGGTGCTAGAGATTGATCTCTTACCTCCACTACACCAGGGTCAATTAATCACTGCAAATAAGGCCTTGAACTCTAACCTTCCTAAATTATGCACCATAAAGCATTAAATATCAAATTTTGCTTATTGAAATGAAACAAATTATCAAATGTGGGGCAATAGTAATACTACTATGTCATGGGTGTCTGGCAATATCAAATGTGGGGCTGAATTGGAACAATAATTGTCCTCCCTTGGCTGGGCCATGAAGATTTGGAGGCTCTGCTGCGAGTAGCCATGGGGACAGAAACAGGCAGAACCTACCATGTGGCAACATATGCAGGTCTGGACCAATACTTAACCCTAGTATAACTACTCATGGTGACTAACGATTGGGCAGAGAGGTAATGCATCTAGTGAGGTGAACCGGGTGGAGGAAACTGGACTAGTGCTCGGTGTGGTGCTGGTAATGTCAGACACGTATTGTTGAAGCTAGTTTGATATGTAAACCTATAATGTTTTGGTAGGGCAATAGTGTATAGTTATCCATATGATTTTTCGGCTGTATAAAGAACAATATGGACTATAGAACTCAGTCGCTCAGGATTAGAGAGTTCGCTTCGTTGCTCAGTGGGGAATAATGGGGAAAAACTGGCGTCGCACATATCAAACTCGCGCTACGTCACGCCGTGCGAAATTTGGTCCGATGGTTATTTCTGAAAAAAGATATGAGGACCAATATGTAATATCAATTTTTTCTCTGTTTTTTTTAAAACATATGCTAGCTAGGAGTCAATGAAGAATTTGCGGCATCACGTATCCTCTCTATACGGTATGTAATTTGGTCAGATGGTTACTTCTAAAAAAAATTATGAGGACCTAAACGTAATTTTATTTTTTTTATTGCGGGTTATTTTATTTTGTGTAATTCCAGTTTTCTTGTTTTTTTTTTAAAAAAAACTGAGTTGCTAGGAGTTTTCGTCAAATTTATGAACTCGCGTGCATCTTTTTTGCAAAAAAAAAAAAAATGTGTACAGACTTAAATGTAATTTTCAAAAAAATTTGGTTGCTAGAAGATAAAAAAAGGACTTGCTAGGAATCGTCGTCGAATTTGCGAGCTCACGTGCATTTTTTTTGGAAAAAAATTCTTAAAAAATATGCTAGCTAGGCGTAATCGAACAATTTACGGCACCACGTGTCTTCTTTTTTGCAAAATAGAACCTGAACAGATTTAAATGTAATTTATTAGGCTTTATAAATTTATTATAGTAGAGATTAAAGTTAGTAGTCAAAGCTATATAAGTTTTGATGAGCATGTGGCTGTCGAAAATAATATCCTTTTGTGACATAAGGGAGTAGTAAAGTACAATCTAGAAAATATCATGCACGTTATGTGTCAGCTTGGCACACCAAATGGATGTCATACAGCCGATTGTTTTGCCGGCTCCGTAAGTATATCGGAGGAGGTTGCGTGGATCCCACCGTCATCCGATCCGGCCAAACCGCGTGCCCAGCTGGCTAAAGGATTTGCAAAACGCGCAGATCCGCTAAAGAACTAAAGAAGGAGACGACACGGTCATCACGGCAAAAGAAGGAAACGACACGGTATCACATACATACATACATATATGTAAGTATATGTAGCAATATAACAAGTAGTGATCCGCTAAAGAAGGAGACGACACGGTCATCACATACATACATATATGTATGTATGTGTATGTAGCAATACAACTGTTGTAAAACGAGTAGTTCACCCACGTCGAACACCGGCAATCAACGAGAACACAAGAACAAGAGACACAAGATATAGGGTGGAGCTCTCTCTTCTTTATTGATCAATGTGTGTAAATACAATGGGAGGCACCCGGTATATATATAGCAGTCCCCTCAAGGAGAGTTCGGATTCGCCCACATATTAAGAGATAGACTCCTAACCGAATACGGTTAGGAGGTTATCTCATAACACTTCCCCTTGGGCGAATTCCGCGTAATGCATATGTCTCATTAAAAACTCCACTCAAAAACCCAGTGGGAAAAAAGAGATGGAGAAAAGAGTACATCACACTCGCTCTCTATGTTGCATTTATTGCCTCATTAAAAACCTTTATGTGAGAAACATCAGGAAAACTCACAAAGGAAAAAGAGTACAACTTATGATCTTCAGGGTCATGCAAAGGGATTATGGTTCAGGGTTTACTTCCCGAACTATGCAAATCTCTAAGCCGCCTCATTCCAATGCCATTAACATACCTTGGAAGGGGAATTTGGCAAGGATTTTGTGAATAAATCTGCTAGATTTTCACACGACTTAATTTGCATTATTTTTATCTCACCATTCTTCTGGAGTTTGTGGGGATAAAAGAACTTAGGAGCAATATGCTTCGTGATATTGCTCTTTACATAACCCAATTGCATTTGTGCAACACAAGCATCATTATCTTCATAGATAATAGTAGGGGAATTGACGGTATTCATACTGTAGGATCGAAGTATACGAATATAGCAATCAGAGGGGGGGTGAATGATTGTGCGGAAGCTAAAACCAAATTATTGACCTATTAAAAGTTCACCCCAAAACAGAACCAAATAATTGCCTCGTTTTCGAAAAAAACAGAATGACAGAGGTTCGGTAAAACGCAAATTCCCGGAGATCCAACCGTCGGATCAATCTGAAATTTGGACACAAGAAACTAGATTCCACACAATCAATCAATCTAGGGAATAGGAATCGTATTCTTGTTTGGTGCTTTAAATAGGTGGGGGGTCTCCTGTTGAAAGGCACCAAGCAGAGCTGAGCGCATCAAGCCTTGAGCTTGGTTTTAGGGTTTGTACTCTTTTGATGAGAGTATTTTAGACAAGAAATAAAGATCAATTCTTCCAAGATTTTTGCGTGCTACAGTAACCACGTCGCTACAGTGTTTTCTGTTTTGGTTCTTGTTTGCATGCTTGTTCTAGTTCCAGATTGGTTTTTGTTCTTTAAGTTTTATCTTGATTTGATCCATCAAAAACCTCTCTAGGGTATTGATCTAGTATTTCTTAAAGTCTAGTTGATCAATCTTTTGTCGTTCTTGTTTAATCTTGAAGTTTAGATTAGATTGATTCTCGTCAAGTTCTGGATCAGCAAGCTTGCAAAGCTTATAACTTTTGATCCGTAAGTCCGATCGAGCTGATTCTTTTTGGGTTCGATTCGTACTGGAATCTAGTTTCTTGTGTCCAAATTTCAGATTAATCTAACGGTTGGATCTCCGGGAATTTGCGTTTTACCGAACCTCTATCATTCTATTTTTGTCGAAAATGAGGCAATTATTTGGTTCTGTTTTGGGGTGAACTTTTAATAGATCAAGAATTTGGTTTTAGCTTCCGCACAATCATTCACCCCCCCTCTGATTGCTATATTCGTATTCTTCGATCCTACAAGTGGTATCAGAGCAAGGTTTCTCTAATCTATCTTAACCGGTGATTAGATCAATGGATCGTTATTCGACAAAACCATGTGTGTTCGATGGTGTTGATTTTCAGTTTTGGAAGGCCAAGATGGAGGCGTTCATCCAAGCACAGGGCTTCACAATTTGGGAGAAGGTCTACAAGCCATATGAAGTCCCTGCAAACGACAACGTCAACGACACCAATCGCACACATGTTGAAGCAAATAGCAAGGCGCGCAACTTGATCATCCAAGGCTTGGGACGCAACGACTTTGATCGTGTGGTTCATCTTCGATCCAAGCATATGAGGTATGGAAATCTCTTTGTGATTACCATGAGGGTTCTAACACTGTCAAAGAGGTTCGCCAAGATATTTACAAAAAGAATACATGCGTTTTGAGATGAAACCTAGTGAATCAGAGATGACTTCTTTGCACGTTTCAATAAAATTCTTAGCAATCTACGTGCTGTTGGAGTTAGCTACACCGATGCTAAAAATGCTCGACAATTGCTTAGTGCTTTAGACATGTCACAGTGTGGGAGATGAAAGTAACATCTATACAAGACTCTACTACCATGAGCCCACTCACAGTAGATGTTCTTTACTCTACGTTGAAACCTCATGAGTTGGATGTTCTTGCCAGGAAGGGGCACATTAAATCACTTGCTTTGAGCTCTAACCCTAACATGTCAAATGCAAATTCTTCTTCTAGCTTTGCCTTGTCTTCCATGTCTTCTTTAATGATGAGCAACTTGAAGAGTTTCTGAAGAAGATCTGGCACTACTCTCTTCTCGCTTTAACAAAGCTTTGCAGAATGTGAGAATGAGAAAGAGAGGTGGTCCTCCAAGATGCTATGAGTGTGGTGACCTCAACCATATTCGCACAAATTGTCCTAAGCTTGCAGGAAAAACATCAAAGGAGGAGAAGGACAACGACAGAAGGAATGAGAAGAAAAGGTTCTCGTCAAATGATAGGAAGAAGAAGAGCTTCATCAACCGCAAGGTGGTTCACCAAGTTCTTTCCGCTCTTGAACAAGTCAATTTGAGCGATGTGGACTCGGAGAGCAGCGAAGATGATGCAACTCCAAGCAAGCATGATTTGATAGGACTATGTCTCATGGCAAGTAGCAAGGATAGCCTCACCGAGGACGACCACGACAAATGACTTCAATGAGGTAGATCCCTCTTATGATGAATTAGCTATTCTTTGTTGCTCGTCTTGGAAAATTGCTTAACAAACGTGATAAGAAAATTAAGAAACATGATTTCATTATTGAATCATTGAATGCTGAAATTGCTAGACTTAAGACTTTGATTCCTAGTGATGATACTTGCAAATCATGTGACTTAATTTACAATGAGCTCACCTTGCTTAGGAAAGAACATGCTCTTTTGTTGCATCTAAATGAGAAAAATGAGAAACATGTTGTACATGCTAGCTGCTCCAATCGATGATTTGCATAGTTCAACTTCTTGTTCTAAATGCTCAACTCTTGAATTAAAATTGAAAGATGCAAATGCTAGGGTTTCTCAATTAACTGATAATTTGCTTTCACATGAAATTCTCTCATGCTCAACTTGTCGCAAGCAAAAAGGAAAAGTAGATGTTCCCTGCAATAATTGTTTAACTCTTGCTAAGAAAGTTGATTACTTGCAAAATTCTTTGGAACGTTTCACTAATGGCAAGAAAAAGTTGAACATGATTTTGGATCAATCTAAGGTTAGCTCAAACAAGAAAGGTTTAGGTTTTGATCTTCATGCTTCATATGAAACTAAACCTCGCTCTGTTGTTTATGCTCCTTGCAATGACAAACTTGAGATTTCAAATGAGCCTATGAAAATTGTCTTCAAATCTGCTGGCCTTTTATCTTCTACTATGATGAATGCAAATGTTGCTTCTACTTCCAACGCTAAACATAATGTTAAGTACACTTGCACTCATTGTGGTAGAGATGGACATTTAGTAGACTTTTGCTTTAGACTAGCTAAACAACAAAAGAAAGAAAGGTTTAATGCTAGGTCTAATTTCAGAAAGGCACATTCTACTTCTCATTATGTGCCTAGGGTGAAACAAACACCTTTTGATGCTAAAAACACGGGAAAAGGCAAATCTGATTTTGTACATAAGAATACTCGTGTTGTGCCTACTATTGTGCGTCGTGTGTCTCAGTACTGGATTCCTAAACATCTTATTTCTAACCCCAGTACCGAGACCTCGACACTTTCTGCTTCTATGTAGGCTTCTCACGCGAGGAGGGAGAACATGTGGCTAGTGAATTTCGGATGCTCACTTCATATGTTCAGTAATAAGAATTGGTTCTCCTCCCTCACTCGTGCATCTCGTGCTGAAAGTGTTACTTTTGGAGATGCTTCTTCCTCTTCTGTTGTGGCAAAAGGTACAATAAAGGTAAGTGACAAGTTTATGTTCAAAGATGTGGCTCTTGTTGAAAATTTGAAATATAACTTGCTTTCTGTCTCACAAATGCTTGATGAAGATCTTGAGATAAGCTTTAAGAAAAATGAATGCAAAGTGCTAGATGCTTCAGGTGATCTTGTGTTCAAAATTTCTCGTTTTGGAAGAGTCTTTAAAGCTGATTTTGATGCATCACCTTCTTCTAAGCATAGGTGTCTAATCGCCAATGTTTCTAAAGATTTATTCTTTTGGCATCGTAGACTTGGTCATGTTGGTTTTGATCGTCTTACTCGTGTAAGTGGTTTAGATCTTATACGTGGCTTGCCTAAGCTTAAGAGTGATAGCAATCTAGTATGTTCTTCTTGTAGACATGGTAAGATGATTGCAGGTTCACATCCACCTGTTACCATGGTGATGACAAACGCTCCAGGACAGCTTCTACATCTTGATACAGTTGGACCATCTCGAGTTCAATCCTTTGGAGGCAAATGGTATGTGCTTGTGATTGTTGATGATTTTTCTAGATACTCTTGGGTATACTTTATGGCATCTAAGGATGAGGCTTTTAGTCATTTTAGAAGTCTTGTTCTTAGGCTTTCTATTGATCATAAAGTAGCTCACAAAGCTATTAGAAGTGATAATGGAACTGAATTCAAAAATGCTTCTTTTAATCACTTTTGTAATCGAAAGGAATTGATCATCAATTTTCATCACCTAGAGTGCCTCAACAGAATGGTGTAGTTGAAAGAAAAAACAGAACATTGGTTGAGATGGCTAGAACCATGTTAGATGAACATCACACTCCTAGGAACTTTTGGGCTGAAGCTATTTCAACTGCTTGTTATGTTTCAAACCGTGTGTTTTTGAGGTCAAAATTGGGTAAGACTCCATATGAGCTTCGGTTTGGACATAGACCTTCTGTTTCTCACTTTCGAGTTTTTGGATGCAAATGCTTTGTCTTGAAATCTGGAAATCTTGATAAATTTGAAGCTAGATCAATGGATGGCTTTTTTCTTGGATATCCTGCTCATACTCGTGGCTATCGTGTGCTTGTTTTGGAGACTAACAAAATTGTGGAAACTTGTGAAGTTACTTTTGATGAGGCTAGTCCAGGCACTAGTCCAAGTGATGCAGGTACAAAGCATACATTCAGGGGAGAAAATCTTTGAAGATGATGATGATGTTGAAGATGAGGTCTTGACTCTTCCTAATGCACAACAAGATGTAGCACCTTTGGCACCTACTACTACATCACCTACAGCTAACCATCCTCAAGCTACAACATCATCTGTACATGCTGAAAATGAAGAAGGAGAAGGAGAAGTCTCAAAAGCCAATGCTCCCTTGTACATTCAAAAATGCATCCATCTGAACAAATGATTGGAGACCTAAATGAGAGAGTCACTCGATCCAGGTTTATTCATTCTGACACTCATGCTCATTCCGCTTTAGTTGCTTCTTTTGAACCCAAAGATATATCTCATGCATTATCTGACGAATCTTGGATCAATGCCATGCATGAAGAAATAGAGAATTTTGAACTAAATAAAGTTTGGAAACTTGTCTCACCTCCTCCAGATTTTAATGTTATTGGAACTAGATGGGTTTTCAAAAATAAACAAAGTGAGGATGGTGTTGTTGTTAGAAACAAGGCTAGATTGGTTGCTCAAGGTTACACTCAAATTGAAGGCTTAGATTTTGATGAAACCTTTGCTCCTGTTGCTAGAATTGAAGCCATTAGAATCCTTTTAGCTTTTGCTGCATCCAAAGGTTTCAAATTGTATCAAATGGATGTGAAAAGTGCTTTTCTTAATGGCTACATAAATGAGGAGGTTTATGTCAAGCAACCACCTGGTTTTGAAAATCCAAAGTTTCCAAATCATGTGTTCAAACTAACAAAAGCTTTGTATGGTTTGAAACAAGCCCCTAGAGCATGGTATGATAGGCTAAAAACCTTTTTACTTGAAAAGGGCTTTTTAATGGGAAAGGTTGACAAAACTCTCTTTTTACTCAAGCAAGGCAATGATCAACTATTCGTTCAGATTTATGTTGATGATATTATCTTTGGTGGTTCATCTCATGTTTTAGTGTCTGAGTTTTCAGAAACAATGAGGAAGGAGTTTGAGATGAGTATGATGGGTGAGTTGACATACTTTTTGGGATTTCAAATCAAGCAAACGAAGGATGTATATCAGAGAGTAGTGATAAGTCTTCTTCTGGGAATTGCTCAATCTGTTCATCGGTTAGTGAAGACAAGAAGGATAGAGCAAAACTTGAAGCAGCACCATTATGAGATATGCTAGATTGAGATGTCAAAGCAATTGATTTATGATCATTCTTTCTAGCAAAAACATCTAATTCATGAGTTTTCAACTTAGAATAAAGAACATCTAAAGTAAGTGTACTCATGACAGTGGATTCTCTAATGGATGTAACTTTCATCTCCCAAATAGACATGTCTAATGCACCAAGCAATTGTCTAGCATTAGCAGTATCATCAAAGCTAACTCCAATAGCACGCAAATTGCTAAGAATTTTATTAAAACGTGCAAAGAAGTCATCTAGCGACTCACCGGGTTTCATCTCAAATCGCATGTATTCTTTTTTGTAAAGATCTTGACGAACCTCTTTAATAGTGTTAGAACCCTCATGGTAATCACAAAGAGATTTCCATACCTCATATGCGGATTTGAGATGGATCACACGGTCAAAGTCGCTGCGTCCCAAACCTTGGATGATCAAGTTGCGCGCCTTGCTATTTGCTTCAACATGTGTGCGATTGGTGTCGTTGACGTTGTCGTTTGTAGGGACTTCATATGGCTTGTAAACCTTCTCCCAAATTGTGAAGCCCTGTGCTTGGATGAACGCCTCCATCTTGGCCTTCCAAAACTGAAAATCAACACCATCGAACACACATGGTTTTGTCGAATAACGATCCATTGATCTAATCACCGGTTAAGATAGATTAGAGAAACCTTGCTCTGATACCACTTGTAGGATCGAAGTATACGAATATAGCAATCAGAGGGGGGGTGAATGATTGTGCGGAAGCTAAAACCAAATTCTTGATCTATTAAAAGTTCACCCCAAAACAGAACCAAATAATTGCCTCGTTTTCGACAAAAACAGAATGACAGAGGTTCGGTAAAATGCAAATTCCCGAAGATCCAACCGTCGGAACGAGCTGAAATTTGGACACAAGAAACTAGATTCCAATACGAATCAAACCCAAAAAGAATCAGCTCGATCGGACTTACGGATCAAAAGTTATGAGCTTCGCAAGCTTGCTGATCCAGAACTTGACGAGAATCAATCTAATCTAAACTTCAAGATTAAACAAGAACGACAAAAGATTGATCAACTAGACTTTGAGAAACACTAGATCAATACCCTAGAGAGGTTTTTGATGGATCAAATCAAGATAAAACTTAAAGAACAAAAACCAATCTAGAACTAGAACAAGCATGCAAACAAGAACCAAAACAGAAAACACTGTAGCGACGTGGTTACTGTAGCACGCAAAAATCTTGGAAGAATTGATCTTTATTTCTTGTCTAAAATACTCTCATCAAAAGAGTGCAAACCCTAAAACCAAGCTCAAAGCTTGATGCGCTTAGCTCTCCTTGGTGCCTTTCAACAGGAGACCCCCCACCTATTTAAAGCACCAAACAAGAATACGATTCCTGTTCCCTAGAAGGAATCCGTATCCAACACAACTCTACTTGGCCCAACCTGGCCGAGTACAACTCTTGCACGCGTATGGAAACCCTTCCATACTCACGTGACTAACACTTTGCACGCGTATGGCCACCTGCCATACTCACGTGACTAACACTTTGCACGCGAATGACCTCCTGCCATTCTTACGTGACTAACCATTCTTCATGTGCACCATTCTCTTAGCCCGAACGTCCCGCATGACATCCTTGACCATCAAGACCTCAGTTCCTCCTGAACCTAGTCCCGAACCTCAGTTCCTCCATGAACCTAGTTCCGGTCCCGTCATCGACCACATTCGTCTTCGAGCAATACCTGCACATGAACAAACCACAAAACAAATCCGAGCACAAGTCCACGACTTGACTCAATGTCAATCCATGCAACTACTCACATGAGCATTGCATAAAATCCACTTCAAAAGAAGCATCATGAAATCATCACAAATTTCAAAATCACATTCAAAATTCAAATCCAAATCGCTCAAAACCCTAATTGAGCGAAAACGCATTCACGACGGACAAACAAAGTTGGTCCGTTGTATAAGGAAAAGTTTCTGTTCCAAGAAGCCAACCAAACGCGGAAAAACACGTTCACAACGGACAAACAAAGTTGATCCGTTTTACATGCAAAAATGGCTTCGGTCAAGAGCTCAAAACAAGTTCACAACGGACCCCAGAAGCTTGTCCGGCGCAAACGTGCCACGCTCGGTTTCAAAAAAGTAAAACCCTAGAAAAAGTCCATTCACGACGGACAAAAAGAATTAGTCCGTTGTACATGTGAAAATTTTGGTTCCAAGAAATTATCCAAACCGAAAAAGCTTGTTCACAACGGACCAAGAAAAACTGTCCGTTGTACATGTGAAAATGACTTCAGTCATGGGCTCAAAAAACATGTTCACAACAGACCCAAAAACACTGTCCGTCGCAGATGGGAAACTTACTGTTTCTTGAGAACTTTGTCCGGCGTTAATGCGTAACTTACTGTTTCTTGTCAATTGTCAAACACATGCACAAGCACATTTTGCAAATCCAATTCTAAGTTAATTTTTCAGTTCAAAGCCAATTTTTCAGCACTTGTAGGATTGATTGCCAAAGTGAATGCCAAAATCTGATACCACTTGATTGCTCTGATATCATTTGGCTTTATCCAAAGTGAATGTAGAATACGATTCCTACAAGTGAATGCCAAATGATATCAGAGCAATCTTTTTGGTCCTTGATCCTTTGGATTTCAAAATCTTTGTAGAATACGATTCCTACAAGTGAATGCCAAATGATATCAGAGCAATCTTTTTGGTTCTGTTTTGGGGTGAACTTTTAATAGATCAAGAATTTGGTTTTAGCTTCCGCACAATCATTCACCCCCCCTCTGATTGCTATATTCGTATACTTCGATCCTACAAGTGGTATCAGAGCAAGGTTTCTCTAATCTATCTTAACCGGTGATTAGATCAATGGATCGTTATTCGACAAAACCATGTGTGTTCGATGGTGTTGATTTTCAGTTTTGGAAGGCCAAGATGGAGGCGTTCATCCAAGCACAGGGCTTCACAATTTGGGAGAAGGTCTACAAGCCATATGAAGTCCCTGCAAACGACAACGTCAACGACACCAATCGCACACATGTTGAAGCAAATAGCAAGGCGCGCAACTTGATCATCCAAGGCTTGGGACGCAGCGACTTTGATCGTGTGGTTCATCTTCGATCCGCATATGAGGTATGGAAATCTCTTTGTGATTACCATGAGGGTTCTAACATCACAAAGAGGTTCGCCAAGATATTTACAAAAAAAAGAATACATGCGTTTTGAGATGAAACCTAGTGAATCAGAGATGACTTCTTTGCACGTTTCAATAAAATTCTTAGCAATCTACGTGCTGTTGGAGTTAGCTACACCGATGCTGAAAATGCTCGACAATTGCTTAGTGCTTTAGACATGTCGGTGTGGGAGATGAAAGTAACATCTATACAAGAATCTACTACCATGAGCACACTCACATTAGATGTTCTTTACTCTAAGTTGAAAACTCATGAGTTGGATGTTCTTGCCAGGAAGGGTAACATTAAATCAATTGCTTTGATCTCTAACCCTAACATGTCAAATGCAAATTCTTCTTCTAGCTTTGCCTTGTCTTCCATGTCTTCTTTAATAGATGAGCAACTTGAAGAGTTTCTGAAGAAGATCTCGCACTACTCTCTTCTCGCTTTAACAAAGCTTTGCAGAATGTGAGAATGAGAAAGAGAGGTGGTCCTCCAAGATGCTATGAGTGTGGTGACCTCAACCATATTCGCACAAATTGTCCTAAGCTTGCAGGAAAAACATCAAAGGAGGAGAAGGACAACGACAGAAGGAATGAGAAGAAAAGGTTCTCGTCAAATGATAGGAAGAAGAAGAGCTTCATCAACCGCAAGGTGGTTCACCGAGTTCTTTCCGCTCTTGAACAAGTCAATTTGAGCGATGTGGACTCGGAGAGCAGCGAAGATGATGCAACTCCAAGCAAGCATGATTTGATAGGACTATGTCTCATGGCAAGTAGCAAGGATAGCCTCACCGAGGACGATCACGACAGCGACTTCAATGAGGTAGATCCCTCTTATGATGAATTAGCTATTGCTGTTGCTCGTCTTGGAAAATTGCTTAACAAACGTGATAAGAAAATTAAGAAACATGATTTCATTATTGAATCATTGAATGCTGAAATTGCTAGACTTAAGACTTTGATTCCTAGTGATGATACTTGCAAATCATGTGACTTAATTTACAATGAGCTCACCTTGCTTAGGAAAGAACATGCTCTTTTGTTGCATCTAAATGAGAAAAATGAGAAACATGTTGTACATGCTAGCTGTTCCACTGATGATTTGCATAGTTCAACTTCTTGTTCTAAATGCTCAACTCTTGAATTAAAATTGAAAGATGCAAATGCTAGGGTTTCTCAATTAACTGATAATTTGCTTTCACATGAAATTCTCTCATGCTCAACTTGTCGCAAGCAAAAGGAAAAGTAGATGTTCCCTGCAATAATTGTTTAACTCTTGCTAAGAAAGTTGATTACTTGCAAAATTCTTTGGAACGTTTCACTAATGGCAAGAAGAAGTTGAACATGATTTTGGATCAATCTAAGGTTAGCACAAACAAGAGAGGTTTAGGTTTTGATCCTTATGCCACATATGAAACTAAACCTCGTGACCGTTGTTCAGGCTCCTTGCAAAATTGAGTTATCTAATGAGCCTAAGAAAATTGCTTTTCAATCTGGTTTTTTATCTTCTACTATGATGAATGCAAAATGTGCTTTTACTGTTAAAGCTAAACATCATGTCAAGTACACTTGCACTCATTGTGGTAGAGATGGACACTTAGTAGATTTTTGCTTTAGACTAGCCAAACAAAGAAACAAGGAAAGAACTAAGGCTAGGTCAAATTTCAGCAAAGCACATTTTTATGCGCCTAGAGTGATGAAAACACCTTCTGTTCCTACAAACATGGGAAAAGGCAAATCTGATTTTGTGCATAAAAATTATCGTGTTGTGCCCTCTTGTTGTGCGTCGTGTGTCTCAAGATCGATTCCCAAAAATCTCATTCCTAACCCCAAGATCGAGACCTCGACATGTTTTGTTGCTATGTAGGCTTCTCGCGAGGAAGGAGAACATATGGCTAGTGGATTCGGATGCTCACGCCACATGTCCGGTAATAAGAATTGGTTCTCCTCCCTCACTCGTGCATCTCGTCTTTGAAAGTGTTACTTTTGGAGATGCTTCTTCCTCTTCTGTTGTGGCAAAAGGTACAATAAAGGTAAGTGACAAGTTTATGTTCAAAGATGTGGCTCTTGTTGAAAATTTGAAATATAACTTGCTTTCTGTCTCACAAATGCTTGATGAAGATCTTGAGATAAGCTTTAAGAAAAATGAATGCAAAGTGCTAGATGCTTCAGGTGATCTTGTGTTCAAAATTTCTCGTTTTGGAAGAGTCTTTAAAGCTGATTTTGATGCATCACCTTCTTCTAAGCATAGGTGTCTAATCGCCAATGTTTCTAAAGATTTATTCTTTTGGCATCGTAGACTTGGTCATGTTGGTTTTGATCGTCTTACTCGTGTAAGTGGTTTAGATCTTATACGTGGCTTGCCTAAGCTTAAGAGTGATAGCAATCTAGTATGTTCTTCTTGTAGACATGGTAAGATGATTGCAGGTTCACATCCACCTGTTACCATGGTGATGACAAACGCTCAGACAGCTTCTACATCTTGATACAGTTGGACCATCTCGAGTTCAATCCTTTGGAGGCAAATGGTATGTGCTTGTGATTGTTGATGATTTTTCTAGATACTCTTGGGTATACTTTATGGCATCTAAGGATGAGGCTTTTAGTCATTTTAGAAGTCTTGTTCTTAGGCTTTCTATTGATCATCCAGGAGCTCTCAAAGCTATTAGAAGTGATAATGGAACTGAATTCAAAAATGCTTCTTTTAATCACTTTTGTCTTGAAAAGGAATTGATCATCAATTTTCATCACCTAGAGTGCCTCAACAGAATGGTGTAGTTGAAAGAAAAAACAGAACATTGGTTGAGATGGCTAGAACCATGTTAGATGAACATCACACTCCTAGGAACTTTTGGGCTGAAGCTATTTCAACTGCTTGTTATGTTTCAAACCGTGTGTTTTTGAGGTCAAAATTGGGTAAGACTCCATATGAGCTTCGGTTTGGACATAGACCTTCTGTTTCTCACTTTCGAAGTTTTTGGATGCAAATGCTTTGTCTTGAAATCTGGAAATCTTGATAAATTTGAAGCTAGATCAATGGATGGCTTTTTCTTGGATATCCCGCTCATACTCGTGGCTATCGTGGTGCTTGTTTTGGAGACTAACAAAATTGTGGAAACTTGTGAAGTTACTTTTGATGAGGCTAGTCCAGGCACTAGTCCAAGTGATGCAGTACAGCGCATACATTCAGGGGAGAAAATCTTTGAAGATGATGCTGATGTTGAAGATGAGGGCTTGACTCTTCCTAATGCACAACAAGATGTAGCACCTTTGGCACCTACTACTACATCACCTACAGCTAACCATCCTCAAGCTACAACATCATCTGTACATGCTGAAAATGAAGAAGGAGAAGGAGAAGTCTCAAAAGCCAATGCTCCCTTGTACATTCAAAAATGCATCCATCTGAACAAATGATTGGAGACCTAAATGAGAGAGTCACTCGATCCAGGTTTATTCATTCGACACTCATGCTCATTCCGCTTTAGTTGCTTCTTTTGAACCCAAAGATATATCTCATGCATTATCCGACGAATCTTGGATCAATGCCATGCATGAAGAAATAGAGAATTTTGAACGAAATAAAGTTTGGAAACTTGTCTCACCTCCTCCAGATTTTAATGTTATTGGAACTAGATGGGTTTTCAAAAATAAACAAAGTGAGGATGGTGTTGTTGTTAGAAACAAGGCTAGATTGGTTGCTCAAGGTTACACTCAAATTGAAGGCTTAGATTTTGATGAAACCTTTGCTCCTGTTGCTAGAATTGAAGCCATTAGAATCCTTTTAGCTTTTGCTGCATCCAAAGGTTTCAAATTGTATCAAATGGATGTGAAAAGTGCTTTTCTTAATGGCTACATAAATGAGGAGGTTTATGTCAAGCAACCACCTGGTTTTGAAAATCCAAAGTTTCCAAATCATGTGTTCAAACTAACAAAAGCTTTGTATGGTTTGAAACAAGCCCCTAGAGCATGGTATGATAGGCTAAAAACCTTTTACTTGAAAAGGGCTTTTAATGGGAAAGGTTGACAAAACTCTCTTTTTACTCAAGCAAGGCAATGATCAACTATTCGCTCAGATTTATGTTGATGATATTATCTTTGGTGGTTCATCTCATGTTTTAGTGTCTGAAGTTTTCTAAACAATGAGGAAGGAGTTTGAGATGAGTATGATGGGTGAGTTGACATACTTTTGGGATTTCAAATCAAGCAAACGAAGGATGGTACTTTTGTACATCAAAGCAAATACACGAAAGACTTGCTACATCGCTTTGGAATGGAAAACAAAGAAGCCGATCATGACACCCATGGAGAGCACTTGCGCACTTGACCCTGATGAAGATGGTGAGCAGGTTGATCAAAAGGAATATAGAAGCATGATAGGTTCACTTTTGTACCTCAACGCATCAAGGCCGGATATACAATTTGATGTATGCTTGTGTGCTCGTTTTCAAGCTTCCCCACGTGCTTCACATCGACAAGCGTCAAAAGGATTTTCAGGTATCTTCATGGAACTCAAGATTTTGGCATTTGGCTTTCTGCTTCCTCATGCATTAGTTTGAGATCTTTTCTCGATGCTGATTTTGGAGGATGTAGAATTGATAGGAAAAGCACTTCTGGTTCATGTCACTTCTTGGGAAATTCTCTCATTGCATGGTCATCTAGAAAGCAATCTTCTGTTGCACAATCAAGCTTTGAATCTGAATATGTGGTCAGCTGCAAGTTGTTGTTCTCAAATTCTTTGGATAGTAGCTACACTTAAAGATTATGGGGTTATTTTGGATAGTGTTCCTCTTCTGTGTGATAACACTAGTGCAATTTGCATTGCTAAGAACCCTGTGCAACATTCAAGAACAAAACATATTGACATCAGATTTCACTTTCTTAGAGATCATGTTGAAAAAGGCAACATTGTGCTTCATCATGTGGATACTGAACATCAATTGGCAGACATTTTCACAAAACCTTTGTCTTCTTCTCGTTTTGCTTTTATTCGGGGAGAACTTGGAATTGTTCATCCAATGGGATTGTTTTGAGGGGGAGTTTCTTTGCCAAGTTCTTTCACTTGATGAGCTCACTTTATCATATTTCTTTATATACTATATAATTGAGCTAATATATGATAATCTAAATTGTCTCACTTGAACTAAGAATGACATTGCGGAATTCCCTGATCTGATTGCCTATAGCTAAATACTCTGTGATATCTTACTCTTCTAGGCTTGATATTGAATCCTCTTGACAAATTTGGGCAATGAAGCAAGTGTGGTTTCAACTTTACTCTTTCATAAGACCTTTTAATCACTTTTGCATGTTTATGATCAAAGAAAAATGAAAAGAAAAGGGAATCAATAAAAAAGGGTTGTTAAAAGCAAAAGCCTCAAGTTATGAGCTTCAGGATGCTTTCCCTAAAAGATAAGATGTATGCTTCAAGCATGCCATTCCCTCAAAGATAAGATGTATGCTTCAAGCATGCCACTCCTAGAAAATAAAAGAAGTATGCTTCAAGCATGCCACATGCGATTTATTGTTTAAAGATTAAATTGGTCCACTAGATTGGAGTTGAAACTACTTGCTCGCCCTGATTTGTTATTTGCTTCAACTTTGAGCCTTTGTTTTTCTACTAAAGGTTTTGCTTAGTACTTGGCTATAGTTGACTAAATTGAGGTTGAGATGCATGTCATTTCCTAACTTGCTAAAATCACATCAAGATCATGTATTTTGCATGTTATGTGATATATAAGGTTATATGATCGAATGAGCTCATCTTTTCCTATCTTGGCACTCCATTGTTTCTCCTTGTGAAATCATTGTTACAGGAAAAATTTTGAACAAATTCTCTCTTTTGTACTCTTGATGAATCCATTGTCAAAGGGGGAGAAATTTGGGAATCGTTGAAAAGTTTAAGAAAAAGGGGGAGAAGAAAAGGGGGATTTGTTTCTAGCATTTTGTGAGAAGTTTGGAAAATTTTGAAATTTTTGGACACATTGCACATTCACACACATTTTCCTTCTCAGGGGGAGATTTTGTTTTGCTTTTTGAAGGGGGAATTATGTGTTTTCTCTTTTTGGTCCTTGATCCTTTGGATTTCAAAATCTTTTGTAAAGTGAATGCCAAATGATATCAGAGCAATCAAGTGAATATCAGAGCAAACGTGAATGCCAAAATCAAGAACCAAAAAGATTGCTCTGATATCATTTGGCATTCACTTGTACGTGAATGCCAAAATCTGATACCACTTGTAGGATCGAAGTATACGAATATAGCAATCAATCTAATCAAAACTTTAAGATTAGATAAGAACGACAAAAGATTGATCAACTAGACTTTGAGAAACACTAGATCAATACCCTAGAGAGGTTTTTGATGGATCAAATCAAGATAAAACTTAAAGAACAAAAACCAATCTAGAACTAGAACAAGCATGCAAACAAGAACCAAAAAGAGAACGTTGAAGCAATGCGGGAACTAGAAGAATTGATCTTTATTTCTTTTGTCTAAAGTACTCCCATCAAAAGAGTACAAACCCTAAACTTTGAGCCCAAGGCTCTATGCGCCTAGCTCTCCTCAATTCGATGCACTTCAACAGGAGACAACCCCTCCTATTTAAAGCACCAACCCACAAGGAGTTCTGAATACGATTCCTATTCCCTAAAAGGAATCTGTATCCAACACAACTCTACTTGGCCCAACCTGGCCGAGTACAACTCTTGCACGCGTATGGCAACCCTACCATACTCACGTGACTAACACTTTGCACGCGTATGGCCACCTGCCATACTCACGTGACTAACACTTTGCACGCGAATGACCTCCGCCATTCTCACGTGACTAACCATTCTTCATGTGCACCATTCTCTTAGCCCGAACGCCCCGCATGACATCCTTGACCACCAAGACCTCGGTTCCTCCTGAACCTAGTCCCGAACCTCGGTTCCTCCATGAACCTAGTTCCGGTCCCGTCATCGACCACATTCGTCTTCGAGCAATACCGCACATGAACAAACCACAAAACAAATCCGAGCACAAGTCCACGACTTGACTCAATGTCAATCCATGCAACTACTCACATGAGCATTGCATAAAGTCCACTTCAAGCATCATGAAATTCTCACAAATTTCATAATCTCAAAAACAAATCAAAATTCAAAGTCCAAATTTGCACAAACCCTAATCGAGCAAAAAGCCATTCATGACGGACCAAAAAATTTGGTCTGGCGTACATGTAAAACTTACTGTCTTTTAAGAACTTGGTCCGTAGCGTAAAACGAAACTTACTGTTTCTTGTCAAATTGTCAAACACATGCACAAGCACATTTTGCAAAACCAATTCTAAGTTAATTTTTCAGTTCAAAGCCAATTTTTCAGCACATGATTTCACACATACCATATAACTTCTGGACATGGTTGATTACCCGTCTTAGCCAAACATATTCCCGTGAGGCTTCCTTTATAATCTCTGAGTGACTGTACCACCACAGAGGAAAATAAAAATCCATTCTGGGATTTCCTCATGAATGCACAGGAACATTATTCCTTCAGGGATCATATTTCCTTTTCAGGAGGAATCTACTTAGTCAATTGTACCACATCCTTATCGACTGTCTTTAATCCGTATTCAGTGACCCAAATACATATGCGGTCACTACAATCATCAACTGTACTGAAAAGTGTAAGCTTGCTGCCATCAATATTAAATTTCGGAACGTTATTTCACTCATTTCAGGAGAACAGATTTCATCGTAATCGATGATGGGTCTCTGCTAAAACCCTTGTGCTACAAGCCTCGCTTTATATCTCACCACCTGGATATTTTCATATCTCTTCAGGATGAAAAATCCATTTGATCCTACAGGGAATATTTCAGAAATATTCATCATGAGACCAAGAATTTTCCTCTCATTAAGCGAGCGCTACCTCAATTGCTTTTTCAGGTGAACCTAGATGAGCGCTTCTGGCACTCTGCCATGGACTTTGGTTCTGGATCCAGATTTTAGCAATTTTTAGAGGCAAAATATGTCGACAATTGTAGTCTTTCTTTATATATAATTCTCCTGCATCACTCCAGGGATGTCTCTTTATCAATTTCTTCCAGCTTCTCGTGATTTCCCACAACGATGAAGTCTGGGTGTTCCGACTTCCCAGCGTTGGATTGTGCGCACAAATATATGCTGGGGTTATCATCTTCAGGATGGATCACTTCAGGGATGTTACCATCTTCTAGATGGCTCACTTCAGGGATTTTCTCAACATCAGGTTGAGCTTCTTCCACTATCATGGGTAGTGTTCTCATTTATTTGGTTCTCCTTTTCTGCGGACGTCTCCGCGGAATTGAGTCCCGTGCACCTGGAGGCCTCCCCCTCATTTTATCATGAGGGTTAAGAGTGGGTTCAATATCCTTCTAGGATATTTTCACTCTTTCAGGTGCATATACTGCAGGTATATGAGATCTTTCCACTACCTTATGATCAGTGAAGGCATTTGGCAGATTATTAGCTTATTTGTTGTAGATTTATTTCGAACTTCAAGTTCGGTCTCTTTAGTGCGTGGATCTAAGGACTCGGCATTCTTTAAATGTGGTACTTATCTTCCCCTAATGCCGAAATATGTCCTTAGTACAATCAGCGTGCAGAACCATGTATGCACCCTCAACTTCTCGTGAGGTCCCATGGCGGTATCTTTGTGGTGGAGAGATTGGCATGTATACAACATAACCGAATTTTCGCAGATGGGAAATACTTAATTCTTTTCCATGCACTATCTCAGAACGGGAAATTCCATTATATACGATTGATTTGAGTTGAATTAATATCGCGGTTAATGCAAGATCAAGGTGGCCCCAACAACTGGTAGGTAGCCTACTATTCTGCAAAGTGGTCAAGCAATAAATTTTATTTCCTTAATAATGACTCTGCAGGGCCATTCTATTATGTGGACATGAGGTATTAAAAGCTCTACATTAATTCCCAAAGTCATATAATGCTTTTGAGATAAACTCGTTAGCATTGTCCATTTGAATGGACTTGGTTCTTTCTTCTGGAAAGGAGGCTCACACAAATTGGACAATTAATTTAGGTAGAAGCATGGTTCCAACATAGGACGAAAAGGTCCACAGATATCACTTCGAATTTACTTCAAAATTCAGTGATTCATCTACTGAGTTAGATGATAAGAAATCTTCGTGTCTAAGAAAATCTTTATGCTATGGCCAATGTAATTAGTAATTGTTTTATCATAGTATTCAACTCAAGATTACCCAGTCGATCTACAAGATCTTTAAATATTTCTGGGTTTTTATTGCAATACCAACTTCAGGTTGCATAGTATAACAATCAAACAGGCATAGCACAAAATATTCTGGAAAACACTTTATTTAATTATCACCGATAATTGCTCAACAGGAGCATAGACCAAATGTTCATGCAGGAACATAATTATTCAAACTGATGAGGCTCTTAAGGAGGCTCAACTAATGGAAATGCGACATATAGCAAAAGGGGTGTAGGGAGACTATTCCAGATCTCCATACAAGTCATGTTCCATCTCCTGGGAAACATTGGTATCTTTCTGGAGCTCCATAAGCTCGATCTTGAGGAGGTCATCCTCATCCATGGGCGAGTCACCATATCCGAGAAGGCTTTCCTTGAACTCGGATGTAGGGTTAGTGACATTGTTTTCTTTCTTTACACCGCCTTGCTCAACATCCGGTAGAGCGGTGTAGTGTGCCTCAACCTTCTTTTCTTGATTCTTCCGAATCTCCTAGTGGATTTCATGTAAAGTTACGCCAAATGCTTTGGGGTGCGACAATTGCGTGACCGGTGGCCAACGCAACCACACCTAAAGCATGTTTGAGAGTCAGTGCTTTATTGGTTGGACCTTATGCGGAAGGTTCTTGTACCCTTTCCCTTACCTTTCCATTGGGATTTGCCTTTTCCCTTTTGGTTTCTGTCATTTTTCCATTCATTCCCCTTGTACATTTGGCCTTTTCCGCGGCCATGGCTACTACTAGCCTGGCCGAGCGGTAGCATGTGCTTCGTATTAACGCTTGACTTCCATTAGTATTTGCATGATGATTCTTCATCAGGAGTTCATCATGTTTTTACGCTTCTAGCGAACACTAATAAGCTCGTAGTACTTCTTGTACTTTGCATGACTCACATCGTTGTTGTAGTATCATCATGTTGGGGTGGAAAGTGCACAAAGTTTTGTCGATCTTCTCGGCTTCAGAACTTTACGGTTACAAAAAGTCAATTTAGCGACCGGTTTGTGCATTGCGTAATTATAAGTCGCCACAGATTTGAAATCCTGAAAGCGTAGGAGGGTCCATTCGCGTTGTGCTTACGGCAACAACACGGATCTTTGCCGGGTTGTAGCGTTCCTTCAGGGAATTCCACAATACCGGTAGGTCCTCCTCCATCAAGTATTCGGTCTTGGTCCGAATGAAGATGGTGTCTCAGAAATGTAAAGCGGCGCATTTTGCGGGTTCAGCACTTCGATTGCAAGCTTCAGGCGAACAAGATGCACTCCAAGTCCTCTAGTCGTTAGGTTGATTTTGGCATCCATTGCCCAAGTGAGGTAATTGCTGCCATCCAGGCAAGCACAAAGAAATTCCCTATTTGCAATGTCAGACATATCCTGTATGCAAGCAATACGAGATTTTACTACAGGTAAAATATTATATTGCATGCATCTTCATTTAATCAATAAAATTTTGGTCTATATCTATTCAGTAGATAATTATCACACCTTTTCCAGATTTTTTTGTATTTAGCAATTTTCAGCATTACTAAATAACAGAAAATAAACTCCAACATCAATTAAACTTGGCATAAGTCTAATTTCAACTTATGTAATTCTTATTGGTTGGGAGCGAAAATGAGTAATGAATATCTCCGTCAATTTGACTCATGGCCAGGTTAACATGCCCCTAGGGCTCACATGAGGGAGCGAGCACTTCCCGTTTCCGGACGCCAATTAAATAACCAAGCCTCATGTGTGTTTTCCTAGACACCAATTGTCTCATATCCGTTTATTCATTACCGAAATCAAATCCCAACCACACAGGTTCTCATAAACTATTGTATGAGAAATTCTGGAATTTTCCTAGCATTTTTCATAATTTTTGCTAATTTCCAAGCAATTTTCAGAATTACTTTACAACAGGAAATTGAATTTCAGCAAATATCAATATGTCATATTGCTAAGGAAAATAAAATCAGAACCAAGGCATGATAATATGCGCAATCGTTGGGGCTTACTTTGTAAGACCCGATCTGGAACAAAAAAAAAAGGTTGGCCATGTCTAGTAGTACTTCCAAGAAAGCGAAGAAAAGAACCAATAAGAGAGCTAGCAATCGGAGACGAGACAGAGAAACGTGCGCACAATTAATAAATCCATCATGTGCTAACGCATGCACCACCTAGCTAGCTTGGATTTTCTCCATGATCTTAACTTTTTTTTTTCACCTGTTTTGATTCAGAACGCAGCTCCTCATGCGTGTCTTAGTTTGTTCTCTGCTTAATTCACTCGGGCGACAGGGCGATGCAGCCGGGCGCCAGGCGGCAGCGACGCGCTGCAGGGCGTGCGCGGCGCAGCGCAGCAGGGCCGGACGTGGCATTGCAGGCGCGTTGCAGGCTTCTTGAGCGTGGGTAGCACCAGCCGGCTTCGAGCCGGGCGCAGCGGCACGCGGGTGGTCCAGGGAAAACATGCGGCGACGCGGCAAACCGGTGGGTGTTCACGGCGACGCGGCAACCGAGCGCGCATAGCAAGGAGCCGGTGGTTCAGGAGCCATGCTGGCGCGGTCTTCGAGTCGCGGGAGGCGATGCATGGCCGGTCGGGCATCGCCGGCGACTGCGTGTCGCAGGCATGGAGTATGACAGTAGATGGCTTCGTGCCACTTTCTGCGAGTGTAAAAATAAACAAGTGATTATATTCAATCACCCGAATCTCACCTTTTCTCTCCTTCAATCTGTCTTCGGTAGACTATCGCGTAGGATAGAGTCGCGTAGGACTTTTTCGGCGATCCGAGTGGATGCCGGCGTGGTGACGAGTTGATTGCAGATCGGATCGGGCGATCAATCGCCGGTAGTAGTCGATCGTCGTAGTTGACGATTCTCCGCTTCTTGTGGTAGAGACTCGTGCTGATAACGTGTTGTAAAACGAGTAGTTCACCCACGTCGAACACCGGCAATCAACGAGAACACGAGAACACAAGAACACAAGAACAAGAGACACAAGATATAGGGTGGAGCTCTCTCTTCTTTATTGATCAATGTGTGTAAATACAATGGGAGGCACCCGATATATATATAGCAGTCCCCTCAAGGAGAGTTCGAATTCGCCCACATATTAAGAGATAGACTCCTAACCGAATACGGTTAGGAGGTTATCTCATAACAACAACAACTAGTGATCCGCTAAAGAAGGAGACGACACGGTCATCACATACGTACGTACGTACGTACGTACGTATGTATGTATATGTAGCAATACAACAACTAGTGATCCACTAAAGAAGGAGACGACACGGTCATCACGGCAACGAGTGCGCGGTGCCCACGGCTAACTAACTTGTAATTTCTACACTGGCACCAGCACGGTTGGAACATGTACGAGAGGGGAAACCTGAAAGCATCGACGTCGACCCAATACAATGAAGTTGCAGCAAGGGTGCTGGGAACAGTGCAAGTAACGCTGTTATTAATCCGATCAAAATTTATATTTATAAAAGAAGTCATGGATTCTGATGGCTTTCAAAATATCCCATGGATTTACCCGTGGGATACTCAATCTTTTCTTTCGAACATTTTGAATGATTCAATTGTTTCAATAGCAATGTCGGATACTAATACCGCCGAATTTCAAACATTTTGGACTACCCATCTCTCCCCAACGCTCTGAGTGGCCATCTTACCTACTAAATCCAAGAGTGCATATGCCAGCACATGAACAAGCGCATCTGAGTGGTCGTCAATTGGATTGCAAAATTTTGAGAATTAAATAAGAAAAATGAACACACGCATACAAGCATATGATGTCGGATTCTAGCCGGACGGTGAACAGTTTCTGACGAAACTGAAGAACATTTATGAAACACCGACAAAAAAAAAGGAAGAACAGCTCGCGGTGGAGGATTTTGTGCTGCAAACTCATACACCCTTTTTTCGTTACTCAGAATGTTGTTGTCGGATGCTTCTTTTCGACAACGCTTGAGTTGGAGGGAGTGCTGGTCGAGGCGGGAGCGATGTTCTGGTCGGTATAAGCCGCGGCCGGCGGATTCATTGATATAGCGCCGTGGCGCCGCAGCCATTGCCACAGGGGCCCAGGAGGCGAAGACGGTGACGGTGGCTAGGGCAGCAGCGGCGGTGGTGCCGAAGCCGGCATCGAAGGCGACGACGATAGTGGAGATAAAGATAGAGCGGCGGAGCAGACAGAAGAGGGGATGGAGTTTAAGCTGCTCATGGCGCAGTGGAATGGCAGTCCAGCGTCGGAGACAGTGGAGTGCAGCGAAGTGTATATATATATATATATACTAGTATATTGCCCGTGCTAACGCTACGGCGATATTTGGAAATACAATTCAAATAAGCAAAAGGTGTTATATGTTTTGGTAATCAAGTATAGTAAGATGTACACAAAAGAATGATAAAGAGAGTTATTATATCATTGATTACACAAGCAAGTGCATAAAGTAACATAGCAACTGTTTATCATTAAAAACCATATAATCCCTGATACGCTTTAGGATTTCCTGTATAACTTCAGGAATGTTGTCTTTTGATTCATTCTCATTGTAATTCCATAGGCTTATGAGAAACTTAGCCCTCAACAGCTTCCTATCCTATACATGCATTATTATGGACCATTATCAGAAAATTTTAATTATGCTACAGTAAGACAAAGTATAATAAATAAATAATAGTACTCACAGTGCAAATTATGGACCATCATGAGAAATTTGGTTTGTTATGTTGTGGCATCCTAATTTTTGTATGTATCTCTTTTTGCTCCGAATTGGAACCGAGGCAACCGTTTGCCACAGCATCGAGCGAAGGCTCGGCAACATTGCCAACGCCAGCGTTTCCTTCATCCCCCTCTATGTCCACGGGGTTGCCACCAATACTCTATTAATGAAGTTGAATTATTAATATTCACGAGGAGTTGCCATCAATTCTCTAGTTTGATTTATCAGAACATACTAAAGAGATACGTAATAATCAGAATGCATGCATCAGGCCAGAAACAAGCACTGGCATCCAATGCAATAGTGTATTGCCAAAATTGTAGGATATAAAACATGAACAAGGATGTATTTACAATTGTAAAAGCATCTCCTAGATTATTGAGGCAAGAACATTTCAGATAGACCAATGGATACAAAATAAATAAATTTTAGAGCTATAGAGTACAGTAGGCATATCATGGTATCAGTAGAGTGCAACCATTGGATAAAACCAGGAAAGTTATTTTTTCTTAACTTTGGAACTCATTTATGCTTCCCTCGCACCTACCAGAAGCAAACCATATCAGACTATCACTATTAACAAAGAGCACACGTTTCGACAACGTCACAAGGTATAATAGAAGTATCAGTGCAGCCTAGTTTTCAAAACAAAAGAATAACTGATCCAATATAATGTGAGCTAATGTCCCCACAGAAGACACAAAAATAAACGGTGCCTTGAGCATCTTGTTATCTAATTTCAAAATAAAAATACACATCAACCCATACCTGAACTCCATCATTCCGCTGCTTTCTTCGTTTGTAAGTAGCCGTTAATTGCAGCTGATATTCCCTAGCAGAGTTAAGAATTTCTGTAAAAAAATTCCTCTTCTTGATCTCTGCCTGGTTCTTTTCCTCCTCTTCAAGTCTTGAGATCCTCTGGAAGTTCTCAAATACCCCCAAAAAAAATCATGAATTCAACTGTATGTAAATTATCAAAATTAATTACCAAAAGATGTATGATACAAAACCTCTGTGAATCTCTTTGTGCGGTGGATATCGTCAGCGTCCATTGAAAAACTATCCTCAATCCCATACATGGTAAAAGGATGTCGTATACGCATCATCCCCCAGTCAAACAATTGTTTCTCAGGATATGCACATTTCTTGTGTAACCAGTATTCTGCACTGATATCAGACCGCACTTTCTTCTGTAAGTCCAGTAACTGCAAAAGTATATGAATAATCAGCAACCATCAATACGATAACTCACTGCCAATATTATACTTATAAATATAGACCTGTGAAAGTCATACACTTGTTAAGCTTGGCTTCGTATGTGATAGTTTCAAATAGACATGGTGTCTGACAAAATACAAAGCTAAAAGGCTAACCATCCAAAGTTAGATGTTACCCACTTAATTGGCAGTTCAGCGGGATAAATTCGATCACCTAGGTGATAAGCACACAGCGGTTGCTCGGATGTAGCTATGAGGTACTTCTCCTCTCCATCGCCTGTTAACTGTCAAATGCAACAAATGGTCACGAGCCTGTTTTTACAGTATATTTTTTATCAAGGAATACTACTCAAGCATTCATCCTATTCAAATCAAACAATTATGAATAACCAGTATATTGACAGTAACCAAATGTTTTTTTGGAAACAAGGAGAAACCTAAATGTGAAGGGTAAAATGGAGAACCAAACAAGTGATGCTTCAAGTATTGAATCCCAAAACTATGCATATCAGATATGCTCAACAGCACAAATTATAATTTGAAAGATAGTTACCTGAGAACTAAATATATCATTTCAGTTATGTTTAACAGAATCTTACTTATAATAATTAAAAATGGGTGATTCTTACCATAAAGTTGTGAGCAGTGAGCACATGATGGTAAACTGATAACAGCAGAATGTGTTACCATACTCACAAAAAACTTTGGAAGGCACAGTTTAATTTAATTAAATAAAATGTAATGCAAGTACAGTTGCTCAATAACACCATCATACGTATGAAGGGAATATTTCCTTTGGCTTACTTTGTAAAGCTCCTCATCAAATTGGGCCAACTGGGCACATTTTGCCATAGTTTCCTTTCTCATGAAAAAGGGAGTTTGCATTGCCTTGAAGCCTCGTTCTCTCAGGAAAGCTAGCCCAAAATTTATCAACGCCAAATTCAGTAGAACACCTTCATCCTTCAAATAGTAACCCCTTCCACCGGCCACATCAGCACCTGCTGAGATTGAATAGTCGGCCAAGGATTAGCTCAAGACCCCACTACTCGTTGTATTTGGTTTGGTATTGTTACCGCACATGATTTCGAAAGTCATTATGATATTACTAAGGAACATCTTTATCAGAACATTTTTGCTTCCCACTTTGGGCAGTTAGCAATAATCTTTCTATGATGTCCCGAAATCTGTTTCATGTAGCTTGGAAAGGAAATTTTGAATCACGGATACAGGATCCTTTGAAACAGTTACGGGAGGAATGAAACACAAAAGGAACCAAGTGTTTTTGTATATTGAATAGAATCAGAGAGACTGATCTACCACCATAAAAAAAATACTTGTTAATTTTAATTGTAGAAACATTCTCAACAAGCTTAAAGGACAGTGCATGCACGGGCGTTAAGCTTTTAGAGGCAAACAGGAAAGGTAACTTCTTTTCTGCTACTTGGTTAGATATCCAGAGTTTCAAATCACAGTAGACAGGAATTCAGCGAAAAACTGTGTCAGAGTTCCAAATTTTTAGTATATATATAGCCTTCTCCAAAGCTACAATGTCAAGCATCTTGCAAAGATCTACATGATTCTTCAAATTCTCTTCCAACCTCCTCTCTCCCCATGCCCGTACGATAGCGTTGTTCACCTGCGAAAAAGGAACTATTAAATCAAATGAGCTGAGTTTTATATCAGTTTAATCAAATCAAATTCAACAGGTCTGCTTCACACTTCTAGGATTGGATATCAGCCTTCTAGAATAAGCATGCTACAGGCAAACTCAACCTAACTAAGATTAATGCAATGTTGTTTCTTGCATTACTATAGCGCCCTAAAATGCAATAGGAATTCCAACAACAGAAGGATGAGAGCGACAATACATATATACCATCATCACATGCAAATCCAACCCCCCGAAAGGTCCAAACGGGACCAGAGCAAAGCAAATCGCAACGAGCGTACAGCCTTGAGCTTCCCGATCTCCTTGCTGGTTTTGTTGAGCTCCTGCCGGATCTTGTCCAGCTCGAACTGCCCTGCAGCGGGAAGAATCCTGGGGGTCAGGGACCACGGATCTGGAAAGGGTTTGGGGGGGGGGGGGGGGGGGGCGTTCGGGAGAGGAGGGGCTCTTACTCTGGCACCACTCGTCGTCGAGGGCGATGACCTCGTCGACGAGCTCGATGGGTTCATCCCGGCTGCGCTGCGACTTGCGGATCAGCTCCGCGTCCCCGCCCTTCTCCACGCGGAAGAGGTTGATGTCGAGCATCTTCTCGCGCCGCGGCGGCGGCGGCAGGGACGAAGTGCTTCTACGAGGTTTTTGCGGCCACAAACTCCGTGCTGCTGTGTCCGTGTGAGGCGAGGGGTGTGCACGGGCTTGTTGGAACCGCAAATCCACCCGGGCCAACCCAGTTGCGAAACAGCCATTGTCAGCTTTGATTCGGGCCCAACCCGTCCATCATCAACCACCCGATCCTGCCACAACGTCGGTGGCATGGCATTCTCCGGTCGTCCTGCCCGACGAGAGAAGCTTTGACGGCGGTGGCTGCTTGAAACCAGATTGTCCGAGAAGCTTTAGATGGTGGATGACGAGGTCCTGGCGCTCGTCGAGGAAGAGCGCGACGGCTAGGTAGCCGGTGCGCTTGAGCGGTAGGGACTCGTCGTGAGTCATCTTGACGGTGTGGATGTGGCGGAAGGAGGCGTCGTGGCCGAGCATCTCAGCGTAGACGAGGCGGAGGATGAGCTCCTTCATCTTGCGGCGCGGCACGTCGGGGTCGGCGAGGCGGCGCTTGAGGTGCTCGAGGTGGCGCGGGAGCAGGACATGATAATGCGCTCTCGCTCCCTCCGCTCGCCCAGCGCTGTGATGCGGTGGTTGTTTTGTACGCTCCGCTTTTCCCGGGGTTGCCGTTTTTAATCCGTTTCCGGTGGCCTGTGATCGCGGATGATGGGATTGATGGATGAACCGGGTGATTTGGTCCATTAAATTTGATGAAGTGATGTGATAAAGCATCTTAGCCCTTGATTACGAGGAAGGGGGATTTCTGGGTGCAAGTGTTAGGGTGAACAAAGAAAAGGCATTCTCTGTGGGGGCAGAATAATGTGTGCATGTAGAAAAGAATTAACTGGTGAATTATATATATATATATATATATATATATATATATATATATATATATAGACACACACACAGCGCTACCTGATTCCGTGGTCACGGCGCATGATTCTTTGGCGTCTGGTGAGGAAACCGGGGAGGATCTGGCGTCGCAGAGGCCCGGGTGGTTGCGCTCCTTCCCTATTTCTATGGCTGCTTTTTTCTTAGCACCTATCTTGTTCTTGCACCTGGAGAGGTTTTGAGTACTGCCGAGCTGATGTACTTGGCGAGTGCTTGAATTCAGGAGGTGAAGTTTGTGAGTAATTTTGTGCGGCTGATTATTGAGGCTTGCCTTCCTCCGATTCGTGGTACACTGGCAAATAGTTTTACCTTAATTTTCTATTGAAGAAGAGAAAACTAAGGGTTAATTAGGTCAGGGGACTTAAACCCTAACACGACAAACCTCAGCTGGCGCTAACCGCCGCCATAAAACCCTAAACAAGCAGCATGCATGCATTTACTTGGCTGTGGTACGTTGCGTTCAGAAATTAATAGAACTGTCTGCCTCATCAACTGTATACGATAAGTGCCACAAAATAGGCCTTTAGGGATGGCACTAACACAGTAACACTGCATCCCTATTCCTGAACTACCACAGTAGCTCAGTTGCCCACAAATGACGGCAACCTGATAGATGCAGCTGCAGGGTAGGCGATCAATCTCTATCCCTTCTTTTACCAGTAACCAACCCAGCCATATCTTCTGGTCCATTAAATGCCTCACATGGAGATACAGCCTGGTCAACTCCATTGGCCACAGTAGTATCATGTCCTTCTTTGCAGGACCCCATCCTACCAATACAAAGCCAATTCCTAACTCCCTCATCACCAGACTTCTGTTGCAGCGTCACATGCACATGCCAAGATCCCGTCTTCGATTCCTATGATGAAGATGCATGAGCGAGTGACAACTGATAGTAAGCTCTAGAAAAGCCTGAAAATCGATCCTTACTTGAATCTCTGAAGAATAAGGGGGTGGCATCATAAGCACCGCCTTTGCTTTGTTAAAAGTGTACTTGACCTGCACAATTGCAATGAGATTAGCAAATTAACAATCAAGTAGGAATAGCAAGATTCAATACTTGAAGCTGCATTACAACAGGATCAAGGACCTAGGAACTGTTTCATGGTTTTCGGTTCAACTTGGCATTCTGAACCTCTACAAGCAGGGTGGGTTTTGCACTGATAATCTATGCACAAAGAATGGATTATATGAACACCAGTTTTGCAGAGCGCACCTGATGCTGTAGCTTCCACTTAGGGAAAAAGGATGATCCTAGGAGCTCAAATATGTGATCTCTCATTTCGTCATTAGTCACAAGCAAACAGTTCAATCTTATTGCTGCATACAGCCAATACCTGAAGTTGCATCTCATATATTTAGCAGCATCCAAGAAATGAAACATAACAGTGAGGGAGAGGGTGAAAATTCAACATATTATCTAATTGCACATATTAGTTGATCTATGCACAATTACAGGTAAAAGATACACTTCCCAATTCACAATACGGTGAGAATTAAAATTATACTAATATTTGAAACCAAGGTACCAAACAAAACAAAAAGTGCAAGGAGTCCAGGACACCCAAGGCTAGAATCTGAGGAACATTAGCAGCCATCATTTGACCCACTTGGTGAAGTGTACAATGCTCCGTTTGCTCTCCAAGTTTCAATTAGATGCCTATTAGAGATGAATTTTCCATAAGCTTGGTGATACGTTTATTATGTAGTATGACAAGTGGCCATTTTCCATTATATCTATCTCACAGCTCTGTTACAACAGCATCCAGCTGCTCTAAATTAAGCATGGCAAATGGAACATGAATTAGCACAAATTACCTAATTGGAAACATCAGCATGTCAAAATTCAGTGTAAGATGATACACAGACCTGAATCAAACTGAAACCACCCTCTGCAAAATTTTGTTGATAAAGTGCAATATTTGCACCATCGACTATAGCTTCATATTCTATATGTTCTTCCAACCACTCCTAGAGAAGTCATATCGTTCAACTTGTAAGTAACAAAATAATTATGCTTTAATATTTACAAATGGATATTCTTTCAAATACAGTAAACAGACAAATGAATATAGTATGAAACATAATTTGATTGGTGCCTAGTTATTTCCTTAAGCTAGTTTTAGTTCCCAGATAGGCATGACAAGCAACCACAAGGTCCTTAAAGATGACTCATGTGTTGACACAGCAGCAGTTCAGCTTATCTAAAGGAGGTGAAAATCAAGGCGGATAAAGAAGTTTATGATATTACGGTATTACCCATTAAATTTGGCCACAGTATATCACCATTAGTAGTTATTTGAAAAAAACATTGAGGCACAGTGGCACACTATCTCCACGTCTAATTTTCCCATCTTAGTTCTTAGCGATCACACAAAGCCATGTTACTGATTGAACTAAACCAAGCAAATGCAAGGTCTTCCTATCAGGCTTGCCTATAACTAACTGCAAATTCCAGATATCTACAGAAATACCAAATTAGCACACTTCCTCAGCTTTTTTCTTTGATTTAAGGAGTGATCCGAGAAAAAGTCACAGACTAAGATGAATGGTCAAACAATCACGTTACATCGAATGCCAATAATAATCCAAGTGAAGGAATCGAAGATTAGCAATCAAAATATTGTTTCAAGAAGGTACACAATTATGTATTGATTTATAAAGTCATACATACAAGCACATAATATGGGAAGCCAAGATTTGGCACCATCTGCAAAAGATCTGGGAAGCCAAGATTTAACTGCAGAAGTGAAGTAATCTATTATAGTTATAGCTGAAGAAATGTAGCTGGGAACATTGAAATGCATCAGATGATTACGCAGCGACCAAAGTATGCTGCTGCTTGCATTTGAGTGAATGGTAAACAGGCAGTTCCCTGATTAAGTAGAGATGTAGCAAAATAGTATCTACAGGTTGTGGGCACAGCCATTTTGTGAATCGGTTCAGCGCCATGGCCATGACGACCAAGAATTTGTTTGCTTTCCGTGAAACCTCGGAAGCCTTTTGATCAGATAAAAAATTTGTGGGAAAATCAAGCAGAATTCGGTATTTTTTTTTTATCAGGCAAGTTTAAAAAACCAAAGCCAACAAAAAGATCTCAGAAAAAAAATGTTCCAATCTTGTCTTCAAAATAGATCCAAGGGTGGACTTTTTGGCCACAGCTAGCGTAGCAAATAAATGTGCAGCCTTTTGAAACTAAGCGCTACGACCACAAAAACCGGCTCTAATTGGGAAAGTTTCTTCCTCCAATTCACTGAACCGTGTCGACAAGTCCCATAAAAATGGCTCCCTTTTTAATCAAAATCCATCTCAGAATTTCAGATCAGGTGCGAAATCAACCGAATCTTCATATGGCAAACAGGGAATCCAAAATCTTAAACCCGAAAAAATAAGCCTTCTAAACTTGGACGGAGGGAGTACCAAAGAGAGCCAATTTTTCTAAGTTATTCAAAAATATCTTGGATCTTGTTCAATTTTTCTGAATTACAGCTATTGTGCATTTCCGCTGCATCAGCCCTCAGTTATGGCCATAGTTGTTAAAAAAAGAAACAGACCAGTGGTTGACTGAAAAAACCAGCATCGAAGCTTGGTACGGTCCGGTTCTGCTAAAGGCGCGCGGGGGGGGGGGGGGTGATAATTGTAACACCCTGGCCCACGTGTGATAGTATGATAGCATTCCCACATGGACAACCGACATAGGTCTGGCCAGCATATAAACTCAAAACTCAAAACAGCATATAAACTCAAATGGGGGGGGGGTGATAATCGCTGCTATGCTTGCTTGATGTGTTGGATGTTGCCTGGTCGGCGATCTTCGCCCCCCCCCCCTCCCTCCTCCTCTCACTTCCTTTCACGCTATTGTCGTCGTTTTGCTTTGATGGCTACATGACACAGGTATTGATGTGGGTTTCGTTCGTCTAGCTTTTCTCTTATTTATTTGCATTGGTCTGTTTGTTGATGCCTGGTTTTGGATTTTGGTTGTGTGGGTTTCATTTGCCCATCCTTTTTCTCTGTAACTATGTGCAGGCTATTGCTCTTTGTTTGATCGACATTGTTCGCGTCGCCGTTTCGACATCCTAAGTTTCAGGTTTGTCGGTTTCTATGCGTGGTGCTCTTTTAGTTATCTGTTGTTGTTCTCGTGCTGTTCTCTTGACTGTTATTTATACGTCTTTAAGTGATTGTGTGTATGTTTATGCTCTGTTGTTGTGCGTTGGGGGCTGTTTTTCTTTTTTCTGTACCGTGCTCTCCTAACAGATTTTATTTCTATCCAGGCCCATGGATCTGGTTCTACTCATCTTGATCATGGAGAATTTACCACGCCCAAGGTTGATCTTCTGTTATTCTACATTATGTCCTTATGTTATCCTACCATGATTTCCTTTCCTATTACTGCACCATGCATTCTTACCAAGGCACACATAATGTTTATAACAGAAAGACGATATCATATCTGCAATAACAGATCAAACCACGCCATCCGCAATGCAGGTCACCCATCCACGCCACTAAGGCCATGTTTGGATCCTGGACTAATTGTTAGCTGACTAAAAATTAGCTCTAGTCTATCCAAACAGGAAGACTAATAGGTGGGCTAATTTTTAGCCAACCCCTTAGCTAACAATTAGTCCATTAGTTGGTGGAGAGGAGCTAATTTGGGCTAATAGCATGTAACACGCTGGGAAAAATCTGAAATACCCTCGCGCTAGCCTTATCCTTACTTCCTCACCCATTATGAGGGGGCAGACATGACTTTTCTAAGAAATTAGCCCAACCATTAGTCATGTATCCAAACATTCCTAGGCTAATTTTAGATGGACTAATTATTAGCTGGCTAACAATTAGCTCTAGCCATTAGGCAACTAACAATTAGTTTTAGCCCATCCAAGTCTCTACAAATTTGATTACATCTTACTGCAACTTATTTGACTAACAAATTTATAGTACTACTGTCATGTAGCTCTCTCCACCGTTGGGAACTGGTTTGAACCAGCCATCGCTATTGACTAACAAGGAACCATCAGACCTTCAAAGTGCCCGCAGGTGTTGTTTTAATGCTCTTTCAACCTCATTATTAGCATAACCCAATAGCTTATAATTCTCACAGGTCAGGATGCCTTATGTATGTAGTTCCGACATTCCTAAAAAAAAACTACAGCAAATACAGCAAAGAGGAAGCTCTTCGAGGACAACGTAGATGAGCATACATAACAAGCCCCCCTTCATAGTACGTCGTTCACACTAGAACGCAACTTCTCATATCCACCCTTTTATTTTGCTGCCATATAGGCTATATATTCAGTTTTACCTTAATTTTGCTTACTCTGCAAGACATCCTAACACTCTATCAAAATATTTGCAGCTGTGATTCAGCATACCCAAGACTGGAAGCTTTCCCTTTGGCGCTCACGTAATGCAGTGCTCATTGGGCAAGACCTGTTTAGCCTTTGTATTAGTATTAACCTAAGCTGAAGCTAGCGATCTCGCAGGTTTAGACTAGCTTTCACCCTACTAGCTTATTGTATTATATCGTATCAGGAGTTTCCATGGACTGCTTATCTTTGACATCTATCTGTATGTACTCTAATGTATAATTATGTTTGGGCAATTGATTTTGGTCAGCCCCCTAATCGCTCTTCTTAGAATTACATTCCTCTGTTTTCCCCGACGTGATTATTACCTGATGCTACGGTGTTCCCTAAACGTCTCACTGTAATTAGTTGTTGTCTTTATAATTTAATGGTCCTGTCTTAATGATAGATGTTACGAATTAACCCATATACAACACTCCAATTGTTTCCTTACGTTAACCTGCCAAAAAATCTCACCGTATTGGATGAACAAAGCCTATACCAGCTTTGTTTCAATGCCTTATTCTACTCAGACCACCCATACAGAATCAACCCATCTTCGATGAATCAATATTTACTGTAAGAGGAGGTATACAATCCGAACAACAACCGTATGCTGTTTACCCCTTAGGCATATTTTTGTGTATCAGTTATATAATCTCACAGCTTGCTCGGAATTACGGTATCGCAGGCCCAGGTTTTGATGAAACCTATGCCCTCTCGATTTATGCAGTATATGTATCGTTATTAACAACATAATCCTCTAATTGATAACGTTTTGGTTGGTACGAAAGAAAAAATCTAATTTTTCACACGCTAAGCCATCAGAGAAACATCGTGCCCTATGTTATACACTCCTCTGGTATTAAGGCATATGTCCAACTTAGATAATCGTTCATGCGCTACACCGTATCCCAGCGCTTCTCTGCAACGTATGATACAACGTTTCTGTACCACGCCAAAAAAATACTTAGATCGTGACCAACCTAAAAAAAAAAAGATTGCTGCTGGAACGAGTATTAAAGCATCTCTACAAGATGGTCTGTTAATCAGATGTTTTTGTTTGCCGCATTAAAGAATCTGTACAAAATTTAGATATTAGCTAAGATAAAAACATACGAACGATACCTATACACTCCCACTTAAACAATATGCCTGACAACATGTTCCATGTATTAATGTATATCCAACCGGTCTCCTGTCCAAGCGTTCGCCAGCGCTTGCGCTACGTGTCTTTTCCTAACCCAACACTTTACACGCTATACGTCTCCAGCATCGACAGCCCCGAGGCCCCACGCTACGTCCACCGTCTATGTTACACGACACCTCACAACGATTTTTTCCTCACGTCCTCCGCCAATAGCTCTTCGTTCCTGTGCTTTTCATCCTTTAAACTGCCATGGCAACGCAGGCTCTCCTTCGGTCCAACTAGATCCAATCCGTGCTCATCAAAACATCCGAACCTCGCCCTTCACGGTTAGCTCTGTAATTAAATAAGATACTTCTGTGTACCCGCAAATTTATTTCTTCCGTGTTCTCTGTTTATGTATACTTCCTCTTACATTTCTCCATGATTTATGTTGTATTGACTTATAAGAAACACGTATGTTCACAGATATAGCTTTGCAGTTGCGAGGTCTCCTCCAGCGATTCCTTTGGATAGCCCGTCTGACCGTTTGTCACTGCGTGATTTATCGCTATGCACCACATGATTACCCTATCAAATTACCTACCAACCAAATAATTCAAGATGAAAAATGCATTGCCGAGAACCATGGAACAAGCGCGAATGCAGTCGCCTAACAAAGCCTTCCCTCCAGAACAAACGTCCCAGGTAAATTCCACATCGGTAATACCACCTGTTCTGTTCACAGATATGCCACGCTCGCATCTTTACCTAGATATAGATAGCTAGCGCAGACTTTCGCTTTGTGTATATAGAATCTTGCTTCGGATACTCAAGGGTCTAATCATCAGGACGAAACTCTTGCGGTGCTCCTTCCCTCACAGGCGTCTGCAGCAGTCAATAAACAGGGTAGCCGATCAGAACAAAATCTACAATTTCTACAGGATATACATCCAAATCAACTGGCTTCCACCCAGGACGATACCCAGCTAGAGGTGGGCATTGGGCCGGGCTTTTTTGGGCCGGCCCGAAGCACGATGGTATGGCACGGTGCAAAGCACGGCACGGCACGGTTCCGGGCCGGGCCGGGCCGGCACGTAACTGTAGCACGGGCCGTGCCGGGCCCGGGAACCAGGCACGACGGGCGGCACGGCACGGCACGACAGTTTGGGCCGGGCCCGTGCCGGCACGGCACGAACGGGCACGAAATCACGGATTAAGGCTTAAAAGTTGGCAGATATTGTTGATTCAGGGCATCTTCAAGCATTGCATTTATGTTTGACATTTTGTTGATGTGATTAGTCTCTTATGTAATTAAAATAGGTAGTTTAGTAGTAGTGATTTGTTTTATTTCTTTGTTCGTCACAATAGTAAAAATGGGTCGGGCTTGGGCCGGCACGGCACGAAGCAGGCACGAAGCGCAAATGGGCCGGGCTTGGGCTCGCCAAAAGTGAGTCGGGCCGGCACGGCCCGGCACGGTGGGCACGATGGGCCGTCGTGGCACGGCACGGTTTCGGCCCGAAGCACGATGGGCCCGGGCCGGGCCGGCACGGCACGGCACGACGCCCACCTCTATACCCAGCCTACTGATACTGAAAATCACATCACTGTACCTGGAGTAAGCTAGCCATCATATCCCTCGAATTGGTCAATATTTATCTTCCTGATTGACACACACTAGATCATGAGACCTCCGGTATCTTACGCCTAACAAGTTAAAACACAAGTCCATCATATATGATCCTTTTGTTTAATATCTATTATTAGACAAATTGTTTTATTACATAATAAAATTAAGATATCCCATCGAAACACGTACTAATTTCAAAAAAGAATGATAATGGTATCTAAACATTATTATCATATACCTTTGTTTTCAATTGTAACACAGTTTAGCCTAATTTTCTTTCGAGATCTCTGTTTTAGCTTCACAGTAGCGAATACGCATCTCCCTCGCTACAACAAAATGCCTGCCATTTCTTTTCTTGATAGGTTGAAACAACTGTTTATGTTTCAAGAGAATTGCTGTTAAGAGAGATCACCAGCAAATTACGTTTAACCGTACATGCTTCAGAAATCGCCCATGAAAATATAGACCAAATTAGAGGTTGCGTCAGAATGGACATGCCACTAACGTCCGCCCATCATGACAAACTACAAGAAACGTTCTACGGAGAGTTAGCTAATACATCATACGGCGCCATGGAAAACGCCGCCCATACAACTATCTTACGTCTTCAGAGCAACCACAATGTTAGGATTGATGATACCAATTACAGAGACCTAAATGCTACGCGTAGGGCTCTCAAAGCCGAAGAATCCTGGACGGATCTCTTCCGTGAAAAAGTTCAGTCTACAAGCAGTGACAATCATATTATTATGCAAAAACACAATGCCTTGGTCGATAAAATTAAACAAATCTGCAAAAAAAACATTGGCTTCCTACCTATCGAAAATACAAATCCAGTCGACCACAATAGCGGGCCACATAATGAATCACTGACTTACGCAGGCGCGCACCCGCCTTGCACTCCGCAAGAGCTCTTAGCATCTGATCTTCTTGATCTTCTCCAGGTCAAATCTTCTACTCAAAACTGTATTCCCATAACAAACAACAAATCGTGCTCCAATATATAGCACCGTATTGTTGTTTATCCCGCAGAAACACAAAGTCATTTGTAAGTTGTATAAAAAAGAAGGTTTTGTTTACCTCAAACAAAAAACGATCTATTTTAACTGATTATATTCTTGTGTGTGCAGGTCACATGTTATGCATCAGATTCCCATTCGAAGGACGCCATAGCCATTTGATATGAGCAGAATGATTAGCCCTAGCAAAACATCACAATCGTATCTTCATCTCATGCTTACTGTGCACACACCCTTATGAATGTATATTATATTACTATACTGGCAATACGCCCTAACGGTGCTATCCCTTCCTCTTAAATCTGTTCGCACTAGACATATATCTGAACAATACCTTTGCTTTGGAATAATCAGATCTCCACCGTGTAGGCATATATGTGATCAAATATACCTCGGCATGTATATATTTCCAAACAATTCACTTTGATCACGCCCCTAGACGCTTTCCTCTTTGGTTTACTTCTATCTTCGACTTACTCAAAACTGTTTTATCAACTATCGACATTAGCCTATTCATATATTTCCGTTTTAATACCCGTATCCTATCCATTTTATAAACTACTTTTTGCCTAATATATACCAATCAGTTAGGGTGTGTTTGGTTGCCTGCATGGTGCCTGAATCGCATGAGTGGATGCAACTGTATCTGTTAGACACATGTTTGGTTTTCTGTTCATCCTGGCCAGATGGATGCAATTGCACCCACTCATACAGGTCAAAGCTAGCCTGAATGGCTCATACGAAACAAGCTAGAATGGTGCAGGTAACCAAACACACCCTTAGATTCCCCAGCGGCGCGGCATCGCGCGCCCATCAACCTAGTGTTTGAGAAAGCGCATGAAGGTGAGAAGTATGAGGTTGATTTATCTGCTTGAGTTCCTGGCTCTCCCCCTTCATGATCAAAAGAGAACACACACAAATCATGTGAGCAACCAAATACTAACAATATTAACAACTGCGGCAAAAGAAAATAACAGAAAAATAGCTCCGCACACTCGGATCCTCACGCCAGCTCGGAGTCTCGGACTCAACCGAAGCAACCATCCAATCCAACCAGTCGGATTGGAAATTTTGGAGTCCACAAGCAGGCGCGAGGTATGGGGGTCGATGTAGGTACATAGAGGCTGGAGGACCACGCGACGTATGGGACTGCGGCCGGATCCGCACCAGGATCTCTCCGTTCGCCGCCTGTCGTTCGCCGTTCGTGGGTGGAAAGGGCGGAGAAGGAACGCAAGAATAGCGGAACCTGAAGCCCACGTGGAAAAGGGCAACAACGGAGCAATCCCGGCGGGCGAGGAAACAAAGAGGAGCAAGCAGCGCCGAGCGCATCGATCCGCGATATGGCCTAGCAGCACCCCGAAACCCGAGGGCGAGCGAGCACAGGCAGAAGACCACATCGAGCACAACGGCGACGAACGGAGGAAAATGAAAACCACGGCCCTTGGAGAGCCATCGAACGGCGAACGCAAGCCGAACGCGAGCGTTGCCCCAACCCGCGGCGCCGAGCGCATCGACGGAGCACGGCGGCCGAGCGCATCGACGGAGCACGGCCGCGTGGGACCCACAAAGGACAACGACGTGGCACCCGCGAGGAAGCGGGAATGTGTTCCTTACGGAATAGGGTAATACATATGTAGGTCTCGTTTGGTACGGATCTAGATTCTATTAGAAACAGAAACGGTTTCAGATTCTTGTTAGGAACGTTTCAGGTAGAATCAGAATCACTGTCTGGAAACCGTTTGGCTAACTGTCTGGATTCAGATTATAGAAAAAGGATGAAGTGGTGAAAATGACCGAAGTGTCCTTTGTATTTGTGATGGATTTGTAGTACATTTTAATGTTAGAAATGACGATAAAATACATGCATCCATAATAGACTCATTACAGAATTTTTGTATCAATGTTCAGCCATTCAAATACTAATAGCAAAATACATCATTGTACTAATATTACAAAAATGATAAATTGAACTACGATCTAGATTCCATAATTGCCTTCGCAAGATCATCACGAAATCTATCCATATTTATGTCATTTGCATCGGATGTAGCCGTATTTGATGTATTTTGAGACAGCTGATGTCTCGCATATATGTGTGGTATTGTTAGCATATAATCCGGATTCTCATCACACATTCGAAAATCTAGATCAAGCGCATGATTTTCACGAATGTAGTTATGGAGACATATGGTTGTTGCAACAATCATCTTCTGTTTGTTCATCGGGTACGTAGGCATCTTTAGAAGTATCCTCCACTTCATCTTCCATACACCAAAAGTACGCTCAACAACATTACGAAGGCTAGAGTGCAAATAGTTTAATACCTCTTGCTGACCAGACGACGCCACACCTCTTCTCCAGTCAGGTACATGATACCTCTGTCCTTTGTACGGTGCTAAGTACCTCGGTCTGTTTGGGTAACCGGCATCCACAACATAATATTTGCCTAATGAAACACGAAGTAGCATAAGTAATGTGACAGTAACATATCAAATAGATTTATGTAATGTAACAACAATTTTTTACCTTGCGGAGGATGTAGAAAGATTTGTGTATCATGTTCTATGGCATGATAGAGCACACTAGTGTCATACGTAGATCCTGGTTGTCCAATAGAAGCATACGTGAAACGCATATCAAAGTCAACCACCGCCATCACATTTTGGGTTGGAGTCCCTGATCTGCCAATATATCGAACATAATCCCTGGACTATGGTGTCGCTAAGATATGTGTCCCGTCAATTGCTCCAATGCAATCCTTAAAATGGGGCCACATCCTTTGATAACCACTAATTCTACTATGCACCTCGGCAAAATTACGGTCCTTAGGTCTTATGCAATCTTTAACCATTCGAACTAAGCACTGTAACATATCATCAAATTTTCTACTGATTGTCTCCCCTGAATGCTTGAATGTATTTTGAATCGAACTATTGGATCTATTTTGGTCGCAAATACACAGAAAGATAGCAAGCGATTCTAATGAGGTAATATTAATGGATGACTTTAGACCGTAATTGCTTACCAATAAGTCATGCATACTGAAAAAAAGACTTTCATTCATCCTGAACATTCTGTGACTTTCTCCAGGTGTGTTCAATGTCTCCATAACCCATCCATAGCCACTGAGTTGTGAAGTCCGTGGTGGATTCTTATCATAACGCTTCATGTAATATTGATGTAAAACAGTCACAGTAGCAAGTAAGTTGGTTTGCAATATTTGATGTTGACGTATAACCTCCGCATCAACCTCGCTATCGCTATCACTTTCACTTGAAGACATCTTTAACATAGAAGAAAGCAACATTAATAGCAAAATATAGGCCAAGTGCAAGATTCAACATTAAACAACATATATGTCGCAACACAAATCAACATTAAGCAACATTTTTTATTTGAACACTAAACGAAGTGCAAATCGATCAAATAATGGTCATTCAATTAATCAGAAAAGAAATCAAATTGAACCTTTTTATTAATCAATCAAATCATGATCAATCAATCAATCTAAAAAAATCAAATTGAACCCGTTTATTAATCTATTCTTATTCTATACCCTCTAAATGAATTTCCCTAAATAGTAGGACATCATGGTCCATATTTGACAATGTGCTTCATTGTGAGCCATGCAAACCGGTCTTCTGGGGTGTCCAATGTCATAAACATCTCTCTCTCTCTCTCTCTCAGCACGCTTTGTGAATAATTCAGTAGCGATGAAGTGTTGCTTTGTCCTAGAAATCGCACCACACTCCTTCACAATAGTCATTACTGCCTTAATAGAACACTCATCCTTGTTTGCAAGCGACTCAACAAAAGCAGCGGACCTCTCACTCAAAGTCACCATTTTACTAATCTGTTCTTCGATCCACTTGCCTCCATTTTCCTTGGCTCTCCTTGTCTTCTCTTTGTCATCACAGTATGATCTCTTGCCTTTGCCCTTGCTAGTTGGAGTTATTTCTTCTGGATCACTTTCGGGCTCTGAATCCATAGACTCACGACAATCAATAGGACTTTGAGGAATGAGACCAGACGAAGCACCAAAATGATCATCACCGGTATTTCTAAGGTCTTCAAACATAACCTTTAACTCATCCTCATTTTGAATTCCCTTGTCTTTAAACTTTTCACATCCTGGAATTTTCTGCAAACATGAATACATATGTCAAAAAAAGTCATATTGCTACAAACAAAACAAGATCAAATATAATACGATTTGCGCACTTACTTTTCTCATCATCTTCCACTAATCATTGTTCATGTCAACCGTTCCCTTCCTCTCATCCCAACCTATACATGTTTGTTTCAACAACTCCTTCCAAGCATTGTACTCTAGCTTCAGTTTAGCCCATTTGTTCTTAAATTGCCCCCTAGTGTACAAAATTCCTGTCTCCTCATTGAACTTTTCAATCACATTTTTATACCCAAGATTGTTCAAATGGGTGCTATAACGATTTCCGCACCTCAATTGTTCGGCAAACAATCTACAAACAATTCTAGTGTGTTCTTCAGACCATTCAGCCTCAACCATCTACACAAGCAAACCAATATTATTGTAGTAAACTACTACAAAACAAGTTTTTCTGGTTTCTGTTGAACAAAATCCCTACCATATGCATAACCCACTCAGTTTTTAATGGAGCAGAGATACATTTCAAATGATACATTAATCTTTGGAATTTTTTTTTAAACTGAATTGCGTTTTTAATATACGGAATAAAAAATTTGCAAAAATAATATGTGGTCGCCAAACCGTACGGCGAATACCCTATTTTCGCCGAACCGTGCGGCGAACACCCTATTTTCGCTACACGGTTCGCCGAAAATAGCTTAATTGCGCTATTAACCTACTGCACGGGAATCAAGGGTATTTTCGCCACACGGTGTGGCGAACACCCAGTTTTCGCCAAACGGTGTGGCGAACACCCAGTTTTCGCCAAACCGTACGGCGAAAATAGGTTGTCGCCGCACGGTGTGGCGAAAATAGCTCAGTAAAAATTGGCTCTCGCCAGATCAATCGATCGATCGATCTGTTTTGTTTGTCCGCCGAAGCCAGAGAAGAAAGGGGAGGGGAGAGCGAGCCGCCGGCCGAAGGAGAAGGAGAGAGAGAAAGGGAAGGAGAGAGGGAGAGAGAGAAAGAAGAGGAGAAGAAGAGGAGGAGGAGGAGAAGAAGAAGAAGAGGAGAAGAAGAAGAGGAGGAGAAGAAGAAGAAGAGAAGGAGGTAACCTCGCATCGAGATTTCGTTTAATTTCGTGTTTTTAAATTTAGAGTAGTGCAATTTAGAGTAGCGATATAGAGTAGTGCAATCTAGAGTAGCGATATAGAGTAGTGCAATCTAGAGTAGTGATCTAGATCAGTGCAATTTAGAGTAGTGATTCTAGTTCTTTAATTTAGAGTAGCAGTTTTAGTTATTTAATTTACAGTGGTGATATTAGTTTGCATATGTCAACGTTTTTAAATTTACAGTATTGAAATTTACTTATTAGCATTGTTGAAGAAATCATTAATCGGTAACTAATTGGTCGACCTAGGATTAACTGAACTAATCGATCAATCATTAGTCGGTAGGTCCGCAAGGGCAATATATCGATGTAATTACTAAAATATTGAAAAAGTGATTAATCCCGTTTTATCGATCGGTCGACCACGGTTTATCACCGTAAACATAAAAAATGGAATCTTTAGGTCTTCGATCACAAGCCAATCGGCCAGTTAATCGGCTAATCGGCCGATTTTTTCGAACATTTAGCAAATAGACATATTACACATGCGCTATAATATTATAAGAATATAGTATCGATAGCGCGGTAGTTAATTAGCGTGGTTGAAATTACGATTCTGATATTCCATTTGAAGTAGGGAAGGAAAAATTAATTATGTCTATGTCTATGTCGTCGCAGTGATGTCGGAACCAGTGAAATTCAGGGTATATTATGGCGATGGTGAAGTAAAAAATGGGCAGAATGGAGTGGATTTAAGCTGCTTTGCGGTCACCATGGCCGAGCACTTGTCCCCCGATACTGTTAGCATTCGTGATATAAAACTTTGGTTGACCCAATTTTTTTCCCTGGATCCACGTGTTTATTCTGTTATCATCCAAATCGTATACACGCGTAGAAAGGGTGACCCGGCTGTGTGGGAGTTGAAGACAGTAGATCGAACACAGTTGTGGCAGAAATGGTTAAGATGGTGCAAGGGATCTAGCCTCGAATGTGTGATGCTGGTGCAAGCTTGCCCTAGGGAAGAGGTGAGTACTACTGGTGTGAGCGAGAGCAGCACATCGGCTACAGCTGAACAAGTTCAGCCAGCGGTGTCAGTTGAGGCAGCAGTGGGGGATGATCACATGGATGCAGTAAACGCAGAAGGTCGGGCTGATGAAGGGAAGGATATCGATCAACTTGTGGATCAATTGGATTGGGTGGACCGCATGGCGACAGAAGAGGAAGCCGAAATGTTGGACCCTATCGATACCATCGGCGAAGATGACGAACGGGAGGAAGATGATGAAATGCATGGTAGTACTGGCTCAGCGGAGGTACCCATCCCCGATGAATGGAACAGGCAGAACAAAGCTGGTATGGAAGCTTTGTGGGGCCATGACTCGCATTGTGAGTATGGTACTGGTGCCATTCGGTTGAATCAAATGTTCCCGAACAATTCTGAATTGAAGTTGGCAGTGAGCTTGTGGGCACTATCGCTGCAAAGAGAGTTTCGGGTTGTCCTGTCTAGCCCAGATAAGTACACAGTGAAGTCCGTAATCGATGGTTGTGAATTTAAAGTACATGCATACAAGCCGAAGTGTGAGACGTATTGAATTGCATCAAGAGTGGACGAGCACACATGCAGACTAGAAAATGTTCTTGTCAAACACCGTAACTTGAATGCGGCTGTAATAGCTAGCGTGATGTTTAATGAAATCATTGAGAAGCGGGATATCGATTGTTCGTATATTCAGAAAGCAATGTTACGAACATTTAAGTATCAGATAAGCTACTCCATGGCCTGGCGTATGCGGCGAAAGCATTAGAGAAGAGGTTTGGCACATACGAGGCATCGTATTGCAACCTACCTCGTGTGCTTGAAATCAAGCAAACCAATCCTGGCACATACACCGCTTTCAAAGAAAGCGAAGCGGTCTGCAAATGGGATCTGTACATTTTGTCATGCTTTCTTTTCATTGGGGCCTTGCATTGCGTCATTCAGGTACTGTCGTCCATTGCTTTGTGTTGATGGCACATTTTTGACTGGAAAATACAAGGGGCAGATTCTAACAGCCATTGCAATTGATGCGAACAACCACATACTTCCATTGGCCTTTGCTTTTGTTGAGGGTGAGAATCGGGATAGCTGGATGTGGTTTTTCAGACATTTGAAGGTGGGGGTAGTTGGTGATCGGCCCAGCATGTGCATCATTCATGATCGTCACAAAGGTATCCTCTCGGCAATTAAGACTCTATAGGAGGACCGAGATGAACCATTTTCATGGCCTGACCTGCAGAACAGGTGGTGCATGAGATATTTGGGTGCCAATTTCTTCAGGCAGTTCAAAAGCAAGAAACTGATGAATCTGTTTAAGAGGTTATGCAAGCAGAATCAGGCACGTAAGTTCAACGCACTATTTGCCGAGTTGGATAAGCACACCAGTGCGCATATCGAAGAGATGAAGAAGCAACCACCTACGCCGAACGAATGTCCACCCAAAAGGCTAACACCCCTTGGGGAGCTCGATCCTCCTAATATGAGGAGACGAACGTCAAGGAACATTAATTGTTTCTCGCACTGGATAGAGGCTGAGCCTCTAGAGAAGTGGGCATTGCTCCATGACACCGGAGGCGCCAGGTTAGTATGGTACATTAAAATATCAAAACACCGCTAAACAATTTGGCCTGTTGTTCTAAACTGTTTTGCGTTGGACAGGTTTGGCGTGATGACAACGAACATAGCCGAGGTTTACAATTGGGTCATCCGAGGCCTCCGTCCGCTACCGCTTGTGGCCATCCTTGAAGGCATGTTGCACGACATCATTAGCTACTACCAAAAAAGGCATGCGGAAGCGGTACTTCATGCCTCGACATTGCAAACGCCGTATTGTTCGCGGATGATGACCTACATGGAGGAACGAACCATGAAAGCTCAGCAGCATATGATGCGTAGCTACGGGGTCACTGAATACCGCTTCGAGGTGACTCTTCGGTGCAAAAGGAGATTGGGAACGGACACAGCGGTTATTACGCACGAGGTTAATCTAGGCCAAGGGGCATCTGGATGGTGTGAATGCAGCTGCAATAAGCCAAGACTTCTCCATATTCCTTGCTCACACATGATGGCTGCTTGTGGGCAAATTGGGATGAACACGTCGCAATACATGTCCCATTTCTACTTGAAGGATCATGTTGTCCATATCTGGTCGGGTGAGTTTCGTGGTTTTCGTGCACACGGTGATTCATTGCGATTAACAGAGATGAGCGCATCTGTTTGACGGATCCAACCTTGCGGAGGTGTGCGGAAGGGCAATCTGGTCGTCCACAGACTAGGCGCATTCGCAATGACATGGATGAATCTGAAGTGGGTGGCCCTCTTAGGAGGTGTTCTGAGTGCGGCGAGTATGGCCACAAGGCAAACCAGTGCACGTATGGTGTAGGTTCTGAAAGTGGTGGTGGCTATGTACGTTGGATGTCTTTTATTGTAATATTGACGCGATTGGGTGTCTTTTATTCATATATATTGTCTCTCACATGTTGTGTACTTTTATTTATGTCCACCCCTTATGTCTTTTATACATATATGTATTGTAATATTGACGCGGTTGGATGTCTTTTATTCATATTTGTTGTGTCTTTTATTCAAATATGTTGTGTTTCTCACATGTTGTGTACTTTTATTTATGTTCAACCCTCATGTCTTTTATTATTATACGTTGTGTACTTTTATTCATATATGTCGTGTTTGCCGTACGTTGAATGGAGCAGGTTGACTCACTCCTGGACCCTGTCTTGGATGCGCGGCACCGTGCGCACGTCCACACGACACAAGGGAATGACAAGTTGGCCTTACTGCGGATTCGTGTGCCTAATAAGGCATGGTGCGTTGACCCTCGCTTCCACACCAGGTTAGTTGCAGTACTTGTACATGTTCCATTGTTCGTACAATTAGTGTTCGTTACATTCAATTGATTCAACTCTGTTGTTCCTCGTTAGGCTGGCACGTGCCGGGCTGCTTCCGCTTGTCCGCATGGTGGAGGGTTCAGCTGCCGACCCCGCTGAGCACGACCCCCAAGCCCAAGGTGACGACCCGCAGCGGTCGCGGCGTTTCCCGTTCGATCACTCGCTGTTAGCGTGTTTGGTCGACCGCTGGAGGCCGAAGACGCACACTTTTCACCTGCCTTTCGGGGAGATGACGGTGACGCTGCAGGACGTCGCCATGCTCATTGGATTGCCGATTGCCGGGGCAGCGATCGGCCCCTCGGTGACTCCTGCTGGGTGGGACGCGGACTTAAGGTGCGCTTCGCCGGGGTCGCGGAGGTCGACCCACAGATACCGGTAGGCGAGAAGCACGGGCCATCGAGGAGGTGGTTGGCACAGTTCGAGGTTAGTGATTGTACATATTACTATGTTACTCCAGCTTTGCATAGCATTAACGTGATATCACACTCTTTCAATTGTCGCAGGTGTAGCGGATGGCAGCCCAGCCCACCGACTACCAGGTTGCTAGGCACCTTGAGGCCTATCTGCTTTGGTTGTTCGGCTGGGTGATGTTCACGTCGAGTCACGGTGACACCGTGGACGCGCGTTGGATAGCCTACGCATGGGTTATTGCAGACTCGGAGCCTGACGACGTACCGCAGGTATCCTGGGGTTCGGCGGTTCTTGCTTCCATGTACCGCGCCCTTTGCGACGCGTGCGTGAAGAAAGGCAGGAACTCCAATCTTACCGGGATGCCGCTTCTTCTTCAGCTTTGGTCATTCGAAAGCTTCTCCGTGGGTCGACCCCATGTCGACCCTCGGCACTACACCCCCGACATGTACGGGTACATGTTCTTACTCATTAATGTAATTGTAATTTCAATGCCATGTGCTTACAGTTATTTCTATTCTATTGCAGCCACAGTGGGCAGGTCTCCAGGTACGTGCGGCGTACCTCTCCTTCACGGAGGCCTTCGACCACTTGAGGGAGGGGCATGTCATCTGGGACCCCTACAGCGACGAGCGTGTAGGAGAGAGAGCTGCGGGGGGCTGTCGATGCTGTGCGACAGGGACCAGGCTTACTGGATGACGAGGAGGAAGCTCGTCTTCGACGTCTTCGTAGAGGACTACGCGCCGCACTGAGTCCTCAGGCAGTTCGGACTACGCCAGGTGGTCCCTGTTCCTTTGGGGGAACGCGTGCCAGCGAAAGTGCACTCGTGAGTTACTCGCCACTACAGGTATGCTAAGTGCTTATGACATATTTGTAGTAATGAGGTCTTTTATGCAGGTACTCCACCCAGGGACGCAAGAAGGCCATGGTGACCTTGCTGCAGAGGATGGCGCTGTGGCTTGCGCTATGGGAGGGGGCGCTGGAGGACGTTGTCGAGAAGGTCGCGCCCTACGACTCCTCCTCCTACCAGGAGTACTTGTCCTGGTACGTGCCCCGGACCCGTACTCGTCTCCTACGCGAGGAGCAGCCGGCCCAGGTGTTTGCTCCTAGCATCGCAGACTTGTACTCGAGCCATGTAGGAGAGGCACTGCACCAGATGGTAAGTCTCGTTGTATTTTTACTCATTAATGCAATTGTAATTTCAATGCTATGTCATTATGTTTATCGTTTGTTTGTACGTGATAGGTGGACGAGGCGAGGGACTTACACCAGCATGCTGCTGACTTTCTGTCGAGGCTGCGGCAGGGGACCACTTTCACACCGGACCAGCTATTAGAGGCCATGGGGCGTGTGGAGCTGCAGTCCCGACGGATCGTGGAGATTGGTGCTGCTTGGCAGGCCCCAACCCCGACTGTTTCGGCTGGCACCTCGTCCAGGCCGCCACCCGGGCTCAGCTCCTCGACACCACCTTCTCGACCACCACTACAGCCAGGGTCCAGCTTCCACACCCAGGTGCCTCCAGCTCCAGGCACGGCTGGAGGATCCAGTTGGCAGGCGCCACCACGCGGGCCTACCATGGTCCCCACACCCGGTAAGCCGATAAAAATTCAGTTCATCTCGTTTCGAATCTAATCTTCTCACTATATTTAAATGTTAATGTCTGTACTGTAGGCCTCCTAGGATATGCCTCTACTTCGGACACCCAGTCAGGGCACGGCGTCCCTGACTACTGGACCGATCAGTTCTTCGTAGGGGCTTAGTTCACGCAGCATCCTCCAACCACGCAGTACACGCCGCCTCCTCCAGCCACGCAGATCACGCAGCCTCCTCCAGACACGTTGCCTCCCCGCCTGCGTCGCCCGAGGGTTCGGTACAGCCCTTCGGACTACGCCCAGGCAGGACCGTCGCGGGTGCTTCGCCCACGACCTCTCGACGATGCACCCCCTTCAGCGCGTCGGCAAAGGAGAGCTAGGGGTCAGGGTCAGGATCCACCACCAGGGGGTGATCAGGATTAGGATGTGCGTTATTTTTGGGTACTTTGTCCTATTATGTTTTACCATCTATTTTGTGTACTTTCTCATATATGTGGTCTATTATATATTTCTGTCAGCTTTAGTCATATCAACTGCGTGTCATTATTGCTTTTTCAGCTTTTGTCATATCGACTTTTCCAACCTTTGTCATTTCAGCTGCATAATGCTGCCAAAAGCCGACCATGGCAGAGATTCCCTGCCTAAAGCTGTGGGCATAGCCAGGCTCATGTCATCAGAAGCTACAGAAGCATCCGATGCTCTCGGATTTGAAATACTCTGAAGTCCGCGAGACTCTCCTTTGGCTGCCCCTTCGCCAGCTCTTTATAAACCCACCGAGGGAGGGATCTGTGCATCACACTACCAGAACTTCAATAAACTTTAGTCTGTTTTCCGCACACACACAGTAGGCCACGATGTCGTTCTACCGTCGCCTCTTCAGCAAGCGAAGGCTAACCCCCCCCCCACAATACCCGGATGAGAGTAGCGTTGACGCCCCAGTTCTGCCGGAGCTGCCACGCCCGAAATGTGACTGCAACCTAGTAGCGAAGGTTACGTAGTCTACGCACGGAGATACGGCCTCTCGCGCTCACTACTGTTGTGCCCGCGGCTTCGGGGTAAACCAAATGTTGTCCATACAAATTAGGGTAACACTACCATTTCATGCATCGTTATTTGTTTTTTTAGGACGGGGACTGTTGTTGCTTTTTCCAATGGATAGACGGACCGGAACGACGTGACTACGAATTTCTCTACAACTGCCACGACGCCTACCCCACTTCGCCTGAGAACTTCACACGGTGGGAGAGGCCGCCGGGATATGTCCCCTACCTAGATCGACCGGAGTTAAGGGCCGGTGGGCAAGGGACCAACCAATCGGTGAGTTTCATGTGCCTCATGTTTCAGCTACAAAGTACCCATTCTAAACCAGTTCATCGCATACAGGACTTCAAAAAGAAGTTTGCAAAATGGCTCAAGTCAAGGCAAGAAAATCCTCCTCAGGGGCCACCGCAAAGCCCCAAATTGTGCGACCACGGCCGCCAGGTAGTGGTTGATACCGGCGACGAGGATCTAGCGTACAGAAGATTCTACCGGTGCCCTTTGTCCGAGGATGCATGGTGCTGGTACTTCAACTGGGTGGACCCGGAGACGTACCACCCACATCTCAAACTTCCCGTATTTGATAACTGGGGAGAGCAACCCTCGCCGTGGTGCTACTACCTCCCAGAAAAGCCGGACCCCGAGTACGCATACGGTATTCTTCAGCCACCACAGCGGGCATACTGCATTGACTGCAGGGCACGTTTCCGGTTGTACAACAAGAAGCCCAACACACACCTCCTGGACCATATAGTGGAGTGCGAGCCGAAACAGAGGAGGCGTCTCGGCAAGTCACCGGAAGGGCAAGAGGGTTCGTCCTCTCGAATGGTACGGGATAAGGGGAAGCAGCCGGCCGAGGTCCGCAGTACGCAACAAATCCTTGACGCATTACAAAGGCCATCCGGGAACCCCGGTGGTATTAACATAGGGGGCGCCGGAAATCGGGATGGCATGCCCATATGGGAGGGCAGGACTCCACAGAATGCACACAAACAAGTTACTTCTTACACCCCAGAGACGTATGGCATAGGCTACCCATTCGGCAATACCGAGCATCAAGACGGCCATGGAGCTCTTTCATAAGAGAGATTGAACGGTGTCCGAGAACAAATCGCACAAGATTGACAGGTGATGTAATATGTAGAAAACGTATGGCATCATTCCCACTCTACGAACATAGGCGGAACGATCACTTGTTCCACCATTACAATCAGTGTTATTGGCACTTCTCCTAGCAATGTCGTCACTATTGTAATATCCGTTGTATCTGCCGTACTAAGGTTGAGTTTGCGTACTAAGATTGCTGGCTGCATCTACATGCTTTTGTTATTGTCCTTTCTCATATTATGTTTTACCATTTATTTCTATCAGTGGAAACAAAGGCGTAGATGAAATATTTTTCCATAATATGGTACTCCATATATCAAAGAGCAAATCTGCAGTATTCGTGCCGAAAAATACATTCGAACGTGATATTTTACAGGCTGCCGAAAAGGCTTAAAAGTTATGGTTGGCAATAGTATTTAGGGTTATTGCGGCAGTATATATTTGTAGGAAACATAGGCGTAGATGAAATATTTTTCCATAATATGGTACTCCATATATCAAAGAGCAAATCTGCGGTATTCGTGCCGAAAAATACATTCTAACGTGACATTTTACAGGCTGCCGAAAAGGCTTAAAAGTTATGGTTGACAATAGTATTTAGGGTTATTGCGGCAGTATATATTTGTAGGAAACATAGGCGTAGATGAAATATTTTTCCATAATATGGTACTCCATATATCAAAGAGCAAATCTACGGTTTTCGTGCCGAAAAATACATTCATACATGATCTTTTACAGGCTGCCGAAAAGGCTTAAAAGTTATCGTTTACGGTTATTGTGGTAGTATATTTTTGTAGGGAACAAAGGCGTATATGGAATATTTTTCCATAATATGGTACTCCATGTCAAAGAGCAAATCTGCAGTATTCGTGCCGAAATAATTTACATCCTACCGAAAGTGCTCCAGGAGCCTGACACGTGGGCCAACCACAGTCTCTAGTTTCATTAATGTGCCAACCGTAGGTCAGACAAATGCATTCCTCGGTTCCTTTTGAAGATAGTATTGTTTTTGTTTGATGTTATGTCAAGTTGGAATTATGCTTGAAAACATATTTGATTGCCTTTTCATACATTCCTTGTATTTTATTTTTCATATGACTCAACATATAATTTAAAATTTTCATTATATCATGAAAAAGCTAAATAGATAAGGTGTGACAAAATGAAAAAATAATAGCTGCATTATGTATTTAAAAACATGTTGCATATGTGTTGCAGAATACGAGTATTTATGGCATTTTCAATGTTGTTCCACTAGTATCATAAGATTGTTGCATTGAATTTAAAAATATCGCATAGGCTTCACAAAATTATTGCTTATAGTATTTTAAAATAGTTGCATTATGTCTTCTAAGTAATTGCAGTAGGAAATTCATGAATGTTGCATAGATTTCCCAATTGCATTAGACTTTGTAAGTTGTAGCATTGGTTCTTGAAACATGTTGCAAGGTATTACAAAATTGTTGCACTAAAATAGCTACATGGATTTGAAACAAATGATAATAATATAATAAATGAAAATATATGTGAGACCCCGGATCGGCTATCCAGAATCTCCTGTGTATTTCCGTACTAGTCCCAGATACTTCATTGCCGAACATGACGAAAGTTGTAATATAAATATGCAAGTATGGGCCACATGGCCACTTATTACAATACTCGGTTCAACGACCGGACACAAAGCAGCGGAAACAAAAGCAAAACGAAACGAGCGAACGCCATAACGCCACAGGCGACGACAAGCGACGCGACTAGACCTCCTGGCAGTCCTCCTCGAAGAACTCCTCTTCCTCGGCATCTTGGAAATTCTCTGATGATTACAATGTTGGTGTAGCACGTGAGTACGGAAGTACTCAGCAAGTCGGGAAAGTATGATCATGTGAGGCTTTCCAAAGGAAGCTTAATAGGGTTTATTTGCATAAAGCCACATTTTATTAAACCATACTTAAATAAATAATTTCACAAAGCATCTTTTACAATTCTTTTTAATAGTTGAAGTAGTTAATATTATAGTGAGGTTCTAACCACCATCACTAACATAAATGCTCTATCCGCCAATAGTGAAAAGATCAAAGTTAATCATGTGACTCCAACCGTCAAATGTAAAACAGGTTCTATCCACTTGGTTGGCTCTTTCCGCCAAACAACATCCGAGAATTCTAACCACTCCCGGACCCCAAAACCAAACACTTTCCAGTTTTAAAAACAAAATCAAAGGCTACCAATATGAAAGCATTCTTCGCTTTGCCTTTAACCGTAGGCGCGGCTATTCGAATAGTTTTACTCTGTAGAGGTGTACAACTTTACCCACACGATACGATCATCTCTTATTGCCTCCGGATTAACACACTTCCTTTGGTGTGCCGGCAGAGAGATCGTGACAAGGCCGTTACAATGTATCTACCTTGCTAGACCCACCCGCTGAGGTTTCACCGCTGTTAGGGTTCCAACCGCCCAGTACAGAAGCCCCCTCTTGCGCCGTGTGAGAAAACAACATTGCCTCCGTCCGGCATTCACATTCAACCGAATGGTAAGTCTAAACTAGGCTTCTACAAATTAGTGGGCCAGGTCGTACCATTATAGACATGTGGTAGTACGGTATTGCTTAGAATGGACAATCACAAGCGTCGGTCCTTATATGACTTGGGGCGGTACTTGCACAAGACAAAACGTGCTCCAACCGCACCCACCCGACAAACCATTCCGCCCAAGTCCAAAACATTTTCCTTTTCTTTTTATTTTAGAAAACAGTACTAAAATCATACTAATAATCATCAAATCACATTTGATAACATTCTTTTTGAATAATCCCACCCATGGGTTGTTTTCGTCGGAAAAGGTCCTAAGCAATTCTACCGCACTACGAAGCAAAGGAGACCATATAAACATAGACATGGTATAAACAAAGTTCTAGGGTTCCAACGGACATGATTAACAATGTCAAGGAGGAATCAACAATTTCGGTATAACTAACACTTATATTTGACATATTTCATTAAACATAGCCATGCAACTTTATAAACAATTTTAAATCATTTCGCAAACATAGGAGCAAAATGCGTCAAGGAGACTTGCCTTCTGTCCCGGGTAGGTCTTTGTACGCAGGAAGTTCGGCGGCGGAATCGGCGGTCGCGGCGGGATCGTCGACTACACGCAAAACGAGGCAATAAATAAATAACAAAAAATAAATAAAATCCAAAAATTATAAAATTAGTACTGGCAGGTAGATCTTGATTTTAGATGAATTTAGAAATTTGAATGGAGTCAAACGGAGTTCGGATGAGAAAGTTATGAGCTTCCGAAGTTTGAATTTCGAATAAATCGGAAAACCGAGAATATTCCTGGAATATTCTCTCTCGGGTTGACTGGTCAAACGGGGCTTTGACTGACTTTGACTGGGTTTGACTAGGTCTTGTGTCTATGGCAAGGGGCCCCACATGTCATAGGCACACACTTCATCTTCTAGCTTTGCTTAGCCATGGCCACCATGGATGAAGAAGGGAGCTTGGGAAGGAGGCGTGGAGGGGCTCGGGGAACCGGCGGCCACGGCGAGGGGCGGGGCGACGGCGGCGCTGGGCGCACGGGGCGGGCGGCGGGCGTGGTCGCCGGCTAGAGCCCAAGCACAGTGAGCACCATCCAAAAACAGAGCACTCAACCAAAACCAATGAACCCAACCTACTCTAAAAATCCCGATTTCTCCACCAATTTTGCATGGAATTGATCCAAACAAAAGCCTAGAACCTCTAGATAACTTCCTTAGGGACATCTAGCAGGAAGAGATTGAACCAAAACTCACCGGAATCAGAGAAATCGACGAAGAACGGAGGTTCGGCCGAATGCACAAAAGCTCCAAATTCGTCGCCCACGGTTGAGAAATCCTAAAATTGGAAGATAAATTAGAATCTAGACTCCCATACTAACACAAAGAAATGAACGGGAGGAAGAATGATCCACCGGAGTGGAAGATATGATCCAAAATCTGAAGAACACGAAGAACACCAAGCTTTCGTCGGTTTTCTTGATCCTCCGGGCAAACGACAATGAGAGGCAAAGTGAGAGTGAGTGTTCTGGAAAGGGGACTCCCTCACGGAGATTTGAGAGGCGGAGATGCGCGAAACGGATTAGAAACGGATGAATTAATGCCATAATGGTGATTTTTGGTTTTGGAAAGATTGTTCAAATTCCGGCGTGATTTAGGGTGCATTAACCCCATGGATGGAAAGAGGAGGCCGTCGTGATTCCAACGGATCCGACGGTTCGCGATTTGGAATTAAATTGGTGGAGTTATGAGGGTTTGAATTCAAGTTCTAGCCATTGAAGCAAAATGGAGCTCTCTGTACATTTCCTTTGGCTGGAGGTTGAAGAAAGGGAAACAGTGCTGCCACGTGGCAAGCTTCCATTGGTCCTCTTTTACGCAATTGATTCGCCCTAGAGAAAAATAAGGAAAAATGGCCTAAAAATTCCGGAAAAATTCCTAGAGCCATTTTAGATTATTTGGGACTCAATGGAATTGGTTTGGTTGAATTTGGATGATTTTTGTGGAATTAGATATTCGGGCGCGGATCGCAGGCATTAAACAAAAGCCGCGCGAGATAAAATAGGAACGGAGGTCCAAAAATCCGGGGAATGATTCCTAAAATCATTTCGGAATATTTGGAACATTTTAGAAGTGGTTTGGATATTTTTGGAGCATTTTTGGACTCGGGTGAATTTTTGGGTACCGGCGGGACTGGAAAATCCGATTTTTCGCTCGGGAGGGAATTAATTCCCGATTTCGGAGGGGAATGGATGCCAGGTTATTATAAACACCAATCAAACTCCAAATTTTGAATTTACTTTATTTAAATTAGGTTTTTCTCCAGAAAGCCAAAATAAGGATGTTACAATATATCAATAGTCATATTAGATATCTCACCTTAGCATATTAAATGTCTCATCTCAGATGCCTAGAACCGTCTAAGATAATTTATCATAGACGAGCCATCTGAGATAATTAAGCTGAATGGCAAGAACCGCATGTGATAAAGGTTTATCTAGACGGTTCCAAATATGAACCATTTATGATAATATCTTGAATAGTTCAATATTAGTGCCGTCTAGATAAGTCCAAATATCTCGGACGAGCCATATTAGAATTGTGTGTGATAAATTCTTTTAGGGCTGATTGTTATGATCTACGGATCTTCATGCCTAGAACAAAACACCTAGATGAATGCAGTTCCTTTGATTTACCTTCGGGATTGTTGTTGTTTGATGACGCCATTGCCGATGATGGGGGAGATGGATCGGCAGTGGTGTTGGAGAGAACAACACCGTGGGAGATGGCCGTCGTCTCCTGCGCGCGGTCTCCTGCGGTCGGTGAGGACTGCAGTAGAGGTACGGCGACGTCCTCGTCGTGCCTGCGGAGAGAGAGAGACGGCGTGGCCTTGACTTCCCGTTGCTCCACACGCAAGAGTAGATCGGATTGGTTTGTTGGGGGGTATGTGCTCCAAGGACGTGGGTTCATGGGCCGGTCTACCCCCCTCTATTTATAGCGCGTGTGCAACAGGGGGCCACAACCATAAAGGTCAGTTGCGCCCCCGATCGTATGCGAGATCAACCAACATTCTCCCCCTTGATCTCGAATTCAACTTTGAAACTTTATATCTTGATCTATTAACCTTTTATATCTCACACTTTTAACTTAACATTCCACTCCTCCATAGATTAGTGTACCAAGACCAAGGCGTCTGTGATCGATTCACGTCTTCTTTGAACTCAATGACTATAGCACACCTCTCTACTTCAAAGCAAAATAACTTTGTCTTTGTGGGAGACGGTTGCTTTCAATGACCCCTATTATCCAGAATCATAGTCTTTCCTTTAAACCCATGCCGGCTACGTGCTTCTCAAACACGTTGGGAGGAAGACCTTTGGTGAGCGGATCCGCTAACATGTCTTTTGTGCTTATATGCTCAAGTTCTATTGTTTGATCCTGGATTTTCTCCTTCACAACATAAAACTTGATCTCTATGTGTTTGGCAGCACCACTTGACTTGTTGTTGTGGGGAGTAAAATCTTCTTTGGCTCATTGTCGCAAAGATAATTTGAGTGGTTTTTCTATCTTTGTCCACCACTCTCAACCCGAGTACAAACTTTTTAAACCACATTGCCTGCCCGGTTGCCTCATAGCATGCCACAAACTCAGCGTGCATTGTCGACGTTGCAACGACTGATTGTTTTATACTTTTCCATGATATAGCTCCTCCGGCAAGGGTGAACACATATCCTGATGTGGACTTTCCAGTGTCTTTACACCCTGCCCAATCTGCATCTGCATAGCCCATAATTTCTAGGGCACTTGACTTTCTATATGTTAGCATGAGGCTCTTTGTCCCTTGCAAATACCGCAAGGCTTTCTTTACAGCTTTCCAGTGATCAACTCCTGGATTAATCTGATATCTTCCAAGCATCCCGGTTGTAAATGCTAAGTCAGGGCGAGTACATATTTGAGCATACATTATGCTTCCGACAGCTGAAGCATATGGTAATGCGATTTCATTTGATCGATCTCATACTTGTTCTTTGGACACTGAAAATTTCCAAACTTATCGCCCTTGACTATTGGAGCAGGCGTGGCATTACACATATGCATACTATATCTTTTCAAAACACTTTCTATGTATGCCTTCTGTGATAGCCCTAGCACCCCTCTTTTTCTATCTCGGTGTATCTCAATTCCTAATACATAGGATGCTTCACCAAGATCTTTCATATCAAACTTTGAGGACAAGAACTTCTTTGTCTCTAGCAGCAGATCCTGATCACTGCTTGCTAATAGGATATCATCCACATATAAAACTAGGAAAATATACTTCCCTCTACTAAACTTTGCATAAATGCAGTTGTCCTCCTCATTCTCTTTGAACCCAAAATTTCTTATGGTTTCATCAAACTTAATGTACCACTGTCTAGACGCTTGTTTTAATCCATAAATGGACTTCTTTAATCGACATCCCATATTTTCTTTTCCTTCCATGACAAAACCTTTGGGTTGCGCCATGTATACATTTTCATATAAATCCCCATTTAGGAATGCCGTCTTAACATCCATCTGATGTAATTCTAAATCATAATGAGCAACGAGTGCCATAATGATTCTAAAAGAATCCTTTGTCGAAACAGGTGAGAAGGTTTCGGTATAATCTATTCCTTCTCTCTGAGTGAAGCCTTTTGCGACAAGTCTAGCTTTAAATCTTTCAACATTCCCTTTGGAGTCACGTTTGGTTTTGTAGACCCATTTACAGCCTACTGTTTTGGCTCCTTTGGGAATTTCTTCTAAATCCCAGACTTTGTTTGTACTCATGGATCTCATTTCATCTTGCATGGCAGCAAGCCACTTCGATGAATTGGGACTTCGCATCGCTTCCTCATAAGAGGTGGGATCACCCTCTATCTCTATGTCTTCACTGACATAAACTTCATAATCAGCTGGAATAGCTGATCTCCTGTTTCTCTGTGATCTTCTAAGTGGTTCTTGAGCAGGTTCACTGCTCTCTACAGGAGGCTGCTCAGGTTCCTCACTAGCAACAGTAGGGGCCTCGGGCTCCACAACAGGTGCCTCTGGCACACCGACTGTTGAACTCGGAGAAACACCGGCATGTGTCAGAATCTCAGGTGATGCAAAGAACAATGTATCGAGAAGTAAGGCTCTTGAATCATAGGAGTTGGGGCACAAACCCGCTTCTCATCAAGGCTAATTTCTCGGGGTACCATGCTCCCCCTGATCATATCATCCTCTATAAACACAGCGTGTCTAGTTTCTACAAACTTGGTATGTCATGCGGGCAAGAGAAAGCGATAACCCTTTGATCTTTCAGGATAGCCAATGAAATGGCAACTCACTGTCTTTGGATCTAACTTTCCTATGTTTGGGTTGAATACTTTTGCCTCAGCCGGACAGCCCCACACATGTAGATAGTTTAGTGAAGGCTTCCTCCCAGTCCATAACTCATACGGTGTTTTAGGCACCGACTTACTGGGTACCCGATTAAGAATATGGGCAGCGGTTTTTTAAAGCCTCCATCCATAGACTAACCGGTAAAGTGGAGTAACTTATCATACTTCTCACCATATCCATTAAGGTACGGTTACGCCTTTCAGCTACTCCATTTTGCTGAGGTTCGCCCGGCATAGAATACTGAGCTACTATGCCATTTTCCTGCAGGTACCTTGCAAAAGGTCCTGGAACTTGGCCATAAGGGGTGTGTTTACCGTAGTATTCACCTCCACGGTCTGATCTTACTACTTTAATCTTTAAATCATGTTGATTCTCTATTTCAGCTTTAAATATCTTAAACTTTTCTAATGCTTCTGATCTTTCTTTGATAGGATAAATGTAGCCATAGCGAGAATAGTCATCAGTGAATGTAATGAACGAATCAAAACCATCCACTGTCTTTACAGGAAAAGGACCACAAATGTCTGTGTGGATTATTTCCAAGATTCCTGTGCTACGCTTGGCGCCTTTCTTTATTTGTTTAACATACTTGCCTTTAATACAATCTATGCAATGATCTGTGTCTGAAAAGTCTAGGGGAGGAACAATTTCTTCTTTAATTAATCGTTCAATTCTCCCCCTCGAAATATGGCCTAAACGACAATGCCATAATTTCGATGACGATTCACTTTCTATTCTCTTTCGCTTTGTATTAACATTGCATACTTTCGCATTCGAGGAGATACTTATGTCATTCACAATATCATAATGGGATAGCAAATAAAGCTTGTCTTGTCGGATGGCAAGACCAACATCTTTATTATTAAACTTTATTACACACTTTCCATTCCCAAAATGACACTGAATGTTCTCATCATCTAAGCAAGACACTGAAATCAAATTCCTTCTTAAAGAAGGCACTAATAAAACATCACGCAAATGGAGTATGAAGCCGCCATCCAACTCTAATGGAAGATCTCCAATGGCTTCCACATCAGCTTCAACTCCATTCGCCACTCTAATTCCTCTTTCTCCTCTTTGTAGGATCCTCCTCGTATGGAATCCCTGTATAGAATTAGCAACATGAACAGTTGCACCAGAATCTATCCACCAAGTGCTAGTTGGTGAATCTATATACAAGGATTCATCTATGAATGTAACTTGATCTTTACCTCTTTTGTTCAGCCACTTGAGGAAAAGAACACAATCCTTCATGCGGTGCCCTTCTCGATGACAACGCTGCAGTGTCTGGATCTATGTGCTCGTGAGGCCTAGGAGACTGTCCACTGGAACCATGTCCTCCATTTGAGTTCTGTCCTCCATTTGAGTGTTCACCCTTCTCAAAATTGGTGAACCTTTTCTGCTGATAATTGCCCTTTTGGTAGTTGCCTTTCTTGAAATTTGGCTTATTCTGAATCTGGAAATAATTCTTTTTCTTTTGAGAATGCTTAACCAGATTCAGCTCTTCAGCCTTTTGTGCCTTTAATCTTTCTTCTTCTTGGACACACATAGCAATGCACTTTTCAATAGACCACTTTTCTTCACTAATGTTGTAATTTACAACAAAAGTCTCAAATTCCTTTGGTAATGAAACCAGTACAAGATGGACTATGAAATCATTCTTTAAAGGCATATCAAAAGACGTGAGAGAGTGAGCCATATTAGTCATCTTAAGAATATGCTCTCTAATGCCTGGTCCATTACGCAGCCCAGATCCATCATACTTGTCATTGACAAGTTTCTTGATTAATGTGCCCGCATAGGCCTTTGTGGATCCAGTAAACTGCTCTTCTATTTTCTTTAGATACTCAGTAGCATCTGTACATTCTGGGATTGCTCCCCTTATGGACTCAATGATGGTGCCTTTGATCACCATGAGGCACTTTCTATTTGAGTTGTCCCACTTTGCCTTCTCAATACTATACGACAATTCTGCCGCAGCATTATTTGTGGCTTCCGGACTCCCAGCTGCTGCCAGAACCGGTGCCACAGGCCTTGGATGAAGCAAAGCATAATCTATCTCAGCCATAGCCATGGCCAAGCTCAAATTCTCTCTCCATGAGGAGTAATTGTTGCCGTTCAACCTTTCAAGCCCTTGAAAGACACTCAAGGAATTGGCAATCTTGGTTGGAAAAGCTTCATAAATGAAACAAGAATTTAATCAGTAAACTAAAAGATTATAAACTTTGGCATGAATAAATTAACGTTGGTCAATTAAACATGCTCTCAACTATAATAAAGACTGATCCAATTCTAAAACACCGTTGGGCAGTATTAGAATAGAGCAAACTTTATTCAAAACTTTCTATCATTCTTAACATGGTCATGGCAAAAATTATTTTCAACGTTGGTCAGAAAAATAAAATTACCATGACTATGTGAAATACTATATAAAACTATTTTCTCTAGTTAAATATCCACGTTGGTTTCAATTTAATCAGAGAAAAGAAAACTTGAACTTGCAGCGGAAATATAATTTTAACTCAGTGCTAAATCTAATCATATATGTATATAGCTAATCCGTAAAGAAAACCTTATTAAGGCCCATGTGGAGCTCTGCCCAGGCCCAAGGCAGGGCGCATGGGCTATCGAGCCGTCTGATCCAAAAGAACGGACCAGATTCCACAGTGCATCTATTAAAACCGAAAAAAATCGGTTTCCCCTACCAAACCCTAAACTTAATCCCGAAAAAACGGGATCTGAGACCCGTGGGGGCGCACGGGCGGCGGTGATCCGGCGGTGCGCTGCTGGACGGCCGGAGACGAGCGGAGGCGCTCGGCCGGGCACGCACGCTGGCGGCCGCTGGCTGACGGCCGGCGCTCAGTATGACGAGGCGCACGGCGCGGGCGCGTAAGAGCAGCTGGCGCGGCAAGGCCTGGCAGAAGACGCGCGAGCTCATGGCGCGACAGCGCCGACGGCCGCCAGCGCGCATGAGAGGGTGACGCGCACGGGGATAACCGTGAAGCCCGTACGCGTTTGTTAGGATTTCTCCCCTTTCTTTTTTATCTTTGCATGATCTTGTTCTTTGGATTTGGGTTGGGGTTCTTCTGATTTGGGGAAATCATCTTTTCTTCTTTTTGCTATGCTTGTTGTAACATCCTCAAATTTATAAAGTAATAAAAATCAAATATTAAAAATGTGAAATTAGTTTTGTGTTGTATTTCTTGATTTTATGTGCATTTATTGATTTTTGATCTATTGGTTGAATTAATTAAATGAATAATGGAATTTAAGAAAGAAAAGAAAAGAAAAGAGAAAATAGTAAAGTGGTAAGAAATGAAATTACCATGGTAAAAATCTTGTATAACCTGGCCAAACCCTAGAAGATACCCCTAGATGGTCAAAAGACCATGTGAATGCTTTTATTAGTGAAGAAAACAATTAAAAATGATAAATCCTTTCTCTGGCCAGTCCAATGTCAGATTTTTAGAGAGAGTTGTGGAGCAATCTAGACCTTGGGATTTTTACCATAAGACCTCAGACATATCATCTTCACCCACAAAAAGTTTCAAAAATTAATAATCATTTTTGCTATGTTTTAGCATTTATGTTAGGCAAATTTGAGATTCTGCAGAAATCAATAAAAGATTTATGGAGAATTAAATAATGAGAATTTAATGTTGAAATTTTTATGGTAGATCCATATTAGAAGTCCACACCTTCAGTAAAAATTTCAAAAATAAATATGTTTATTTAGTCCTTTAACCAAGCTGAAAAGCAAATTGGTTTTTCTGTGCAGCTTTCACTGTCAGAATTAATAAAAATAATTGGTAGATTGTTTTAACCTCAAATTTTTACTGGAAGTAGATAACTTACCCAGCAACTTGTAGAAAAAGTTTGGAAAAATCCTGAGATGATTTGACCCATGAATTAATGAGTTTAGTGTGCTGTCCAGGGAATGAGCTAGAGCTCTCCCTTCTTTCCTTACGTGTGGGGGCCACGTGCCTGTGACTTTTCGGCCAGCCCAGGCGCCAACGCCACTGGGGACGGGACCCAGAAACCTCTAGGCCCACGCGTCATTCCCTTATTCCCTCATCTCTATTTCTCTCTGTTTCTCTCTGCCTTGTGGGCCTCCCTTGCCAGATCTTTCTTCCTCCTCTCCTCTTATCTCTGTCTCTCTCTCGTTCTCTCTCAGCTGTCGGCAGAGATCGCTCCAACCGCCTCATTCCTTGTCGTTTCCCGCCGCAATGTCGTGCGCCTCGAGGCCACTCTCTGCCACGCTGCTGCTTCCCTGTACTCGCCCATGCCCTAACCGAGCCAGCGGAGAACGCCCCAGAACCGCCGCCATTTTTACTGCTTCCGGTCCAAACCTTCCTCCAACCGCCTTCCGTGCTTATTTAAGGGAACGAGCAGCACGTTCAAACCCAACCAAACTCAGAGCACATACCCATTCACTCTTATACGCCCTAAACCGCCTGGACCGAACCCTTCTTCCTCGTCTCCGGCGAAAGCCGATTTGGGGGAAAACCCGAATTGACGCAGTTTGGTAAGAAAATGTCCAAATTGATGGACCTTTGAGCATCCACAGATACTCACGAAGCTATTGCGCACCTTCTTGCAGCCCGAAGCAAATCGGAGACACCCCGCGCCGTGCAACCTCTTCCGCCGCTGACGCCGCACGGTGAGAACACCACCCGGCCACCCATTCCCCCAATCCAAGAACTCGAATAGAATCCTTATGACCTCCTGATGCTTACGCGCATGATCATTAAGCCTAGTTTAAGCCGTGGCACCATCGCTACCGCGGCGCCACCGTGGAGCGCCGCCGTCCAACGCCGAGAGCTTGATTTCTCCGAGCACCACCCATGTCTAAGTAGTCCCCTAGGTTCACCAGGGTCCTGTGAAGCTATTGCTATCGGCCAAAGTCGATCGACGCCGCCGGTTAACCGCCGGTGAGGCCGTCGGCCACCTTCTCTGCTTTGGTTCACTGCTTCGTGGGCCCGAAGCGTCAGCCGCAGAGCGCAGTGCAGGCGCTGCCGTGTAGACCCCACGGGTCAGCCAAACCCTTTTCCTCGCACATGCGCTTGCACCTCTCGCTGCTATGCGGGTCCAAGCAGTCAGCCACACGAGCAACTGCGCGCACGCCACACTTGAGCCGCTAACGTGCGGGGCCAAGCCGCCAGCGACTGCAACCCGATTCAAAACCCAGCCCGCGCAAACGCTGAAAATGCGCCTTCCTCTAATGAAAGCGTATTTTTCCTTTTTTTCTGGAATTATTTAAACCGAATGACTTCAAATTGCTATATCTTTTGATCTATAATTCCAAATCAAGTGAAACTTGTTTGTAAATTCATCATAAATCATGTAGTTTCATAATATGTAAAAACATTTGAAACTTGTTTAGCAAATTAAATCTAAATTTGAATTTAAAGCTTGAAGTTTGAATATGTAGCATACAAAGATTTTGCAAAATGGGTCCAAATTGAGTGAAATAAATTTTGTTAGAATCCTTAGGTCAAGTACTGTCCAAATATGTAATTAGATTTGGATTTGGAGCTAGTTTGTGAAAATTTCATATTAGAACTTTATTTAATGCATAAATTTAATATGATTGCAATAACTTAATCAAGAATCATCCAAAATGAATGAAACTTGTTTCCTTGTGCTCATTACACTGATTAGGACCAGTCAGTAAGATAAAAGTTAGAATTTACCATGTTCTTTCATTAAATATGATTAGGGTTGCTTTATATGCTAATTTGTATTAGTACAATTAGTCTTACACCCTACAAATGAACTTTGTTAAACCTAATTCTACAATCTTAGCTTCCTGAATTCGTAAACTAAAATAAAATATTACATATAATCATGTTGTATGTCATTAAGCTTTTACCTTTAAGATTAAAGTCTTATAACTTGGCTAGTGCATGACTTGATTAGGTAATTGTCATCATTGATTGAATCGAATTGATTTCATTTGAATCTTTTAGTTGCTGTCTTTGTGGTATGTGTATTTGCTTCTTCATCGATATTGAAGTATCTTATTTGCCATGTTCGTATTCGACGTATAGACGCTGAGACCGCCGACTACGCTATCGACGACACAGATCCAGCTTACACCGCCGAGGAGCAAGGCAAGCACCCCTTTGATCATTCTGAACCAGTTTTCATAAACAACTAAAATGTGATTAAGAATCTTCCTGCATGCTTATGATTTAAATGCCTATTTTAAGTCCCTGGTAGCTATAACCCAAATTGATGGATTACTTCAATCATGTTGACATGAATTCCATAATGACCATAGGTATGGGTAGATTCATTCCATAGATGGGCTATAACGATTACTAATTGCATTTGCTTAATGATGCTTAGCACTGCTACAGGTCAAAGTTGGAAAGGTTTACACCCACACACTTTTCTTTATGAAACTTTTTATGGTTTATTTAAGCAGTAAAGGATACTGGTAGTTTGATAAAAATGAAAATAAAACTATTGATTTCGACGTGGGTGATTATTGGCAATAGCCGGCTGTACATGTTTTAACGTGTACGTAGATAGGGTGGAGTATCGCCCATGTCACTTTGAGGACCGAACGTAGTGTTGCATGAACCAAGTATAACCGTACATCCACAAGTACTGTAATGGGACAGTCTTAACTTATTAAATTATTTGGGAATTAACTTTGCACATTGGTAGGCAGTTGTAGCACGGGCATTCCGAATTTAGGTTTGCTCGAGGGAGGTGTCATCACCGAGGTGTTGGCATCTGCCGTTGTAACGGTGTACGCCTGGCTATGAATTTGGGGCTGTTATTATTCCTGGTGGGTCACTAACTCCGGAATTTCTATTCCTGGTGGAGTTCTTGACTCGAATCCCTTTTACCTTTTTAGCTTCCATCATAGTCAGGGGTAACGTCATTGGGCTAGTGCAAAGTTAAGGTCCAAGTAACGAACAGTTTCGTTATGAACTCTCTGGCGGCACACCAAAGGAAGTGTGCTAATGATCTGCCACAAAGGGAGGACATATCTTGTGGGTAAAGCTGTACAACTCTGCAGAGTCTAAAACTATTCGAATAGCCGTGTCCACGGTCATGGACGACTTGGCGAACTGACACTAGTTAATTGTTTTCTATTTTCAAAAACTTGTTTAAATGCTTTGGAAATGATTCAATTCTGTATAAATGTCATTTACAGTCATTTCGGACTTGTTAAGACCATGGAGGGTCTTGTTCATTATTTTACTCACAAAGGGCCGTGAGTAAAATGTTATTATCTTTTTATTACTTGTTATTTCAATTACTTATCAAACTGTCTTTAAAGTTTTATTTACGCTTTCCATTACTATTCAGTATTACCTCAATCAAAACTTTCGCTTTATGCAAAACAACCGTAGAAACCCACTTTCTATTTCAGCCTCATATATTCCAGGAATTGCATACACTACAAAGTCTTGCGAGTACCAAAGTACTCAACTTGCTTCAACAAATATTTTTAGGTGATGAGCAAGATTTCGATAATGACGGGAATGATTATGAGGAACCTGCGAATTTTAGCGACGACTGATCTTTCTAGGTTCATCTCAGCAGTTGCCTGTGGAGTTATGGAATAGATGGCAGACTATGAGACATGGTTTTAATTTCCTGCCACTTTTGGTATTGTAATAACACTATAAAACTTGTGATGTAATAAAAGTGTCTATTTGTGTGGCTGTAATATCCAAATTGTGTTTGTGCGTGCCAGCCACTGATCATGGGAATGGCACAGGATGCACTTAAAGAGCCTCATATTTATGTTATTTACTGACATAAAAATGAGGGTCTCACACTTGTCTACCCGAAAGGGATACTGCATCTAGGGTTAGATCTAGGCACTACGAACACTTGCTCTGATACCATTGTTATGATCTACGGATCTTCATGCCTAGAACAAAACACCTAGATGAATGCAGTTCCTTTGATTTACCTTCGGGATTGTTGTTGTTTGATGACGCCATTGCCGATGATGGGGAAGATGGATCGGCAGTGGTGTTGGAGAGAACAACACCGTGGGAGATGGCCGTGGTCTCCTGCGCGCGGTCTCCTGCGGTCGGTGAGGACTGCAGTAGAGGTACGGCGACGTCCTCGTCGTGCCTGCGGAGAGAGAGAGACGGCGTGGCCTTGACTTCCCGTTGCTCCACACGCAAGAGTAGATCGGATTGGTTTGTTGGGGGGTATGTGCTCCAAGGACGTGGGTTCATGGGCCGGTCTACCCCCCTCTATTTATAGCGTGTGTGCAACAGGGGGCCACAACCATAAAGGTCGGTTGCGCCCCCGATCAGGGCACGAGATCAACCAACACTGATCTCGCGGATGCATAGGGCAAATTTAGAGCATGCCCGGGAACGAAGTTGATGCTTTCCCCTTCATGTGCGTGGGGCTTAGGTCGCATTTAGCTCGGTTGTGTGGTGTCTGCTACACGCACCATTTCTTTAAAGTTGTGTTTGGTTGAATGGAATGAGATGGTCGTAAAAATATTATTGAACCTAAAAATAACGTAAAATTAAGGAAAATGAAAATCATTTGAGTAAGCCATGCCAAGTCCGTGGGCAAGCGACGAGCGCGCCCCAATTCGATAAGAGCTCTCCTTCGTGCCATTTCCTATCCAGCCGATGATCATCTGTTAGCCATAAAAAACTTTGGCACACGTGTCGCGTTGGTAATCTATTTGGAAATTTTCAAACTTCAAATGCATTTTTCTCGGTATGATTAATTTTTTATTTTGCCTTTACTAAAAAAACTTAAAATTTAGAAATAATTTTATATTGAAAATGTTATCTTAAAAATCACTATAATTTTTGAACATGTCTTCACAAATTGTTTAATTAGGTTTGGTCAATTTGTTGTGTGCATGTTTAAAAAATGTTGCATAGATATATAAAGTTAAATCTTGCCTTTTTATTGGATCTATCAACTGGATATATACCCGAGCGTTTCTCAGGTGCCCAGCACCCGATTTTTCCATCCATTGCATGGAAATCCAACAGGCCTTCATCTTCTACCAGCTTCAGCCACCATGCAACAGTCTCTTCTTCACGCGAGCATCGTTGCCTTGCCACCGCCCCCACGTGCCGCCGCCGCCTCCCACTACTGCTTGCGCGTGAGGCGGCGGCGACGGCGGCCTGGAGCCCTGGAAGGTGAGGGCCGGGCCTGGTCGCCTGAAGCCCTGGAAGGTGAGGGCCGGGCCTGGTCGCCTGAAGCCCTAGAAGGTGAGCGGTGCGCCATGGAATTGCCGAATGGGATGTCGGGAAATTTGGAGCGGGGTGTGGTCGAGGCGTCGAGCCCAGATTATTTGGCCGGTACTGTTTTTTTTTATCGGTCCCCACCGGTAAGACCAAAACATCCGGTTTATCACCGGTTTTCGGCCGGTAAAGAAAACAGGGGCCCTACCACATCCAACCAGCGGTCCACCGCCTCCAGCGCTCAGCGCGTCACCGCCTCCTTGCTGCCCCGGCACAGAGCCTGCCACCATAGGCGGAGCCGTTAGTGGGGCTGGTTGGGGTTGGAGCCCACCCTATCAGCCCAATGCAAAAGACACTCCCCCTCCCCCCGCGATGGTTAATGGACCATACAGCCATGCTGCCACTGGATGTCTCTTTTTTAAGCCTCTCTCTTAAGAACTTTCTGGCTCCACCTCTGCCTGCCACCGCCGTGCGGGCCAGCCTGCCACTGACTTACGACTTACGAGTATTTATGGTCTTTTAAATATTGTTATATTAGTATCATAAAATTACGAGTATTTAAAACCATGTTGTATATGTGTTGCAAATTAGGAGTATTTATGGTCACCGGCACCACGGGGGGAGCCGTCACCTCCTCCCAATCCCTTGCTGGTATATTCTTTTCACATTTTTCTGTTGTCCAAGATCACAATTTGCTTGAATTACGTGTCGATTTCACGGACAAATTCTGCAAGCCGTGTGATTCAGAATTTGTGTTGAATTGATGAACGACTTGCGTAAGTAACCTTTGTCTAATCTGTAGAAATCTAAGGATCTTATGCCTAGAAACAACACCTAGAAGCGATTTAGGAATACCTTCGGGATTAGATGAGCTTGATGATGCCATCACAATGACGGAGAGAAAGCAGTCGCGTGGGGATGAGGATGACGAACGGCTGTAGCCTTCCCGTTGCTCCACATGCGAGTAGATCGGTTTCACAGAGTCTGTTGGAGGGTGTGTGCACAAGACAACGTTGGTTTCTTGGGCCGGTTTCCCCCTTCTATTTATAGCGTGTGTGCAACAGGGGGCCACAACCATGACGGTTGGTTGCGCCCCCGATCAGGGCGCGAGATCAACCCAACATAATTCAATTGCTAAAAAAACCTTTGCATAACACTGAATTGCTCGTCAATATTGGAGGTAGCTCTCTGATGTCAGAAAATGTCAGAATAAATGCCGATGTGCATATAGAAGATTATGGAGAGAACAAGAACAGTGAGGGTACAACTGGACACATTGGTAATGCTAGTGCTGATGGCCATGATGTGCATATCAACACAGCTATATGTCCGGTGCCGGTGGTGAGTGAGGTTTCAGGATCAATTGATGTCTCTGCTGTTCAACTGGCTCCACGCGGGAGCACAAGGCTGAATAATGAGATGGCGCTGGCTGACATGGACACTATGGAGAAAACCTAACCTGGAGGCTGTTGAAGGTACTCTTACAAATTCTTTCATCTCTTTTTCAGATTCGCATATTGCTTCTAATTTACACGAGGTTGGTATTTCATTGGGTAAAGATAAGAATGAGGTCTCTTTGTCAATCTCTACTATATAAAGTGAGAGTTTCTTTCCCACGTCACATTAATTGCCCTGCTTAATTGCCCTACGCAAGAAACGAAGCGTTGCTTTAATTAGCCAGCTTTTGCAAGAAACGAAGCGTTAAAGATAGATGTTTGATCTTATGAAATTTTTTTTTTTTTTTTATTTTTTAATCTCTATTTTTCGTTATCAATTTTGTTTTTCGTAGCAACGCACGGGCATATAACTAGTTAAAATGATTAAAGAGATAGAAACGGCCCGTTCAAAAGTTGTTGCGGAAAACACTAAAAAGAGATAGAAATAGCCAACATGATGATCATCATGTTAAAGAGGATGTGGATCAAGAATTTCTTGATAATACTACTCTCAATCACTTATGTAGTGACTTAACTGATGAGATGTTTGATAAAGACAATGATCATTTATATAATGATCCTTTTATATTCCCACATAAAAAGAAATCCATCTCTGCTAAGAAAAAGGCCAGATGGGGACAACCACCTTTAAAAAATGAAGTCTGAATGAAAGGTATTTTTTGGAATAGTAGAGGTCTTGGTGACTTAGTTAAATATAGATACATTGCAGACTTAACAAAGGAACACCATATAGATTTTATTGTAATAATTGAAACGGGCAAGAGTGAATTATGTTCATCTAGTCCAAAACACCTTTGTGGTGGGTAAAACTTTTTATGGCACTGCATGCCTCCCTGTGGAAGATCAGGGGGTATACTCTTGGGAGTTAAATTGTCATCATTTGACATTAGTTTAATAGATGAAGGAGACTTCTATGTGAAGTTCCATCTTCACAAAATTTTTAACTGAATTGGTCCATACATGTAGCAAAGAGTCATTAACTATTTTGATAGGTAGTGATTTCAATATTATTAGGAGACATGATGAGACGAATAATGATAACTTTGATTCCCGATTGCCTTTTTTTATTCAATGTTGTCATTGATATTTTGGATTTAAGAGAAATAGAATTGTCTGGTCATAGGTGTACATGGGCCAATTCTTTGGAAAACCTTACATTTGAAAAGCTGGATAGGGTGTTAATGAGCACAGACTGGGAACAGAAATTCCCATTGGTCACTGTGTATGCTCTGGAAAGGGCCCTCTCTGATCATACTCCTTTATTGCTCAACACTGGAAAAACATTCCACTTGGAAACCAGTCTTTATTCAAATTTGAACTTGGGTGGCTAACTAGGGATGATTTCTTTGATATGATGTCAACTTGCTGGCACAATGAGCATAGGGGTAATGCGTCCATGTCTAGATGGCAATTTAAGATTAGAAGTCTTAGGCAACACCTGAGAGGATGGCCCAAGAATATTAGTGGAACTTATAGGAAAGAAAAGAGAGAACTCCTTCGCATTATTCATGATCTTGACAAAAAAAAAGCTAAGAATTTTGGATTAACCAATGAGAAGATTAATTCAAAACAACGATCTCATGAAAGACTTGCTCAGTTGTTACGAGAGGAAGAACTTAAATGGTACCAAAGAACAAAAGTCAAACATACACTTGAGGGAGATAATAGTACTCATTATTTTCATTTGATAGCAAATGGAAAACATCGGAAACAACAAATTTTTCAGGTAGAGCAAGAGGAGGGAACGACATGTGGACATGTAAAACTTAAGAAGTACATAATAAATTATTATAAAGGTCTTTTTGGATCGCCAGATAGCAATCATTTTTCTATGATTAAGTCTAGTCGAGATAATATCACTCAAGTTTCTAACATAGAGAATGATATTCTTACCGAGGAGTTCACAGAGAAGGAAATCAGGGAGGCAATTTTTCAAATGGAAAAGAATAAGGCACCGGGTCTGGATGGATTTCTAGCTGAATTTTACCAGGTGTTCTGGGACGTTATTAAGAATGACTTAATGGATATGTTTCATGATTTGCACAAGGGTATACTCCCTCTTTTCAGTCTGAATTTCGGAATTATTACGCTTTTGCCCAAGATCAAAGAGTCAAACCGGATACAACATTTTAGACCGATTTGTCTTTTTAATGTCAGCTTTAAAATTTGTGCTAAAGTTATAGTTAACAGAATCACAAGTGTCGCTCAAAATGTTGTACGTCCGATGCAGACAGCGTTTATGCCAAGGCAGAATATATTGGAATGTGTAATAATTTTGCATGAAACTATTCATGAGATGCACAAGAAAAAGTTGGACGTGGTCATTTTTAAAGTGGACTTCGAAAAGGCTTATGATAATGTCAAATGGCCTTTTCTTCAACAAAACTTACGAATGAAAGGTTTCTCGCCACGATGGTGTTCATGGATTGAGAACTTTGTGTCCGGAGAGAGCATTGGCATCAAGGTCAATGATGACATTGGTCCATACTTTCAGTCCTAAAAAGGCCTAAGGCAGGGAGATCCTTTGTCCCCGATTTTATTTAAGATAGTGGTGGATATGTTGGCTATTTTTTTAGAGCGGGCTAAAGTAGATGGACAAATAAAAGGAGTAATTCCGCATTTTGTTGAGATCACCACACTCATAGCATATAGATTTAGGGTTTAGGGTTTAGGGTTAGGGTTTAGGGTTTAGGATTTAGGGTTTAGGTTTAGGGTTTAGGGTTTTTAGGGTTTAGGGTTTAGGGTTTAGGGTTTTAGGGTTTAGGGTTAGGGTTTAGGGTTTAGGGTTTAGGTTTAGGGTTTAGGGTTTTTAGGGTTTAGGGTTTAGGGTTTTAGGGTTTAGGTTTTAGGGTTTAGGGTTTAGGGGTTAGGGTTTAGGGTTTTAGGGTTTTAGGGTTTAGGGTTTAGGGTTTAGAGTTTTAGGGTTTTAGGGTTTAGGGTTTTTAGGGTTTAGGGTTTTAGGGTTTAGGATTTTTAGGGTTTAGGGTTTAAGGTTTTTAGGGTTTAGGGTTTAGGGTTAGGGGTTAGGGGTTTAGGGTTTAGGGTTTTAGGGTTTAGGGTTTAGGGTTTAGGGTTTTAGGGTTTTAGGGTTTAGGGTTAGGGTTTAGGGTTTAGGATAATTTGGGCGAATATGGTTGAGATCACCACACTCATAGCATCTTGGAGGACCACCACTAACTCTATTCCTCATTCTCACATTCTGCAAAGCTTTGTTAAAGCGAGAAGAGAGTAACGCCAAGTCTTCTTCAGGGAATTGCTCAATCTGTTCATCGATTAGTGAAGACAAGGAAGACAAAACAAAGCAAAACTTGACGAAGAAAAGTTATTATCTGACATGTTAGGTTGAGAGATCAAATCAATAGACTTATAATTATTCTTCGTAACAAGAACATCTAATTCATGAGTTTTCAATTTAGAATAAAGAACATCTAATGTAAGTGTACTCATGACAGTTGATTCCCTAATAGATGTTACTTTCATCTCCCAAATTGACATGTCTAAAGCACCAAGTAATTGTCGAGCATTTGAAGCATCTGTGTAGTTAATTCCAACAACATATAGATTGCTAAGAATTTTATTAAAACGTGCAAAGAAATCATCTAATGATTCACCAGATTTCATCTCAAAGCGTATGTATTCTTTTTTATAAATATCTTGACGTACCTCTTTTACCGTATTTGAACATTCATGGTTATCACAGAGAGATTTTCATACCTCATATGCGGACTTGAGATGAATCACGCGGTTAAAGTCACTCCTTCGTAATCCTTGGACGATCATATTTCTCTCCTTGCTATTAGCCTCCACATGTGTTTGATCTGTGTTGTCAACTTCATTATTCTCGGGTACTTGATAAGGCTTGTATACCTTCTTCCAAATTACAAAGCTCTGAGCTTGAATGTATGCCTCTATCTTTGCTTTCCAAAATGAAAATCAATACCACTGTAGCAAAATACTGTAACATGGCACTGTAGCTTCAAGAAAAACACTGTTGCACCTCATGTACTGTAGCTACAAGATTTTTGGTCGACTGTGTTGCCGACCGAGCCGCCTAACGCGTGCGTCGTTCTTTTCTTTTCTTCCGTGTGCCTCTTCTATTTTCTACAGCTCTAAAACAAGGAGATACCCTCTCCTATTTATACACCTCTAAATCCTTATCAGTTGTATTCAAATACATGTATGCATATCGATCTGACCCAATTACACATGGCCCAATATATGCACACATCAGCCCAAAACTTATATATGCATGCGTACGGCCCACTTGCCACTACCACGTGACTCACTCTCAACTTCACGTGCACTGTTCTCTAGTCCGAATGTCTCGCATGACATCCTTGACCACTAGGACCTCATTTCCTCCCTGAACCTCAGTTCCTCCATGAACCTAGTTCTGGTCCTGTCACTGACCACGTTTGTCAACGTACTTTACGCTAGGGTACTCTCTCCGCCGCAGATAAGTAAGATGGCCTGGCGAGCAGGCGGGCGATCAGGCCTCTCTCGCTGGGCATCGGCCCACGTGGCGGCCTGGCGAGCAGGCGAGCGTTCAGGTCCCTCTCGCCGGGTGGCCAGGCCACGCGGGCGACCAAAAGGAGGAGAAGAAGGCTTCGGGGCGAAGCCTCCTCCCTCTGACACGCTGTGTAACATCCTCAAATCTATAAAAGTTCAAAATCAAATATTAAAATGTGGAATCATTTTCTTATGCATTTCTTAATTTTATGTGCATTTATTGAATTGATTGTTACTTGTAATGATTTTTGGACTATAGAAAAGAAAGGAAAAAGAGAAAACATAAAATGGTAAAATGGTATAAGATGGAAATTACCATAGTAAAATTTGGATAACCTTGCTATGCCCTGGAAATTACTTTTAGTTAGTCAAAAGATCATGTGGAATCATTTAAATATTGATATGACAATTTTAAATAGTGAAACCTATCCTTGACCAATCTTTTGTCAGAATTTTAGAGAAATTCTTGGAGCATTACAGACCTTACAATTTTTACCATGTGATATCAGTTACCTTAACATCGTCTTCAAAAATTTTCAAAAATTAATTATTATATTTACTATTTATTCCTATTTAATCTCCTCAAAACTGAAAATCAGCAAAATGTAGTAAAAGACTTTTTAGAAAATAATTAATGATAGTTTGGATCTTAAAATTTTATGGTAGGATCCTTTCCTACATATAAACCTACTGTAAAAAATTAGAAAATTTTGAAGTTGATTTGTGTTCCCTGATAAATCAATTTCCGAATTTTATTTATTGTGTAACATCTACCGTCAGAATTATTATAATTATTTTGATACGAACTTCGGTCCCAAAATTTTATGGTAGATAGATAACTCCCCTGGGAGAGGCTCTCTCCAAGGATGGCCTGTAAAACAGTCTTTTTGGATATTTAGGGGCCTATTCAGGTCTGTAGCATCCCAAGTAGGGATGGCAAAAATACCCGTGGGTCCGGTACTGGTACCCGACCGATGGTCCGGTCCGGTCCAAATTTGGACCCACGGGTATGTTATTTCGGTCCGGTTCGGTCCGGTCCGGTCCGGTCTCATTTTGGACCCATGGGTACCTGCACCGGACGACAAGAAAATATCTATTGTATAAAATAGAATTGTAGATAACAAATATCATCTATTATTGCTTATTGTTGCTTTGTTATTATATGCATGTAGTCTATTTCTTAATCCGAGTAATAAATGAAAATATTTGCCTTAAAATTTAATCAAATCCTATAAACTTTAGCTACTCGAATAAATGAAAATAGAATTATATTTTCGGGTCCGGCAATTCGTCGTCCGGTACTCCACTGTCCGGTCCGATCCGAGTTTGGACCCGTGACTAACTTCGGGTCCGGGTCCGGGTCCAAACTTCGGGTCTCGGGTCCGGGTCCACGGAGGTTGGACCCGGAGGTACCCGGACCCGTTGCCATCCCTAATCCCAAGGGGGCGTGCTATGTGTGCCTCTATCAAAGAGGCCGGAGGGCTTCATCCCTATATGTAGAGGTTGTTCTCGCATGTGCTATGTGCGAAGGAGAGTCCAAGCCATAGTTGGGAATCGATTCAATATAAAAGCCCAAATCGAATACAGGCTGCACTGTTGAGGACTCGTAGAGGCCCCAGGCCATCTTTGGGTTCAGCCTAACGTAGTAAAAATTCTAGAACATTCAGCACGAGATTTGACTTGGCATTTAATTTCCTTTATCGTGCTGTCTAGAGGAGATGGTCTCGAATAATTTCCTCTTTCTCTTTGTCGTGTGGGGGCCACCCATTAATGGCACTGCAGGCTGGCCACCTTACCCGTGTAAGGCTGTCCAGAAGGCCCCGCGCCCGGTCGGACCCGCTGCCAGTCTCTTCTCCCTTGCCCCTTATTCTCTCTTACCGATTAGTGTCCCGGGACCACTGTCAGGCTCTTCTTCTATCTTCTTCCTAACTCTGCTTCGTCTCTGGTTCAGTCCCCGGAAAAGATCGCCGTAGCCGCCTTAAGCTCTCTCCTCTAACTGCGCCGCACTTTCGCAAGCCCGAGGCCACATCAAACCGGACAGAGTGCGCCCATACCGTGATTTGTGTTCTGACCGAGAGAGCTCTCGAAGAACAATTTGACCAGCCGCCGGCCAAGCTCTATCCAACCGAGCAACTATCGCTATATCCTCACCTATTCAAGAACTGGCAAGGAGTCGCAAGAGTTTCATGACCCGTTCCCCACTGCCAATTAGCTTGAAGCTTCGCTAAATGTCCTTGATTTCACCCCATTCCACAGTACGGTGATTACTTCCACCGAGTTCAACTGAGCAAGTACGGTAAGCATTTAGCAATTAATCCTCATTGAACCCTCTGCTTGGCGTTCTGATCAATTTGCCTCGTTCAATTCCAGTGCTAAGCCACTGTAATTTCCCTCCCGGAGATCATCCTCAGCAGCTCTGGTCTATGATGCACCGATACGGGATACGGATACGGTGATACGGATACGGCGACACGGCGATACGGATTCTTTGAAAAATAAGGATACGCCGATACGGCGAGTATATATATAATTTTATAAATAAAAATGGCAACACAGAGATAAAAAGATAGTAGCTTGATAACAAATTTTAGATAACTTAGCACTTTGTTTTTATGACAAAAGACCACAAGTTCTAACAGTGCAATAACATTTAGCTGCATGGTTAGACTACATGACTTGAGGATTGAGGTTGCTAGAACTAAGAGCATCTCTAAGAGGGGTCTTTAAATGGCTACTAGAACTACGTAAATGGGCTGCAAAACTAGGCTATTCAGATGACAGGCTTCAAAATAAGGGGTCATAGGCTGCAAAGTATCGAAGAGGTATCGAAGAAGTATCGGAATTAATTATATTTATTTTTTTACCTGTATTTTTTTATACTTGGCCGATACCGTATCGGAGGCGTATCGACGTATCGGAGTATCGGATACGTATCTCGATATTGGTACGGCTGTTCAGCGCAGTATCGGTGCTTCGTAGGCTCCGGTTGACTGGCGATACACCATCTCAAGGTATAGCATCCAAAGTCAAGTTTTCATTTTGGATGAGTGAACCTTCAGGCACTTTTATACCCTTTGTGCGCGCTTGGGTTGGGTCTGGTTGTCGACAAGGTAATCATGACCGTAACTCGACACCGGCCACTGTCGCGAGATCATTTCCGAAAGTACGTACTTGTAGCTAAGTGTTTCCCAGGCGCACAATAGTTCTGAATAGCCTCCTGAGCTTCCCGTTTGCCTTCCCCGAGGTCGTCTCGCCGCCGGCGAGGCCGTCAGGCTTGCCCTCTGTCCTGATCCACCGCCCAATGGGCCATTTGATTTCTTCAAACCGCCAACCTTCAAATGCTAATATCTTTTAAAACTTAAATATAAAACGAGTGAAACAACTTTTTAAATTCATGATAAATCATCTAGTTTCATAATCTGCAAAAATATTTGAAACTTGTTTAGTAAATTTAGTTTGAATTTGAATTTAAAGAAAGAAATTTAAATATGCTCTATGTAGAAGTTTGGCAAATTAAGTCCAAATTGAGTGAAACCAATTTTGTTTGGATCTTCATGTCAAATATTGTCTAAATATGTGATTAGACTTGAATTTGAAGTTATTTTGTGAAAATTCTCCATTAGGGTTAAGTTCAATGCATCGAATTAATAAAATTGCTATAACTTAAACAAAAATCATTCAAATTTAATGATTCTTGTTTTATTGTGCTAGTTATGTTATTTAGAACCAGATTGTGGAATAAAAGTTAGGGTGTACCATGCATCTTTTTATCAGAAATAATTAGGCTGCCACATGTACTGGGTGATATTAGTAAAAGTAGTAATATAACCTGAAAATGTATTTTAGTAAGTTTGATCATACAATCTTAGCTTCTTGAATTTGTAGATTAAAATAAAATAATACACAAAAGAAAAGTAGTTGTGTTATATAAACCTAAGCTGCTATCATTAGAACGAAATCCTGTAACTTGACTACACATGAAATGATAAGGCGTGCATGCTGTTTTGCTTGTCTTTGTGATAATTCTATTTGATTCTTTCATTTGCTTCTTTTGCCGATATTGAAATTATTTTGTTTGCCATGTTCTTTTAACGACGCGTAGACGTTGATGCTACCGACACTGCCGTTGACGACGTCGATCCAGCTTACGCCACTGAAGAGCAAGGCAAGCACCCCATTGATCATCTTGATCCTAGATTTTATAACCAGATAAAATGTGATTAAGAATTTTCCTGCATGCTTATACTTTAATAAACCTTTATTTTGTGTTACCTGGTAATTATAACCCAAATTGATGGATTACCTCAATCATGTTGATATGTGCTCCATGGTAACCCTAGGTAAGGGTAGAATCATATGCTGATGGGATAAACGACTATTAATTGCATTTGCTTAGTAATGCTTAGAAAAATGTCAGCGACATTTACACTACACACTTTTCTTTATGAAATCTTTTATGGTTTATTTAAGCAGTAAAGGATACTGGTAGTTTGATAAAAATGAAAATAAAACTATTGTTTTGATGTGGGTGATTATTGGCAATAGCCGGATGTACATGTTTTAACGTGTACGTAGATAGGGTGAAGTTTCGCCCATGTCGCATTAAGGACAAAACGTAGTGTTGCATGATCCAAGTATAACCGTACATCCACAAGTACTGGACTGGGACAGTCTTAACCTATTAAAATTATTTGGAACTAGCTTTGCACATTGGTAGGCAGTAGTAGCACAGGTAATCCAGATAGGTTTGCTCGAGGGAGGTGCCTTCACCGAGGTGTTGACATCTACCGTTGTAACGGTGTACGCCTGGTTATGAATAGGGGCATATTATTCTTAATGTTAATATTATTCTAACCGAGCTACGGCTCCGTTATCATTACTTTATCATATACTTTTTCTGCTTCCATCATAGCCAGGGATAACATCATCGGGCTAGTGCAAAGTTTGGTTCAGGTAATCGAACGGTTTCATTATGAACTCCCCGTGGACATACCAAATGAAGTGTGTCTTATAGCTTGCAAAAAGGGAGGACATATCTTGTGGGTAAAGCTATACAAACTCTGCAGAGTCTAAAACTAATCGATTAGCAGTATCCACGGTCATGGATGGCTTGGTGAACCAGCATTAGTTAGTTGTTTTCTATTTTCTAAAACTCTTGATCAAATGATTCACATTTGTTAAATGTCACTTACCGTTATATCGGTTCATGAAAGACCATGGAGGGTCTTTTCCGTTATCTTTACTCACAAAGGGCCGTGAGTAACTTACTATTATTCATTTTGATAATTGTTATTTCAATTATTTATCAAATTGCTTTAAATTCAATTTATGCTTTCCATTATTATTCAATATTTACAATTCAAATTTTTGCTTTACGCAAAACAACCGTAGAAACCCACTTTCTATTCAGCTGACATATATTACAGGCTTTGCAAACACTACAAGTCTTGCGAGTACCAATGTACTCAACTTAATTTAACGTGGTTTTTAGGCGAAGAGCAAGAATATCCTGTCGACGATAACGATAATGAAGAACTCGTTATTTATGGCGACGACTGTCCTCTCTAAGTTCATCTCGTTTGTTGCCTGTGGAGTTTTGGGTTTAGTAGGCAAACAATGAGATGTGGTTTTATCTCTACTACTTTTGGTATTGTAATGATCTATCGATGTAATAAAAGTTGAACTTTTGTATGGCTGTAATTCCAAATTGTGTTTTGTGCGTGCCAGCTACTGATCATGGAAACGGCACAGTATGCACTTTAGAACCTCGCTTTTATGTTACATATGGCATAAAAATGAGGGTCTCAAACGCTGTGTCAGGGCCATTGATTGCGAAGAGACCTGTTGTCAGAAGGTCGGCGGCCTGTCCCTCTGACGCCTCACTCCTAACCCGGGCGGACCGGGCGAAGTCGTACGACCACACGAAGAATGAGGCTTGGGAGACAAGACTGAAGTGACGGGTGTAATAAATGAATCATGGTTCAACATGATGTAATCCTCTCACCTGCCCGAGCCAGTCCCGCCTATATAAGGGAGCTCTGGTGCATGGAGTCGGGAGATCTGATCTTATCTTCTTCTTCTCTTCGGGGTTGGGAGTCCTAGTTTCCTCCTAGCAGGACGTAGGGCTGTTACCCACACCGGGGGCCCGAACCTGGAGACGTAGGGCTGTTACCCACACCGGGGGCCCGAACCTGGATACATCGGTGTGTTCTCTGGTGTGCTCCTTCTTCTTGCCCCTTGGTGCGTTCTTCTTCTTTGGTTCGTCGACCACCGGGATCCCTCGAGAGAGTGACCGTCAGGTGTCCCGCCGCGAAAGCACCCCCTACCGAACCTAAATCTCCGCCTGGGAGATATCCTGCCGGCCAAAAACGCCAACAACGTTCGATCTCAAGCAACACCTGCACATAAACAAACACGAAACCGTGTATGAACACAAATCCACAACTTGACTCAATATCAGTCCATGCAACCACTCACACGAGCGTAATGCATTAAACAAAACAACTACCATGCTATTACATGCATATCAATTAATCATCTGAAATAACACATGCACATGCACCACACATGCCATGAGCACAACCACTTTGCAATACCAAATTCATCATTATGCCAATTCTCCGGTACATGATTTCACATTTCTAACAATACTCTATGTACTCTTCGATTCATGGCATTTTTACAATGCAAGCATATATCATGTGGCAAAGGACGATGTTGCTGCAGTGACTGATGTGAGTGTGTGTGTGGGGGGTGGGGCGGGGGTGGGGGTGTGTGTGTGTGTGAGAGAGAGAGAGAGAGAGAGGGTGTAACATCCTCAAATTTATAAAGTAATAAAAAATCAAATATTAAAAATGTGAAATCAGTTTTGTGTTGTATTTCTTGATTTTATGTGCATTTATTGATAATTGATCTATTGGTTGAATTAATTAATTGAATATTGGAATTTAAGAAAGAAGAGAAAAGAAAAGAGAAAATAGTAAATTGGTAAGAAATGAAATTACCATGGTAAAAATCTTGTATAACCTGGTCAAACCCTAGAAGATACCCCTAGATGGTCAAAAGACCATGTGAATGTATTTAAGAGTAAAGAAAACAAATTAAAATGGTAAATTTTATCTCTGGCCAGTCCAATGTCAGATTTTTAGAGAGAATTGTGGAGCAATCTAGACCTTGGAATTTTTACCATAGGACCTCAGACATATCATCTTCACCCACAAAAAGTTTCAAAAATTAATAAGCAATTTTGCTATGTTTTAGCATTTATTTTACGCAAATTTGAAATTCTGCAGAAATCAATAAAAGATTTATGGAGAATTAAATAATGGGAATTTAATGTTGAAATTTTTATGGTAGGTCCATTGTATAGAGATACACCTTCAGTAAAAATTTCAAAATTAAATAGGTTGAATTGGTCCTTTAATCAATTCAAAAACTAAATTGGTTTTTCTGTACAGTCGGCACTGTCAGAATTTTTATAATTAATTGGTAGATCATTTTAATCTAAAATTTTTACTGGAAGTAGATAACTTAACCATCAACTTGGAAAAAAAGTTTTGAAAAATCTGGACTTGACCTGACCCGGGAATTAATTGTTGCATTGTGCTGTCAGGAGAAGGGAGTAGAAGTCTCTCTCTCTCTCTCTTCATTTCCCTTACGTGTAGGGCCACGCCATCAGTGGCTCTTCGTTCAGCTCAGGCGCCAATGCCACTGGGGACGGGACCCAGAAGCCTCCCGGCCCACGCGTCATTCCCTCGTCCTTTTCTCTCTGCCTCCCTTGCCTCTCTTTGCCGGTGGACCCGGGGCCCCTTTGCCAGAGCCTTCTTCTTCCTCCTCTCCTCTCAGTCTCTGTCTCTCTCTCGTTCACTCTCTGCCGACAAAGCCAGCCAAACCGCCACATTCCTTGTCTGTTTCCCCGCCGCAACCTCTTGAGGCTTGAGCCACCTCTGCCACGGAGTCCTCGCCCATACCCTGCTGTTCTGTGTGCTTGACCGAGCCGGGGAGGGTTTCCAGAGCTTACCCGAGACCGCCGCCATATCTTGTTCTGGCTAAGTCCACTCCCTACCGCCTCTCCCATCTATTTAACCGAACGGAGAGTGCCTCCAAACTCAGCGAACCCGGAGCAACCAACCATTTTCTATTTCACGCTCAAAATCATTCAAACCGAGCCGATCTTCTTCGTCGCCGGCGAAGCCGATTTGGGGGAAATTCCAAATTCGCTTGACTCGGTAAGGGCGTGTCCAAATTGAATGGTTTTAGAGCATCCTTAGATACTCACGAAGCTTTTGCGCTTCTTCTTCCAGGCCGAGACGTCCCGAGAAGCTTCCTCACCGTGCAACCCCTTCCGCCGCTGACGCCGCACGGTGAGAACACCAATCGGCCATCTATTCTTTGGTTTGAGTGCGGCAATAGAGTCCTTAGGACCTCCCGTAACCCACGCGGGTGATCATCAAGTCCGAAACTACCTGTAGCACCGCCGTGCCGGACTTCACCGTAGCGCGCCGCCGTCCATCGCGGAGCGCCCAAAACCTCCGAACACCACCCATAACCAAGCCCACCTTGGGATCGTCGTGGTCCACTGGAGCTGTGGCAACCATCCAAAACCGATCGACGATGCCGGATGTAACACCCCAAAATTTTGCTTTTCTTAAATTCATGTGTGATTTGGCACTTTGGTAAATTTTTGGAATTTTCTGGAATTTATTTGGATTTATTTGGAATTTATTTGAATTTATTCCATTTTGAAATAATTGAAGAATTTAATTTTGCAAATAAAATTTTGTTGGAAATATTTTATTTGAGTCCAAAATGTTCCAAAATATTTTCCAGAATTTTTCTGGAATTTTTCCGAGTCTTTTGCTATTTTTAATGAATTAAATGAATTACTGGGAATTATTTTAAATATTAAATCGCTGGAAAATCAACCCGGGTCGGTTACTGTTCATCCGACCGAGCCCGAGTCAGACTCGAGTTCGAGTCCGACCCGAGCCACGTGGTCGAGCCGAACCCGTTCGCCCCGAACCCTAGCCACGCGACCGTTGGATTAGGATCCAACGGTTGTGATTGCGCCACGTCACCGAGCCCGAGCCGACCGAGCCAGCCAGCTCGCCCGAGTCCGACCCGGACCCAAACTCGCGCACCGTTGGATCGAGATCCAACGGCTGTGCGCGCGCCACGTCACCCTCTCCGTGCCGCCGCCGGACTCCGCCGTCGAAACCGTGTCGACCTCGGTCTCCGTGCGTTTCACGGACGCCGAGGCTGCTATTTAATGCGCCGCCACCACGGTCGTGACCTAGACTTCAGCGCGCACCCGTAGACCTGGACAACGCCGCCGGAGCCGCCGCCGTTCAGCTACAATTGCTCGCCGGAGTTGCCGTAACGCTCCGCCGCAGTTTTCGCTGCGTTCCGTCGCCGTCCGCCGCCCTCTGCCGCCGTTGAGCCCAGATCCGGACTCGCCGCGACGAGACGCACCCGAAGGGATCTCTCACTTCGCCGGAGCGCGCCAGAAACGCCGTCGGCAAGGTCGTCGTCCTCCGCGCCGGTGAGCCAGCGCCGCCGCAAGCCATCGCCGGACCGCGAGCACTCTCAGCCGTCCGATCAAGATCCAACGCTTGAGATCACGCCACGTCATCGCACGGTGAGATTGCGTTACGATCTCCAGATCTAATCTTGACCATCGGATCTAGATCCAACGGTCCAAAATCAACGCGTTAACCCAAACGCGTCAACACTGGATCTAATCCGCGCCGTTGATTTTCAAATCAACGGTCGAGATCGAGCCACGCGTCCGGGAAGTTGGACCGACGCGCCGGCCCAGACGCTGCGTGACGCCGACACGCGGCCCGCGTGTCGAGGGCCCGTGATGTCACGGCCGCCCCAGTGGCGCCGACGCCAAGAATGACGCCATAGCAGGTCCCACTGCCGCCACCGTGGCCGAGCCTCGCCGACGCCGAAGTGACGTCACCCGAGTGGGCCCACATGTCAGTCACGTGAGCCGTGGACCGAGTCCACGATGGACCGAGCCAAACCGTGGACCAAGTCCATGGACCGGCTGACGTCAGCCAACCAATCAGAGGCTGCCACGTGTCCATGCTGACGCAATAATTAATTTCCGAAAAAGAAAATGATTTATTAATTCGAAATAATGATTTCAGATTTTGTTTCAAACTTCAAACGCTTATAACTTTTGCGTTTCAACTCCGATTTGAGTGATTCAAATTTCTAAATTTGTATAAAATTGAGATCTACCTAAATATGAATTTTATTTAATTTTTGGACTAAAGTTTTTCTCTGTAAAATTATTTAATTGATTATTTAGACTTTAAATAATCATAACTTTTGCGTTTTAACTCCGAATTGACGATTCCAGTTTCTAAAAATCCACAAAATTATGTTCTCTCTGTTTATGGATTTTATTTGGAGTTTTGGGATGTTTTTGCCTATTGTTTATTCGTGTATTTGCTATTTGCACGCTTTACGAGTAGACGTTGAAGTGCCGGAGGGATTCGAAGGAGAAGTATTGACTCAGGATCCAACTCAAGACCAAGAGCAAGTGCTTTTTGAAGGCAAGTTGTGCTTTGACCATGTTGATCCTATTTCGAAATCTATTTTGATTTTAAACTATTGCATGCTAGTTCAATTAGAAAAATACTTTGTTTAAACATGGGGGTTAGATAAATACCAATTTGCTATATGACACCTTGATTACTTAAGTATGTGCCATGACCCTTTGTCACCCTAGTTGTGGTTTACTAGTTGGACATTATTAAATTGCCAACATGGGTTTAGACCGTTGTAGTATCGCTTAGACTCACTTTCGTGCTCTTGACATGATTTTGGATAATCAAATGTTAATATTGACTTAATGATATATTGAACCTGTTTTGGAAAAGTATCATGTGATGTTGATGGCACGTGGTGCATGGTAATCAACTGGGGTTTGATAAACAGTTTTTGACCGGGGCATGTGGCAAGAGTAATCAGGTGGGCCAGTGTGGCATTTGGGAGTGTTGATTTGGTTCTTCGGGTAGTCTTGCCCTGGTCACTCTAAGGACTTAACCTTGCAAGCCTTTGAACTGGGTCATACTTGCAACCACATGGCTGGAATGGGACGGCCCTAGTTGACTAAGTCGCTAAGGACTCGCTTGTGGAGCCTCGTGGTGTCGATTACACCGTTTGTGTGATTATGCGGGGAGCGTATCGTGGCTGTGGCCAGATACCCATCTAACGGTGTGTTGGTCCCATACTTCGCCTTGGCTAAGGGAAGGGATGGTGTAGAGCACGAACCGGAGAGGACCACCTGTGTTGTTTGAGGCTTCCGAAAGGCTTTGTTACGGGAACTCGCCTTTGTGGTGTTTGACTGTATCTTGTGGGTAAAGTGCATAACCTCTGCAGAGTGTAGAATCTATTTAAATAGCCGAGTCCACTGATCGACAATGCTCGGGGATTACAGTCAAGGGTTAGACTTTCTGAAAATAACTTGGATTTGAAAGGTTGGTTTGGTTTAACAATGAAGATGATGGAAATGTGGTTTAGGATGGGGAAAAATGTTTATTAAACTGCTTGGAAAGTTATTTATGTTTTACTTATTTCTACTGCTTTCGAATCTACTTATATTACTTGTCAAATCTTTGTTTCATCGCAAATATACCTTGAGCTATTCCTTTGTACCAAGCCATGCATATAGTATATTAGCTTGCATTCTGTGCATGACTTGCTGAGTACCAAGTACTCACCCTTGCCTCAACACAACACCAGTTGAAGAGGAGACTACGCCAGCTATGGAGGAGGAACTCCAAGAGGACCCGTCTACTTAGGGATGCGAGCCCAGTCAGTTGCCTGTGGTATACTGGATGGCGCCACGAAGTTCTTTGATTTTCCGCTGCTGTTATTTCTCTTTTAATAAGTTTCGCCTTGCAAGGCATATATATATTTGTAACTTGGCCATAAGGTCGAGTAACCAGTTTTACTACTTTAATAAAGTACTTTTATGGTATCGATTGGTATGATTGTGATATTTACCGATGTTAAAGACTGTGTGCACTAGCGTGTTCCTGGACTAGTGCTGAATACACAGAGGGTCCGGATTTGCAAATTCGGGGTCCCGACACCGGAGCTCCGCCGGTGAGCTCGGAGACGAAGGACTCTGCTCGGAGTCGCTGGCAGATGGGCCCGGCCGTCAGTGACCGTGAACGGATTCAAAAGCCAGCCGTGCATACGCTGAGAATACGCTTTCCCTTAAGGAAAACGTATTTTCCAATTTTCCTTGAATTTTATTAAACCGAGTAGTTTCAAATTGCTATAACTTTCAATCTATAGCTCCAAATTGAATGAGAGAAATTTCTAAATTCATATTAAATCATGTAGTTTCATAATATCCAAAAATATTTGGTACTTGTTTAGTAAATTAAATTTGAATTCAAATTTGAATAACAAAGTTTGAATATGTAGCATATAGAAATTTTGCAAATAAAGTCCAAATTGAATGAAACCAACTTTGTTGTAATCCTTAGGTCAAGTACTGTTCAAATATGTAATTAAATTTGGATTTGGAACTAGTTTGTGAAAATTTCATATTAGGACTTTATCTAATAAATAAATTTAATATAGTTGCTATAACTTGATCAAAAATCATCCAAAATGAATGAAACTTGTTTCTTTATGCTCATTACACTGATTAGGACCATTTAGTAAGATAAAAGAATAGGATTTACCATGTTCTTTCATTACATATGATTAGGGTTGCTTTATATACTAACTTGTATTAGTCCAATTAGTCATACACCCTACAAATGAACTTTGTTAGAAATAAACCTACAATCTTAGCTTCCTGAATTCGTAAATTGAAATGAAATAATACACAAAGAAGATAGCCGTGTTGTATGCCCTAAAACTTTAATCCTTAAGACTATAATTTAACAACTTAGCTATTACATGAAGTGATGAAGTGATTGCTATCATTGGTTGATTTGAATTGGTTTTATTTGAATCTTTCAACTGTTATCTTTATTGTTTGTGTATTTGCTTCTTCATTGATATTGAAGTATTCTTATTTGCCATATTCTTAATCGACGTATAGACGCTGAGGCTACCGACTACGCTATCGATTTATTACACACTCCAAATTTACACCGTCGAGGAGCAAGGCAAGCACCCCCTTGATCATTTTGATCCCAGATTTCATAATCAACTAAAATGTGATTAAGAATCTTCCTGCATGCTTATGATTCAAATGTCTATTTTAAGTCCCTGGTAGCTATAACCCAAAAATGATGAAATACTTCAATCATGTTGACATAAATTCCATGATAACCATAGGTATGGGTAGATTCCTTCCATAGATGGGATATAACGATTATTAATTGCATTTGCTTAGTGATGCTTAGAAAATGTCAACGACATTTACACCCACACACTTTTCCTTATGAAATCTTTTATGGTTTATTTAAGCAGTAAAGGATACTGGTAGTTTGATAAAAATGAAAATAAAACTATTGATTTCGACGTGGGTGATTAATGGCAATAGCCGGTTGTACATGTTTTAACGTGTACGTAGTTAGGGTGGAGTTATCGCCCATGTCACTTTGAGGACCGAACGTAGTGTTGCATGATCCAAGTATAACCGTACATCCACAAGTACTGTAATGGGACGGTCTTAACTTATTAAATTATTTGGGAATTAACTTTGCACATTGGTAGGCAGTTGTAGCACGAGCATTCCGGGTATTGGTTTGCTCGAGGGAGGTATCATCACCGAGGTGTTGGCATCTGCCGTTGTAACGGTGTACGCCTGACTATGAATTTGGGGCTGTTTATTATTCCTGGTGGGTCACTGACTCCGGAATTCCCTTTTACTTTTTTTTAGCTTCCATCATAGTCAGGGGTAACGTCACTGGGCTAGTGCAAAGTTAAGGTTCAAATAATCGAACAGTTTCGTTATGAACTCCTCGCGGGCATACCAAAGGAAGTGTGTCTTATAGCTTGCAAAAAGGGAGAACATATCTTGTGGGTAAAGCAGTACAAACTCTGCAGAGTCTAAAACTATTCGAATAGCCGTATCCACGGTCATGGATGACTTGGCGAATTGACACTAGTTAGCTGTTTCTGTTTTCAAAAACCTTTAATTAAATGATTTGAGAAATGGTTTACACCCTTTTATGTCACTTATTGTTACATTTGTTCATACGAGACCATGGAAGGTCTTTTCGTTAATTTACTCACAAAGGGCCGTGAGTAAAGTGTTATATTCTTTTTATTACTTGTTATTTCAATTACTTATCAAACTGTCTTTAAAGTTTTATTTATGCTTTCCATTATTATTCAGTACTACCTCATTCAAAACTTTCGCTTTATGCAAAACAACCGTAGAAACCCACTTTCTGTTTCAGCCTGCATATATTCCAGGAATTGCATACACTACAAAGTCTTGCGAGTACCAATGTACTCAACTTGCTTCAACAATGTTTTTAGGTGAAGAGCAGGATTTCGATAATGACGGAAATGAATATGAGGAACCTGCGAATTTTAGCGACGACTGATCTTTCTAAGTTCATCTCAGCAGTTGCCTGTGGAGTTATGGGATAGTTGGCAAATTATGAGACAGGGTTTTAATTTCCTGCTACTTTTGGTATTGTAATATCACTCTAAAACTTGTGATGTAATAAAAATGTGTATCTGTGTGGCTGTAATATCCAAATTGTGTTTGTGCGTGCCAGCCACTGATCATGGGAATGGCACAGGATGCACTTAAAGAGCCTCATATTTATGTTATTTACTGACATAAAAATGAGGGTCTCACAGAGGGAGAGAGAGAGAGAGAGTGACGGCCCGCCTTTTTAGGGGCAGAACCGTACGCCTCGACAGCTACCCAGGATGATTAGCTGTCGGGAACCAAGCATCTCATTGCCAGGCAAAGAGTTAACTCCAACTGTTTTTATTGAATATAGGACCTAACGGCCAAGGTTTTACAAAAGAGGGCGCAGCAGGGCCCGAATATCTTACAAGCAAAACACCGCACAGGCAGGCATGAGCAAAAGACTAAGATCTCAAAACCAAACAAGATCGCCATCTACGTACTCCTGGTACGCTCCAGCTTCTTCAAGCTCTGAAAGGGTCGGGGGTTGCAAGGGTGAGTACGGGAGTACTCAACAAGTCGTACGGGAGAACTTCTGAATATTATATGCAAGGAATTATCCAATGGAAGGGACTAGGGTTTAAGTATCTGGATGCAGTTTTATTTGTAATATCATTTTACATTTGAAGTACATACCAAAAATAATAGTTAAAGGGGTTTCACAAGTTCAACATCACTTATCCACATTCACCAAATTTACCAAAACAATTACTTGAGCTTGGTTACGGGTATCACCCCAATTCCAACTTAACTTCATTAACCGGAAGTACGGCGTAATCGAATACCATCAAGATTAACTCTGCAGAGGTGCTCAGCTTTACCCACAAGATATCTACAACCTTTAATGCCAATCGCGAAATTTCATGCAACTTAAATGCATGTGGCCAGATTGAGATCATCATAGCATTTCGTTAATCGTTCTTGTTGTTTTAATTGTTTACCGATAGGCTAGCGCTACTCTGGAACTGGTTGTTCCAATCATAGCACCTACCGTTGTGAGAACCAAGAATGATACCATAGACCATTCATGTTCCACTCCTCCCCGGTATACTTCCCTGCCAGGAAGGCCGGTCCCTATTCTCCTAGGAGAATAGTAGCCACAAAAAGAATCCAATTTTAGGTTCAGGAATGATTAATTTACTGAGCTATGTCGGAGACGGGCCTACCGACCAGTCCGACCTATGGTTGAGCGGGTACTTAAGTTATTTACTTTACTCAAGGGGGTTATTAGCCTTACACTTCCAAAATCAAACCAGGGCTTAATCACCAGCCGGGGATTGGATCCTCCTCCACTCAGGGGATTAATCCAATGCTGTCCCCCAGACTGCAACATTTTTCCAAACATAACCGAACCAGAGGTTCGGCAGCATTTTATTCCATTTTTAAAACATTTGACCTAACTACAGGATTACTAATAAGTAAACATGGCAATAGTAATTATCTAGGGTTACAAAGGATATAATATGGTTCAATATTTTTCAAGGAAGTTCCGTGAGCAATTGGGCATTATCTAGGTATCATGTCATTCTAAAATACAGTTTTCAATAATTCAACATATAGTAAAATAATGCGATAGAAAATAGATAATACTATAACATGGCATGATTCGGATCAATATGATCAAAGGTGTACGGCTTGCCTTGCTCGGCGATCGGATCGGCTGAACCGTAGTCGATGTAGTTGTTCGGGGCTCCTGTCAGGTCTAGCTCCTGCTCCGGGTACTGCGGCGGCTCTTCGAATTGTCCAGCGGTCGGATCTATCACGAAAAGGACGAATAACGATAAACAAACGGAAAATGAAAAGAAAACGGAAACGAAAACGAAACCGAAAACCGGAACCGGGCCGAGAGAGAGAACGAAGGGTGAAAAGGGCATTTCGAGAATTTTGGGGACTCCGGATTGAGGAACTGAGGGCATTTTTGGACTCAGTGGGTCGAGACGGTTCGGATAGTGTATTTGGTGGAGCTCTGGGCTTTTCCGGAATTTTTCTGGATTTTCTAAGGGTTTTCTGGAATCTTCAGGAATTTTTCTAGCATTTTCTGGATTTAAAAACGATTTTCGGAATTAATAATTGAATTAATAATTCCAAAAAAAGAATTACTATTTACACAGTAATCGGGCCGGCTTGATTGGGCTTAGTGGGCCACGGCCCAAATGCGTGAGGGGAGGGGAGTCAAGGCGAGCCGGGCTTTCGCCTAGCCGAGCGAGCGAGGGGTTAGGTTTCTTCCTCGAAACCGGCGCGGAGCTCGCGACGGTGGCGCGGGGCGACGGCGGCTGCCGGAGCTGGGACGGCGAGGGCGCGGGAAGGAGGAGCTCACCGAGCAGAGGAAGCGGGGCGAGACGGGACAAGAGGGGAGGTCGGGGCGGGGGCCCTTTTATAGGCGGGGCGAGCGGCGAGGGCGGCGCCGGAGCGAGGCGAAGGCGGCGTGAGGCAGCGGCACTGCTTGGCGGCGGTGGCTTTGCGAGGCGGCGCTGGCGAGTGGCGGGTATCGTGGCGACGCGGGCGGCGACACGCGCGGCAGTGCAGGCAGTGACGGTGCCGAGCCAGAGATGGGTCCGATCGGCCAAAGCCATTGGCTGGGAAGCAGGCCGAAGGCCAACTGCCGAAAAAGGAGAACGGGCCAAAGGCCCAAAAGGAATTGGCCCAGAAACAAAAAACGAAACAAACCAAATTCAAATTCCCAATTCAATTTTTTTGAACGAAATTTGAATAAACTCTAAATAATTCATTTTGAATTTTTGAGGTCATTTCAGAGAGAGAGAGGGAGAGGGGGGGGGGGAGAGAGAGAGAGGTGTGGTTTTTTGTACATGTGCATGCCATGGTTGCTCACATGGTAGGTAGGGGTTGATGCATAACGAGCCTCCTTTTGTGCGGTTGTGCAAATTAAGGTTGTTGTCATGAATATCTTTCGAAAATGGTTTGGGCCGAGCTCACATGCGAATTAAACCAGCTGTGAGATTAGTCTTCTTTTTTTTAAAAGGCTCAGCACGAGGCCGTGAATTAAATTAGAAAGGAAAAGAGACAGTTTACAGTTTACAGAAAGACCAAAAAATGACAAAAATAACTAAAAGAAAGAAAGTGCAGGAGACTGCACCTAAAAAGAAAGAAGAACAACTGAGGGGGGGAGTTTACAACCGAGGATCGTGGAATGATCCTCTAAACTGAGATTCGGGCAAGCAGGGTCTTCAGTCCTCGCGTTCCAGCTAAAGCCAGGAAGCCTCGTCTTTGATGTTCTGTAAAATTTCCTCATTTGAACTACAGTTATTTTGAAAAACTCTCTTGTTTCATTCTTTTCACCACTGCCAGCAAGTTAAAATAATCAGGGATCTGACACCTTTTGCAAAACCAGTTCGGCAGGCAGCCTGTTGCAAGGTCGAAAACTCTAGTTGCTGGTTAAGATTCCAGCCTTTTGGGCTGAGCGAAGGGAGCCGCACCCAATCAGCGATGTCCGCCCATAGGGATCGAAAAAGTGGACACTCTGTGAATAGATGTTGTGCCGTTTCAAGGCTTCGGCAGCACATCTGACAGAAATAAAGGTTCGGCCATCCCCTGATCTGAAGTCGTTGCGCTGTCCAAAGGCGATTCTGCTGCGCTAGCCAGAAGAAAATTTTGCAACGCGATGGCGCCCATGTTGACCAGGTTGTTGCCCTGTAAAGTTTCGAAATGCTTCCCTCGAACTGCAAGCGGTAGGCCGAAGCAGCCGAATAAACGCCATATGGGGTATGCAACAAAGTAATCTCGTCGTCTATAAGGGGATGCAAAGTTATCGTCTGCAATTTCATCCACAAGAGGATGAGATCCCCGATGAGCAATCCGTTTAAGTTGTGGTTAATATCCCGAATCCAATTATTATTTTGCAGTGCATTCTTTACTGTTCTTGCTTTATGTCTGGAGTGCCTGAAAAGGTCTGGCACCAACTGCGTGGGCACTACATCATTGAGCCATCTTGAGGTCCAAAAAGTCGTCGTTTGTCCATTTCCAATAGTTATTTTGGTGGCCGCAGAGAAAAGCAGTTTGTCTGTTTGGTCACACGGCGTTTGCAATCCGCGCCAAGGTTTATCTGGCGATGTCCACTGCATCCAAAGCCATCGAAGTCTTAACGCGCGAGAGAACATTTCTAGTTCTAAAATACCTAGCCCCCCAGATGCACTGGCCTACACACCGTTGACCAATTCACTTTACAATTTCCACCGTGCAACATGCCATTTCCAGCCCAGAGGAACCTTCTCCTTAGCTTGTCCAAATCAGACAGTAATTTTTTTGCCGCCTTGATCGTTGTGAGTAGGTAGATAGGTAAGGAGGACATGACTGTTTTCACTAAGGTTAGTCGCCCTCCCAAGCTGAGTTGGCGTGCTTGCCAGCTGGCCAATCGTTTAGCCATTTTGTCTTGAATGTGTTGAAGGTACACCCGTCGTAAACGACCAAGCGTGAGTGGTAAGCCTAAGTATTTCCCGGGAAGGTTCGAGGTCGCCCCAGGAAAGGGATGTAGAATGTCGTTCAGGTCCAGGTGTTGACATTGGATTGCAGTCACGGAGCTTTTCTGAAGATTAACTCGCAGGCCCAAAGCGTCGCCAAAAAGACGAAGGATGGTGATGACAGCCTCTAGCTCTTCCTTTATTGGATTCAGGAAAATTACCGCATCGTCTGCATATAGAGATACTCGCAGCACGGCAACTCGACCTCTTAGCGGTGAGAGGATTCCCGCTTCCGTGGATTTCGCAAGAATATAGTACATGGGTCAATGGCCAAAATGAAGAGATAAGGCGACAAGGGGTCACCTTGTCTTAGCCCTCGGCGATGAGTAACTTCCAGCCCTGGTACCCCATTTAGCAAGACCGATGAAGTGGAAGAAACGAAGATGTTTGACAACCAATCCCTCCATCGAGCACCAAAGCCGCCGGCTTGCAGCAGGTCAAGCAAATATTCCCAAGAAACCGAGTCAAAAGCTTTTTCGAAATCTAGCTTTAGCATCAGAACTGGTGTATGCGTGCGGTGGTAAAGTCGTGCTCTATTTTGGACGTATAGAAAGTTATCTTGTATACATCGCCCTTTTATGAACGCACTTTGGGAGTTTGAGGTGAGTGAATTAATGTGGGCGGACAGCTGTGCCGCTAGTACCTTTGACAGTAGTTTTGCAGTGGAGTGAATAAGACTTATCGGTCGGAAATATGCTGCAGTAACGGAGCCTTCTTTTTTTGGGATTAAAGAAATGAGAGCTGAGTTTAGCAATCGAAAGGATCGCGTCGAACAGTTCTGAAAAGCCTTTAGAACCGCCATGATGTCATTTTTAATTGTATTCCAGCAAATCTTATAAAAGGTTGCCGAAAAACCATCCGGACCTGGTGCCTTGTCCGAAGGAAGCTTTTTGACCGCTTGCAGCACTTCAAGCTCTGTAAAAAGGCCGTCAATACCCACTACGCCGTGTTCCGGGAGGTTTAGAAAAGCCCAATTGATAGCTTTGGTAAGAATCGGCTTTGTTCCCAGAACTGAGTGGAAATGCTTGAACAAGACCTTCTCTTTATTCTGATGTTGAAAGGCAATCTCGTGATCCCCTTGAAGGGACTGGATGAAGTTTTTCCTTCGCCTTCCATTAATCCTTAAGTGGAAATGGCATCTCCCTCTTTTAGCCAAGTAATCCGCGCATCGATTTATTGAAGAGTACAATACACGCCGAGGTGAGAATATATTCGAGAGTACAATACACGCCGAGGTGAGAATATACATTAAGAGTACAATACACTAAGCTCGGAGCGGCTGAAACCTCCGGGGTTTAATAAAGTTAGTATACGAGTGAGATCGACGATAACTAATCTCGTGCGGCTACAAAAGGATAAAAAGCAACTGTCGAAAAGAAAGAAATTCGAAAAAAAAACGTACTAATGAACTACTGATTTGTTGGTGTAAGTACGCATGGATGCCTAACTAGCTTGTGCCACCCATCCTCTCCTCAAATCAGACGGTTGCAACCATGCTAGCGCGATCTTAACATTTGGTTTTCGAGGATTGATCACTAATTTATTTGGTTTTCAGGTCCTCACGATCTCGGGTTGCCGCCGCGCATTATATATACTAGCAACTGATTTAGGACTAATATAGAAATACATAAGGATTATCTGGGATCCACTACAACACAGTAAGCTACTAACGGCGCTTATATATGCCGCTATAAGTGCCTAAACGCCCCCAAAACACTTTCTCCGGCGTTGCCGTCAAGGAAAATGCCGTCGGGGAAAAGTAATCCCCGGCGTTTATCTAGCTTGGCACATAATGAATGCCGGGGTTGGCTATCGACGGCACATAACAAATGCCGAGAATAGTTACCCTGGCACATAGTAGATGCTAGGGTTGTCCATTGATGGCACACAAAAAATGCCAGGAATAGTGTTAAGCCGGCACATAATAAATGTCGGGGTTGCCTACTGATGGCAGATATCAAATGTCGGGAATGGTCTAGTACGACATTTATTATATGACATCTTAGAGCAAAGGTGGCACATATCAAATGCCTTGATATAGTTATCGGCGGCACTTAATTAGTGCCTAGAATTTTGTACCACGGCATATGAGGAATGCCATGTTATTAAATTTGTGGCACATTAGAAATGTCGTGGTATCTATTTGTGACACATAATAAACACTGTTGCAATGTTGGCCACATGCCCATTTCATTGATAAATATAGCTCATAGCAAATTATCCCAATCCAATATAATCAACAGGGAATAGCACAATAGCCCATACAACACTCAGCCATTCTTGGATTCAACATTTGTTACGAAATTCAATCGAGCCAACTAATCTCAAATATTAAAAGTAATATATCACAAAAGCATAATTCAAGACTGACATCACTAAGGCTTTGTTTGGAACATGTACTTGAGAAGCAAGCAATTTTTGCACTTCATCGGTTGTTCATATATATAAGATGGCATGCCCAAGTAAATTACAACCACTACAAATAGCATCCAATGTTTCAAAACATTTCAGACATGGCCAAATATATAGTTCTCCACTACTAAAGCTAACCCTGGCCTCCAATCTTAAGTACATGTAGCAAAAGACACCAAATAGTTTGTACTCTATATATACATTCCTACTACCTTAGTTAAGAAGGACAAAAGAATAAGTCTTGCTTTGGATTGCATTCACAAAAGTCATAGTACTCTACTACTAAGCTAACCCTCCTTTAGCAAAAGGCTCATTGCATCCATCTCATGTCTTTCGAAAATCTGCAAAGATAAAAAAATTAGGACTAAGTGGTACTTTTGCAAACTTGTTATTCAGAATTTTGCACATGTCATGTGGTAGTTACCAATTGCATGCTTGGACTTGTTTAGTGGTGATCCATCTTTTTGAACAACCTATAAACAAGAATGATAGGCCATCAGCAAGAATTATGCATAAGTAATATATTTGGTTAGTCCATAAAGTTCAATCCATACATTTTGGAATGGCCAAGCAATGCAACGACAAATAGCAGCACCCAACTTGGTAGCTTGCCCTTGCACTCGAGCTAGTAACACATTTTTATCAACCACAACATCAACTATGACCTCATAATAATCACCTAAGGGAAGTCCATCCAAACCTTTAGCCATTTTGTAAGTGCATTTAAGTCTGCCATATGCCACAATCATAGAACCAGTTAAAGAACGCAAAGCAACTTCCTTAATATCCTACAAAATAAATGTCAATTTTATAAATTAGTCTCCATCATCATGCCAATTTTATAATTGAGTTTTGCAACAATCTATACCTTATCCTGTTTTGCCCACGCTTCCTTATCCTAGTTTGATCCAAGCCATGTACAAGAAGTCCATTATCAGAAGATGATGATGGCAGCTGCAGGCCATTTGTTCCAGTCATACCCTAAAATTTTTAATAAGTCACTAACAATAATAAACTAAAATATTAGAGTAAAAACAATCAAGGTACATTACCAACACATTGTTATTGGTGATTGTTCCTTCTTTATGACTATTTGGAGCAAAACTTCTATTTCCTTTGGCAAAAGAGTGTCCTCCATTTCTGACACAAATAGATGTGGTTCCTTTATCCATGTTTGTGTTGCTTATAAATAGATATTATTCCTATTAGAACATAACAATACAAAATTCCTACTTAGGCAAGGAGAGAACAGCAGTGAATTCCAACAATAAATTACCCAAAACTAGAGATTTTAACCAAAATTTAGATGAACACAAACAACTACACTTACCACTAGCCAATGCTAGGTTGGGATTTGATGAACCGTTGCCTGATTGGGGATAGATCAAGGATGGACTTAGGGATTTCGTGTGTGACCTGCAGCAAGCCAAACAGGATCGGATAGCAGTCAAGAAAAAAATCAATCAACTAAAAAAATCAAGCCAAACAAGACCTGCTTACATGAAAAATGTCTGAATGATATGGGCTTGCAATGTCTAAATCCATGAAAAATGTAAATAACAATGCAAGTTGCAGGGAACTGAAAATTATGAGTTTGTCATGTCAAGTTTTTTTTTTATGAAATGAATGTATGGATGCAAAATATGAGTGTCGCAGAGTACCGGCGTTGCTCACATCAAGATCGTGCCTGGCCGATAACATTTGCGTGCCTTTCGCTGTGGCTCGGCACAAGCTATCAAGCTGCGTGCTGTTGTTGTACAAAAACAAGTATTGCATCCTTAAAGAAACACATGATGTGAAGAATAAAGAGTTGAAGTTTGCACCAATTTCTGGAATGCACAGAAAATTTAGGACCAAAGATTCATGTGAGTAGAAAATACAAGTTTCAATCAGTTGTTGCTGCTGACGCAAAAGGCTTTTTGTTTTACTATTGCTAACTGGTAGCTAGCTTATGTGACTCCTTGCCCTCTGCAACCAGTTGCTTGCTAGTTGTTGTACATAAAAATGAATAGTTCCAAACTTAATATATTGTAATGTCAATTCTAATCAGAAAATTCTGTTCTCAGAAATTTCTTACAATTTGTATTAGATGTTGCTTCTGTGAATGGAACTTACATGTCAGATGGAAAAATTAGAGGCACTACTCAAGTGAAAAGCAGATATGAATCTATCTAATATTGTCATTCTTGGAATCGACATTCACCAAAGAAACCAATTTGTAGGCACCTAATATGCACAGCTTAGATCATGATGGGACCTGCAGAATTTAACCGATCACAACTCACAATCCATGATTCAACAAACTAATTGCTTACACAGTTACATTTCATAGTGAAGAATTTAACTCACAAATTGCTTACGACTAGCCAATGCTAGGTTGGGATTTGATGAACCGTTGCCTGATTGGGGATAGATCAAGGATGGACTTAGGGATTTCATGTGTGACCTGCAGCAAGCCAAACAGGATCGGATAGCAGTCAAGAAAAAAATCAATTAACTAAAAAAATCAAGCACGTCCCAGATGGCTGCACCATAGTAGGTTGCTTAATGATGACAAGGAAAATTTTCTGAATGGAACTAACGAGTAACTAGCTTGTTGTAGCAACAATAAACGTTTGAAACCCTAAATGAATAAAAAGAGGCTAGTTAATTTTACTTCTAATTGCAATATTAATTTCCAGAGGCTCAAAATAGCACCAACATGAGCTATCAGTTCAATATAATTTATCTCTAAACTGGAGCTTTTCTAAAAAAATATCAAATCAACATATTTATTTTTCTTTGAAACATAGAAATCATAACTATAAAATAAATGGACAGGAATATCGGAGTTAAAAAGAAACTCACTGAGGGCAATGAAATGGGGAGGATGGCGAGCATTTCCTGATCGTGAAGCTTCAGATCCGGGCACTGCCATGTTATGAACTGTAGCATATCCGGCAAGACCATCAAGTAGCGAGTTGGGCCGGCGGGTCGTGTGGCCCATTTGTGTGCGTGCGGCGTGAGTATATAAGCTGAGTTGTAAGCCAGAGCATGGGGAGAAAGAACTAAACTCTGGAGAATACGCTTCCTTTCTCTACCTTCTCTGTTCTGTCCTTGTTCTTCTTTCCCAAGTCTTTCGCTAGTACATCACAATTGGTATCAGAGCCTTCTACCAAACCCTCGAAATTTTTTTCCGCTGCTTGAGTGTCGGCGATCTGGCCCCTTCTCGCCGCCCGACCAAGTGGGAGACCGCCATGACATCGTCCATTGTTGATTTTGGCGAAGAAGTTTGAAGCCTTTGAAGGGATGATTCAGTTGACGCTTGATAAGGTTAGCGCAATGGAGGCATGGCGATCCACGGCGGATGAATCCTTCGGTGCGTTGCTCGCGAGCAAGGATGCCATGCAGGCGCGCCTGGATAAGTTCAAGGCTGCACCAACTTCGTTTCATCGAGCTTGTCCTTCGCAGCAGCTACCGGCTGTGCCTGCCTTCGATCTCAATACGGCTCCACAGCACGGGGCACGCCCATCTGCGTCCTCGTCGGAGCGGCCCAACGGGCACCGCGTCGACCATCACCACCGGGATGTTGGCGACGGGATCCTAGGATCTCCGCCGCCACGCCCGGTCACGGGTATGTTCTTTGATCCGATGTTACGATCGTTGGGGGAGCAGCGAAGTGATTCGGCTATTCGTTCCGTTCCATTTCCCAAATTGGAGTTTCCCAAATTTGATGGTACTAATCCTCGTTTATGGCATGATCGTTGCGAGATGTACTTCGAAGTTTATTCTATGGCACCTAGCCTGAGGACTCGATTTGCTGCGATGCACTTTCAAGGCTCGGCGGCTGTCTGGTTGCAGACGATGGAGCGTCGTGCCAGGTTTCAGGACTGGGATTGTCTTTGTCAAGCAGTGTTCGCTTGTTTTGATCGTGATTAGTATCAATTGCAGCTTCGTCAGTTGGATTTACTGCAACAATCCGGTTCGGTCTCTGACTATTTGCTGAGATTTGAGGAACTCTCTCATGGCAGTTTGTTATACAATCAGTCCTATGATGATACCTTCTTTGTGACTCGTTTCATGCATGGCTTGCGGGAAGATATTCGTGCTGTAATTGCTCTTCATCGCCTCGCAATCGCTCAGCAAAGCAAGTGAGTTGGCTTTGTTGCAGGAGTTGGAACTTTCAGTGGGCAAATCATCGGGATCAATTCGATCAGACCCAAAGGAGGGCAACAAAGTGCAATTCAAAGGGGGTCTCTCTATGGATAAATCCAAATTGCCATATAAGAAGGATGAATTGGTTTCCAGTACGAATATTACAGAAGATAAACTCACGGCTCTGAAGAATTATCGTCGTACTCATGGTCTCTGTTTCACTTGCGGCGAAAAATGGACAGGGCGAAATCACAAGTGCCCTCCTCAGGTGTCCATTCAGGTTATTCAGGAATTGTTGGAGGTATTACAACTGGATGTTCCTGATTATGCACCACAAGATATGGACGATGAGCCTCCATCTGAACAGATAGTATTGGCAGTGCAATATGATGTTGCCGTTCCTTCTAAGTCTGTTTCTCACCGGAGGAAATGTACTCTCCGATTCCAAGGCCACATTGGGAAGCATGAGGTTTTGATTCTGCTTGATTCTGGCAGTGTGGGCACATTTGTTAGTCCTGCCCTTGCTAATAACTCGGGTTTTCTTCAAAAATCTTGCGAGTCTATGCGGTACTCGACAGCTAATGGCAGTCCTATGGTTTCGGATATGCATATCCCTGACTTCTAGTGGTATATTCAAGGACATTCCTTCTCATATGATACAAGAGTTTTGCCATTGCAAGGGTATGATATGATTCTCGGTGCGGATTGGTTAAAGGATCACGGTCCAACTTGGTTGCATTGGAAGAACAAATTAATTCGTTTTACTCACCAAGGTAAACGAATAATGTTAACAGGTGTGCAAGATGATATTACTAAATGTTCCAGCATTACAGCACCAAAATTACGAGGCCTGTTAAAGAAGAGTGCCATTACTCATTGTGTGCAAATTCTGCCGGTTATTGACCATATGGATTCTCCTCTCCATACTATTAATACCATGGATTCTCTGGAACAACAATTGGCCGAATTGTCCTTGCCTCCTGAGGTATACAATCTTGCTATGAAATATATTGAGATTTTCAAAGGTCCTTATGGGCTACCTCCTTCGAGAATACATGATCAATCTATTCCATTAATGCTGGGTGCACAACCGGTAAATATTCGGCCTTATCGATATGCACCTCATCAAAAGTCCGAGATCGAGAAGCAGGTGGCTGACATGTTACAACAAGGCATTATTTAGCGCAGTGTTAGCTCATTTGCATCTCCTATCTTATTGGTTAAAAAGAAGGATGGGACTTGGAGGTTTTGCGTGGATTATAGGCATTTAAATGCTCTTACCGTTAAACATAAACATCCTTTGCATATTGTTGATGAATTACTCGATGAATTGGCCGGCGCTCAATGGTTCACTAAGTTAGATTGCAAGTCTGGGTATCATCAGGTGCGAATTGAGTCGGGTTATGAACATAAAACTGCCTTTCACACTCACAGTGGCCTCTATGAATTTTTGGTTATGCCGTTTGGTCTCACAAATGCCCCTGCCACATTTCAAGAAATCATGAACTCTATTTTTGCTCCGCTCATGAGGAAAGGTGTGCTGGTTTTCATGGACGACATATTGATCTATAGCGGTTCCTTCCAAGATCACTTGTTGCTCTTAGAAAAGGTTTTTGGCATTCTTCTCCATCATCAATTTTTCATCAAGTTGTCTAAATGTGCCTTTGTACAACAATCTTTGGAGTATTTGGGCCATACTATTTCTAGTAAGGGAGTTGCCACTAATTCGGCAAAAATTGTGGATGTCGCTAATTGGCCGGTTCCAACTAATCTCAAGGAATTAAGAGGATTTCTGGGCCTGACTGGCTATTACCGGAAATTCATTAAGCACTATAGTATGATAAGTCAGCCCTTAACTCAGTTGTTGAAGAAAGGCGTTCCGTTTCGTTGGACGGACTCGACTCAGTCTGTTTTTGAGCTATTAAAGCATCTTTTAATATCAGCACCGGTTTTGGCTGTTCCAGATTTCAGTAAGCCTTTTGTGCTTGAAACCGATGCTTGTGATTTTGGTGTGGGAGCTGTTTTGATGCAGCAAGGCCATCCCGTAGCTTACATGAGTAAAACGTTGTCCTCGGAACCAAGCTCTTTCTACATATGAGAAAGAGTGTATGGCTATTTTATTAGCAGTAGACAAATGGCGACCATATTTGAGTGCTCAAGAGTTTGTCATTCGGGTGTATTTGAGTGCTCAAGAGTTTGTCATTCGGACGGATCACCGTAGTTTGCTTTTTCTGACAGAACAAAAAGCAACCACCATGCTGCAGCATAAGGCAATGCTCAAACTCATGGATTTACAGTTTAAGATTCAGTATAAGAAAGGACCTGCGAATTTGGCAGTGGACGCCTTATCTCGGTATCCTCATGCCTCAGATGTTGTGGCTATTTCTACTTGCTCCCCTACTTGGATGGATAAGGTGCAGGCAGGGTATTTGGAGGATGAGGCTTCGAAAGACTTATTTGACTGAGTTGAGTGTTGTGGGCTCTAATGATAAGGGTTTTTCACTCCAAAATGGTCTTATTAGATATAAGTCTCGAATATGGATTGGCGCAAATGTTCTGGCGCAGCAACACATTCTTCAGGCTTTGCATGCTAGTGGTATTGGTGGTCACTCTGGTATATAGGCGACTTATAGTCGTGTTAAATCATTGTTTGCTTGGCCTCATCTTAAACAATCAGTGCAGCATTTCGTGCAATTTTTTTATGTTTGTCAGCGGGCTAAATCTGAACATGTGAAACTGCTGGGGTTATTACAACCCTTGCCAGTCCCTACTCAGGCTTGGCACACTGTTTCATTGGATTTCATTGAGGGATTACCTAAGTCCGGTGGTTTTGATTGTATTTTGGTAGTCATAGATAAATTTACCAAATATGGCCACTTCATTCCTTTGGCTCATCCTTTCACTGCACTCCAGATTGCTCAAGCCTATTTTACAAACGTATACAAACTTCATGGTCTGCCAGCGGCCTTGATTTCGGACAGAGATCGCATTTTTACAAGCCACGTGTGGCAAGAGCTTTTCAAATTATCTGATACTCAGTTGCTTATGAGTTCTTCTTATCACCCCCAAACTGATGGTCAAACGGAAAGATTGAATCAGTGTCTTGAAGCCTTTCTTCGTTGCTCAGTCCATGCCTGCCCAAAACAATGGAGTAAATGGCTTCTGTTAGCAGAATTCTGGTACAATACTTCATTACAATCTGCTTTGAAGTTGACCCCATTTGAGGCTTTATATGGGCATTCTCCACGGCATTTGGGAATTGTGGACCCAGCCGTTTGTGTGACCTCCGATTTGGCAGATTAGTTTAAAGAAAGGAATCATTAATCGAATCATTGCGTCATCAGTTATTGCGTGCCCAGCAAAGGATGAAGGATCAGGCTGATCGTCAGCGGGTGGAACGGGAATTTCAGATCGACGATTTGGTTTATTTGAAACTGCAGCCTTATGTCCACATCACAAATTAGCCTTCAGATATTTTGGCCACATCACAAATTAGCATTCAGATATTTTGGACCGTATCGTATTATTCAACGCATCGGCTAGGTTGCCTATCGTTTGGATTTGCCGGCATCCGCTCAAATCCACCCCGTCGTCCATGTTTCTCAATTGAAGCTGCACATTCCGCCTCATCAGGTTCTTATTGATGAATTGCCTTCAGTTTCAGAGGATTCTGATCCTGCTGTCGCTTCTATTCAGATCCTACAAAAATCCTTGATCTTTCGCGGAGGTTCGGCTACACCTCACTTTCAGGTTCGTTGGGGTTCGAAGGACGCGCTCGTCACTGTGAGACCCCGGATCAGCTATCCAGAATCTCCTGTGTATTTCCGTACTAGTCCCAGATCAGTAGCTAGTACACACAATCACAGTGATACATCATTGCCGAACATAACGAAACTTGTAATATAAATATTCAAGTATGGGCCACATGGCCACTTATTACAATACTCGGTCCAACGACCGGACACTCAAAACAGCGGAAGCAAAAGAAAGCAACGAGCGAACGCCACAACGCCACAGGCGACGACTAGGAACGCAACTAGTCCTCCTGGCAATCCTCCTCGAAGAACTCCTCCTCCTCTTCGGCCTCTTGATAAATCTCTGATGATTACAATGTTGGTGTAGCACGTGAGTATAAAAGTACCCAGCAAGTCGGGAAAGTATGATCATGAGGGGCTTTCCAAAGGAAGCTTAATAGGGTTTATTTGCATAAAGCCACATTTGATTAAATCATACTTAAGTAATAAATTTCATAAAGCATATTTTACAACTCTTTTTAATAATTGAATTATTTATTATTGTAGTGAGGTTCTATCCACCGTCACTAACATAAAGGCTCTATCCGCCAAACAACATTCGAGAGTTCTAACCACTCCCGAACCCCAAAACAAAACACTTTTCGGTTTTAAAAACAAAATCAAAGTCTACCAATATGAAAGCATTCTTCGCTTTGCCTTTAACCGTAGGCACGGCTATTCGAATAGTTTATACTCTGCAGAGGTGTACAACTTTACCCACAAGACAAGATATACCCTTGTTGCCATGCAATTAACACACTTCCTTAGGTGTGCCGGCAGGGATATCTTGACAAGGCCGTTACAATGTATCTACCTAGCTAGACCCACCCACGAGGTTTCACCGCTGTTAGGGTTCCCTCCACCCAAGATGTAAGCCCCCTCTTGCGCCGTGTGAGCAAAACAACCTCCACAACAATGCCTCCGTCCGGCTCTCACACAACAACCGAGTGGCGAGTCTAAACTAGGCTTCTACAAATTAGTGAGCCAGGTCGTACCATTATAGACATGTGGTAGTACGGTTATGCTTAAAATGGCAATCATAAGCGTCGGTCCTTAGATGACTTGGGGCGGTACTTTGCACAAAAGGATCAAGACTTGATCCGCTTCCACCCGACATTCCAGGCCGCCCAAGTCAAAATCATTTTTCTTTTCTTTTATTTTAGAAAACAGGACCAAAATCATAATAATAACTTTCAAATCACGTTTAATAACATTCTTTTTGAATAATCCCACCCATGGGTTGTTTTGGTCGGAAAAGGTCCTAAGCAATTCTACCGTACTACATAGCAACGGATACCATATAAGCATAAGCATGGTATAAACAATATTCTAGGGTTACAATGGATATGATTAACAATGTCATGGAGGAATCAACAAGTTCGGAATAACTAGCTCTTATATTTGACATATTTAATTAAACATAGCCATGCAACTTTATAAACAATTATAAATCATTTCGCAAACATAGGAGCAAAGTGCATCAAGGAGACTCGCCTTCAGTTGCGGCGACGGTGTCGAACTCGGAAGGCTCAACGGCGAAATCGGCGATCGCGGCGGGATCGTCGACTACACGCAAAACGAGGCAATAAATAAATAACAGAAAATAAATAAAATCCAAAAATTATAAAATTAGTACTGGCAGGAAGGTCTTGATTTATGATGAATTTAGAAATTTGAATGAGTTCAAACGGAGTTCGGACGGAAAAGATATAAGCTTCCGAAGTTTGAATTTCGAATAAATCGAAAACCGGGAATATTCCGGGAATATTCCCTTCGGGTTTGACTGGGTCAAAGTTTGACCGCGGACTTTGACTTTGACTGGGCTGGTTAGGAGTGAGTCTATGACAGTGGGGCCTAGGTGTCATTGGGAGGGAGTAGCTTCTCCATGAAGCTTCCCATGCCATGGCAATGGAGGAGAGAGAGATTGAGGGAGAGAGAGGGAAGGGGAGGGGGGCGGCCGGCGGTGAGGGGGCAATGGCGGTCGCCGGCGAAAAGGCGGCGGCGGCGCGACGGGGCCGGCGCAAGGAAGGCAAGGCGGCGGGCGCATATGGGCGCGGCAAGCGGCGGCGAGGGGCGGCACATGGCCAGCGGCATGGCGCCGGCCGGCGGGCGCGGGCCCACGCACGGGCAAGGCCCCATGCTCACTAGAACAGAGAGCAACCAAAAGAACAGAACACCACTTTTCCTCCAAAAACTTGATTTCTCTCTCATTTTTGCATGGATTTAATCCAAACAAAAAGCTAGAACCTCTAGAGGACCTCCTTAGCAACATCTAGGATGAAGGAATTGAACCTAAACTCACCGGAATTGGAGAAATCGACGACGAACGGCGGTTCGGCCGAAAGCACCAAAACTCCAAATTCGTCGCCCACGGTGGATGAAACCTAAAATCAACGGAAGGATTAGAGACTAGGCTTCCATGCTAACACAAAGAAATGAACGGGAGGAAGAAAGATCCACCGGAGTGGAAGATATGAGCAAGAACACGAAGAACGCGAAGAACAACCAAAGTTCGTCGGTTTTCTTGATCTTGCAGCCAATTGGATTTGAGAGGCTAACGGAGAGCTATACCACCGGAAAGAGGGTTCTTATACGGAGAGATGAGGGGCGGAATCACGCGAAACGGATTAGAAACGGTCGCGCAATCACCATAAAGGTCGATTTCGGTTTCCTCGCAACCGTTCAAAATCCAGCGCGATCTCGGGTGCATTATCCCCATGGATAGAAAGAGGAGGCCGTTGCGATTCCAACGGATCCGACGGTTATTGATTCGGAGTTGTATGGAGGGAGATACATGAATTTGAATCTATGGAGGAGAGAAGAGAAGCTTCTCTGTTCTTGGCTTGCACGATGGTAGAAGAAGATGAACAGTGCATGGTGAGGTGGCGCTCTCCCATTGGCCGGCTAATACGCAAAAGTTCCGCCCTAGAGAAAAATAAGGAAAAATGGCCTAAAAATTCCGGAAAAATTCCTAGAGCCATTTTAGATTATTTGGAACTCAATGGAAGTGGTTTGGTTGAATTTGGATGATTTTTGTGGAATTGGATATACGGGCGCGGATCGCAGGCATTAAACAAAAGCACGAGATAAAATAGGAACGGATGTCCAAAAATCCGGGAATGATTCCTAAAATCATTTCGAATATTTGGAACATTTTAGAAGTGGTTTGGAGATTTTGGAGCACTTTTGGACTCGGGTGAATTTTCTGTCCCAATGAACCTGAAAACCCGATTTTTCGCCCGGGAGGGAATTAATTCCCGATTTCGAAGGGGAATGGATGCCAGGTTATTATAAACACCAATGAAACTCCAACTTTTGAATTTACTTTATTTAAATTAGGTTTTTCTCCAGAAAGCCAAAACGAGGATGTTACAGTCACCTAGGAAGAAGCGGTGGATTTTGGTCATCGTTTTCCAGCTGAATCAGCTTGAGGACAAGCTGTGTTTTTGGGGGAGGGTATTGTCATGAACTGTAGCATATCCAGCAAGACCATCAAGTAGCGAGTTGGGCCGGCGGGTCGTGTGGCCCATTTGTGTGCGTGCGGCGTGAGTATATAAGCTGAGTTGTAAGCCAGAGCATGGGGAGAAAGAACTAAACTCTGGAGAATACGCTTCCTTTCTCTACCTTCTTTGTTCTGTCCTTGTTCTTCTTTCCCAAGTCTTTCGTTAGTACATCACATGCCACTCCAATCCTCATCCGGAGGCATGGGGAGCATTTCCTGATATTGGTAGGGGCTGCGCAGGGGCAGATCACGTCGGCGAGGAGGCTGGCGCGGGTGCTGGCGGGGAGGATGGCGCCGCGCGGGTGGGGGAGACGCTGGCCATGCCGCTATCGGTGATGCGGAGGATGTTCCCGGGGAAGGCTGCAGGCGACGATGGCTACGGCGGGGAGGGCCTGCCACGGGCTGCGGTGGGGAGGACGGTGCCTCACGGGTGGGTGCGACGCTAGCCTCGCCGCTCACTGCCGTAGGGCGGTGGGGAGGTCCGGCGGTGTGCGGGAGTGTGCCAATTAGGGCAGGGCGGCGGCACCGGTAGTGAAAAGGGGAATCACGCTAGCTAGCAAGAGAGGCTTTTTGGGAGGAGGCGCAGTGTGAACAATGGAAAACCGATCTGTTAAGAGCATCTCCAGCAGAGCCCCTAAACCTTAAAATAGGGAGTGTAGTAAAAAAAAACAGATCCAGCAGGGCCCCAACTCAAGCCTCTAAAATTAGGAGGCCCCTAAATTTGCCTCCTCAGCCCCAATTCCCAGGGACACGAGTACAACCCCTATTATTGAAGATAGGGAAATACATGAGAGGCTTCGAAAATTTTATCATGTTTTGAAAATTTTAATTTTAAATTTGAAATATCATGTTTTTAAATTGTAAATGTTAATATGCTTATGTTTTATGTATTACAAATATTTTTGATTGAATTTTAATGATGTCAAATGAAGATTATACATAGCGGATATGTCAAAATAGGAGAAAGTAAAATATGGGCTGAGATGTAGGGGCTGTTGCTGGACTTGTGCTCTGAAAACAGGGCCCCAAAAAATAGAGGGGGTCCCTAAATCCAAAATAGGGGCAATGTTTTAGGGACCCTTGCTGGAGATGCTCTAAGAGATCGCAATGTGTGAACAAAATGCATTTTTTTTTATTTCAGCTAGCTGCTGGGTCCCGCGCCGTTCGGCACCAAAATTTCTAGCTCCCGCGTGCACCGATCTTATTACCGGCGTTTGCAGATTTACAGTGTTTACAAATGTCGGGTTTGAGCAACCTCAGCTCGACACAAATTAAGTGTCGCTGAAAATATATTCTGGCATTTCAGATGTGCCTTGCTTTACTAACTGTACACCGGCATCTATTATGCGTCGTGAAAAGTCTAGCCCGGCGCTTTCTATTTTGCCAGCTAAGTATGCGCCCCTAATTATGGTAAACGCCGTGGATTTATTATTAGGTGGCATTTAAGGTAAATGTCGGGTATAATTAAATGCCTTGCAATGGGTATCCGTGGTGTAGTGGGATGTCAATCCGAGGGCCCACATAAATCACTAATTGCCAAAGTTTTATTGTATGACTTATGAGCTTAGTTTATGTGTAATTAGTGTCTCATTTATTCTTGAAAATTGATAATAAAGTATTTAATTCTCTGCCACTCGTCATATATCTTCTTTGTTCTAAAAATATTATTAAACAATTTAGTAGCCAAACAAACAATTGTTACATCTCTAAGCTAGGTATTTCCACACTTCGATATGAATATTATCAAGCACCACGGTCTTACCTATTTTATCCTTTTAAAGGCATCTTACACTTTAGACTCGAATTTTTCTAATAAACCGTCTATTGGTGTCAAACAAATATAGGCATATTTTTGAATAGTTTTATCTACAAAATATATAACGTATTTCATAACCTTTGTATCTTATCTTAAAGGAGTTTACCCTGTCAATATGGATCGTCCATCCGGCCCAACGCATACGCTTCGGCCCTTCCCCACGCGCGTGCCTCGCCCACATCGCCCTGTGCCGCCACGCCCCGCTCTCCACCCGGCCGCTCCCCTTCAAGCCCCTCCCGCCGCCCCGGTCGCCCCTATGGCCACTGCCGCCCAGCTCTCTACCACGCCGCTCCCCTTCACCTTCAGCCTCCTCCTGCAGCACATGCCCACCACCTCACCCTCCCCACCGCACAATTTCCTCAGCTCGCCACTCCCACCTCGCCCAACCCGCCGCATGTCCCTATGGCCGAAGCCGCGCACCAGCTCCTCCCCCCGCTGCGCGCAATTTCTCTGCGCTGCGTCGTAAGCACAGCCGCCGGCATTGTTCTGACTTCCTCCTCTCCGGCTAGGCGTCTACTCCCCATCCTCCACTGCTTCACTCTCTCCTTCCTTTGGCATCCAACCACCCTCCCCTCTCCACTCTTCATTACCTCCCACCGCCTATCCTACTTCTAGGCTAGCGACGCGTCATGCCGTCACCGCCGCATGCTGTTTGCGTCATCTCCGTGGGCTTCGTGTGGGCACCGCCCTTCGATTCGAGAATCGAGACCAACCTCGCTCGTCTCCTTTGCGACGGCCTCCCCCTCGCGCCGGCGTCGCGCAGCCCCAATCCCGATGTGCTTCTCGTCCGCTCCAGCTCTACTTCGCGCCGCGTATTTTGTGCCGTGCCGGTAGGCCGTTCTGTTGCTGGAGCCGGGACGCGCGCAGGAGGCAATGCACCGCCGCCGATCGCATGCACCATGACGGGGCAATGCATATCAAACTGAATGCACTCGCTTATTAAAAGTTTAAAACAGGTATGCTTATACCTTGCTCCACGCACCAACCTCCAGTTGATGCAACTTGGACGTATGCAATGCTTTATTGGGAACGAAATTATCTCTGAAAGTAGTATCAGTACTGCATAGGTTTTTTGGATTTTTTTTGGCATTAGGTTGTCATATCCTATTTGGATCTAGCAAGATTGGAATAGGAAACGAAAGTCATCCTGTAGTAGCATCTTAGCACGGCATTGGCGAAATGAGAAAATGGGATTTTTTTTAAAGGAAATCTTCTATCATCTTCTATCTTGAGTTGAGGAAAACTATCAAGCAAGGATCAACTCCCTGCTCTGCAATTGCTAATGCTGAAGGTAATACATGCAAATCCTAATCTCACGTTGTTACACTTGTCATGACCAAATTTTGATAGTTTAAAGAATCATTTGTATACTTGTTCTGTGCAGCACAAAAATCAAAGTGGGGAAGTATTTGGATGCAAGCTTATTTGAAGAGAGAAGCGGATTAGAGAGCTTTGGGCAGCATCGGACTGAACTTGATGAATTTGTCACTACTGAGCCAGTGGTAGACGATGAGTTACGCCCTGATTTCATCTGATCTCGTCTTTGGATTGCTTTGTCATGACAAGTAGCAAGATATGATCAAATGTGCTGTTGGCAAAATGTTATTTTGTATGATGGGCACTTTGGGATGCAATGAGTTGGAAGAAAACAATTTAAAGGAAATTATGATACATGCTAAATTCTTGAAACAATGATGTTAACAGCGCATCTACTCATCTCTTGTTTTCTCCTCGCCAACCTTCACCCTTCGAATTTCATATACATATGTATGTTAGACAGTCTTATGTTACGACAAGAATGCTCCGTACTAATTTGAATGAAACATCATTGCGAACATGTGGGTACCTCACCAGTGTCTTGGGCCTCCTCGGTGGGTGGCGAGCACCAGCACCAAGAATCGTCGTCATCCTCTCCGCCCGACCTGCACAGACAGTTTCTTTTCGTCCACGCACACGAGAGTGTGCATGAAGATTGGTGTCGGCGTCTTGATGTCGATGCTCGCCTTCACGAGAAGCAGTGACGTTTCCTCCTCCTGGACTGCATGTGCCTGCGTCTTCTTGGGCTTGGATGCGCCTGTCATGACGACGGCCTAAGCCGCCGCCAGCTTGTCGACGTCGCTCCTCCTGACGCGCCTCCCACTGCTCCTCAGTGAGCATCAATTTCCTGACGCATCTGGTTGTGTCGATGCCGGATCAAGGCGGTCCTCAGCCGCCTTCAATCGCCCCGCAACCTCCTCCAGAGACATATCACCAAGGTCCAACATAGTTTCAATTGTTAGGATCGGACAATCACGCGAACACAGTCACAACTAACACTTTCACGTGATACACACAATGAAAAGGAGAACACACAGAGGTTTTTCTTGACACAACACAACTAGTGCTATATCTCTTGTTCTTCACTTATTACCAACTAAACAGTACATCAACTTAAATAAACGCACATACTGGCCAAGCACTACCTCCACTAGCCATGCGCCCACGTCCTCCGCGCGGATCGCTCCGACGACTCGGCCACGCACATCTTGCGGCCACACGCGCCCTGCGAGCTCCTGGAGACTCGGTTGCTACATGGACTAGCTAGCTCAACGTTTTGCATGCACACAACATCCTGGAAACTAGGTCCTCCATGCGACTAGCTCCTCCATGCAACGTGCTGCATGCACACAACGCCTCACTAATGCATGCACTAATCAATTCTATATGCAGACTCTAACTAGCTTGCATGGACTCAATGCAAATTCTAATACAAAATAAACACAAACAATTACACAACAAGATTAATTTCTAACATCAATAGCAATTGCGATCTGGTTATACCTCTTGGGAACAACTTGGAGCATCTTCTCAACCACTTTTTGGCTAGGCTCAGGATCACCAAGCATCGCGAGCTGAGTGGTGATGTTGTTGAGCCGCACGGTGAACTTGTCCAGGGATTCGCCATCTCGAAATGTGATCTGCTCGTACTCTCGACGAAGCCTCTGCGCGCTCGCCTTGCGCGCCCGTTCCAAGCCCAGTTGTTGCGCCTGGATCGTGTCCCAGGCCTCCTTGGCACTCGTCTTCAACCCCAGATATAGAGGGGCGCATCTCTACTAGCACAGCGTGGAGGATGGCCTCGAGCGCCATGCGGTCCTCCCTGTGCTCGGCGTCGCCCGACTCAACCGCGTCCCAGAGACCTCTCGCCTCCATCATGACTTGCATCGTGATGGACCAACTGCTGTAGTTTGTCTCTGACAGGACCGAGTAGTTGGCTGACCCGTCGGACTCCTTGACGATGTCAGAGATCACCGGAGTGTCAACCCTCCAGGTCACCGATGAGCTCCAGCAGCACACACACAAACTCACGCGAACACGTAATGAATACGATGAACACGATCTTGTTTTGGTGCTGCGAAGCGAACAGGACAACTTTTTTCATTCTATTGAGCTACCTTAAATAAGGGAAACAGAAAACGTCTTCAACAAGGAAACACAAACGAGAAAGGAAACCAAACGACTAAACTTGGCAAGTAATTTGCCCGCCATTACAGGAACTAAACTAGGCAACCAAATCAGTCATTTCCTAACAACGAGAGGTGCACAAGGATTATTCAACAAATCTGCTCCTAAGACTTGTGCACTAAAACTTTACAAAGGTTGAAGACCGATCTTGGTGCACAGTTCTTGAAACTTGACTCTGCCGAGCGGCTTTGTCAGAACATCGCCCAACTGCTCATCAGTTCTTATGAACTTCACCTCAATCAGCGCAGAATGTGCATACTCCCGGATCAAGTGAAATCTTGTATCAATATGTTTACTCCGGTCATGATGCACAGGATTCTTGATTAATGAGATGGTGGATTTGTTGTCCACCCGAAGCAGACGACACGCTCGATCACCCTAACATGCCCGGCATCACGTCCTCGCCGCGGAATGCACTCCGGCAAGAACCTTCGGTGACGCGGAGGCGTTGGAGATCGACCTTCGACCGGAGCAGACATCGCAGCTCAGCTCCCTGGATCAAATGCGGGCTCTGAGACCAATTGTCGGAGTTTTGCCGGACTGGGAACAGTTTCTGACGAAACTGACGAAGATTGAAGAATAGATAGCGATAGAAGATTTTGTGCTGCGAACTCAGGCAGCTTTTCTTGACTCTATTATTGATTTATATAGCAAAGGAATTACTTGGTCGTGGCCTGAACGGCCGCTCGGATTGTGCGCAGTGTCATGCCGCATGACAGGAACCCTGAAAGGCAGGAGCTCCACTACTTGGTCAAGCTTGAGAACTCGGCATTGTCAGAACCGAGCTGAAGCTAGGAGAAGAGCAGTGAAGACGGCGGAAGAAATAACGTTTCATCGACTTCAAGGAAGATCAACGGTGGAGACAGTTTAACAGAAGCTCTGATGGCGTGGAACCTTTTAATTGTTTACTGTTTACTGTAGCTCGTTCTTTTATTGTCGTTGAACTCTGTTGGAAGTTTAACTCTGCTTTACCGTAATCTTAAATTACCCCAGGTAAAGAATGTAATGCCTGCGGGTAATAGCCAGTGGGAAGGAATGGAAAGACAGATTCTGGCATATTGTTACTTTAGTTGTTAGTAGTTTGTTAGCTTCTCTAGTACGTTCTTCTTCTCCTTCACGTTTCCCTGTTGGAACTCTATCTCCGATCTGATTTCGTAAGGATTCCTCCTTAGGGTCCTGACAGGCATGCAGCAGCTAAACATTGAAGCAAGCCTCGCGCCCTGATCGGGGTGCAATCGATATGGTTGTGGGCCCCTGTTGTTCGCGCGGTATAAATGAGAGTGGACGAGGACCATCTTGGAACCAACGTTCCTTGGTTCAATCTCGCCCTAACAAACTCGAACTCACCCGATCTACTCGCGCACAAAGCAACGGGAAGGCTGCCGCCAAGCCGACGCCTTCTTCACCGCCACTCCTTCATCTACACCACCGGCAATGGCATCGTCAAGTGCAATCCCCCGAAGGTAATCCTTAAGCCCGCATCTAGGTATTAATCTTGGGCACTAAGAACTAGAATATTCAACAGGCAGGTCTCAAAGTTTTGCTTGGTTTGCATTGACATGCTCAGGTTGGTGATGAGGTGACCAATTTGAAATTGCTTGGGCAAGTATGCCTTCGATTGAATATGTACAAAATGAACATCTAGCCTACTCACTTACCACATGCAAGCTGTATGCATGTGTATCGTTGGATCGGGCCGTATGGCCTTGGGTTTTGATGTTGGTATAATCTTGTTGCATGGAGCTAACAGTATTACTTCTGCTATGTTAACGTTGTTTGTTATTAGTTCATGCTGCCTGATAAACTCTAAAGTGCATTTTATTTACTTGCATGGACCTGCAACGTGCGCCTGCGTGCGTAAGCTTTGCCGGGTCATTAGGCGTAGTTGTTTAGTCGGTTTGAGTTGTGGTCGCGCGAGCTGCGGATCTCGCCAGTTAATGGGCCATGATGTAGTTCCATTCCGATATTCCTGATGTGAATAAAAGGAACGCAACAGAAAACGCCGTAGTAGAACGAGCGGCACCAAAACTCTCGTTCTGATCAGTTATTGCGTGCGTGTGCGTAATAACAGTTCTTGCGTTCTTTCTAGAGTTCGCGTGTGTTGATCCTTCTGGCTTATGCAGTTGGATATATAAGCCGTTTCATGGAGAGACCCACAACTGAACATTTTGGCGCTGTGAAACATGTACTGAGGTATGTTGCAGGAAGCACTGAAATGGGTTGCCTGTATAAGAGAAAGACTAATGAGCCATCCCTGATTGGGTATAGTGACAGCGATATGGCTGGAGACATAAATGATCGAAAGAGCACATCGGGTGTTCTATACAAATTGGGAGAAAGCTTGATTAGTTGGCAGTCAGTGAAGCAGAAAGTTGTGGCTTTGTCTTCCTGCGAAGCTGAATTTATAGCTGCAACCACAGCAGCATGCCAAGGGATTTGGCTCGGGCGATTGCTGGGAGAAATATTGATGACAGAGACCATGAGGCCATCACTGAGGATTGATAACAAGTCAGCTCTTTCTTTGTGCAAGAATCCGGTGATGCATGACAGGAGCAAACACATTGATACACGTTATCACTTCATCAGGGAGTGTGTTGAATCTGGAAGTATTGATGTGGAGTTTGTGAGATCAGATGATCAGTTGGCTGACATATTGACGAAGCCGTTGGGGCGAGTCAAATTCTTGGAGATGCGAGAGCGGATCGGCATGGTGAATGTCAAACGGGTGCAACAAGATTAGGGGGCGATCTGTTGGTATAATCTTGTTGCATGGAGCTAACAGTATTACTTCTGCTATGTTAACGTTGTTTGTTATTAGTTCATGCTGCCTGATAAACTCTAAAGTGCATTTTATTTACTTGCATGGACCTGCAACGTGCGCCTGCGTGCGTAAGCTTTGCCGGGTCATTAGGCGTAGTTGTTTAGTCGGTTTGAGTTGTGGTCGCGCGAGCTGCGGATCTCGCCAGTTAATGGGCCATGATGTAGTTCCATTCCGATATTCCTGCATGATGTGAATAAAAGGAACGCAACAGAAAACGCCGTAGTAGAACGAGCGGCACCAAAACTCTCGTTCTGATCAGTTATTGCGTGCGTGTGCGTAATAACAGTTCTTGCGTTCTTTCTAGAGTTCGCGTGTGTTGATCCTTCTGAATTCCAACATTTGATGCAAGTAAAGAAAGAAATCAAAGAATGTTGTGTTTAATTACATCGGATTTCTTTGTAATGGTAAGTTTGATACAATATATCTCTATTTTTCTGGGATACTTCGGAGTGCATCTCCTCATTAACAGAAAGTTTTCATCATCTCTCTTATAAATGGAAGGATATACTCATCAAGCCTATCGAGCCTGCCACGAAGCGTTGCCATGACCGTCGCCGAGGATGCTGGGCTTGTCGATCGAGTCGTTGTCCCGTGTTGCTGGGGCCGTCGTTGTGCACTCGCTACGGAGTTGCCGCGGTCGCTGCTGCTGAGGTCGTCCGCAAGTCACGGTGGATTCCATCAGCGCTCACCAGAGCCACTCTCTGTGCTGTTGAGGTTGCCGGCTGCACCGTCGCCTCTGCTGTGGGTGTTGTATTACCTGCTACTAAAATCATTACTACACTGATCAGCCAACGCTCATCTGGGATCTCGTCAGTCGCGCCGTCGATCATAGCGGTTTGGGCTACTGGTTGACCCTCCGACTCGCCGTAGAGATGGGTTGATTTTTGTACCAATATATTTTAATTTATACATTTGTGTAAGCAGGCTCCAAAGGCGAAGGCAATACACACGAGCAAGAAACGTGCGCCTAGGCATAGTGCGTGTGCATGAACCATGCATGCACGTCCTCTATCCTACTCAATCTTTCATATGCCATGGCCGCACCTGGTAAGGATTAATGACATCTAATTGCTCTCTGTCTATCTCTCCAGATCAGCATGCATATGATCTAGCATGGTGCCATTGCGAACGGTGGCCTCTCTGGAGATGCTACCGGTACCTACAGTCCGATGAGATGCTGACTCAACGCTCTGGAGTTCGCCACTAGCAAACAACGTCAAGAATAACAACGTCAATCTGATGCCATTAAGTACTTTCAGAAAATTGGGTAAAGCCGATGAAGACTTAATCAAGACCAATATGGTGCTAAATGACTTCACGGGAGACCCAACTGAGGCTAAAGGCGTAATGGTGTCAGAACTGACAGTCGGTAATAAAACTTTGCCGACTGCATTTTTTGTGATTGAAGCCAAAGGCAATTACAGCGTGCTCCTTGGGCGGGACTGGATCCATGCCAATTGCTGTATACCATCAACTATGCACCAAAAATTGGTGCAGTGGAACGATGATACAGTAGAAGTCGTACCAGCCGACACATCGGCTCATATCGCCATGGCTAGCCCTGACACCAATTGGCCACACGAAGAAGCCGAATGTATATCAGGAAAAGCCTTGGACAATTGCGATTTTATCTGCGTTGAGAAGTCAGGATTCAAGCCGATCAGCGTTAAACCCAACACGTTTGATCGGACACACGAAGTAGTAAGAAGATGGAGCACAAGACACTAGCAAAGCTGCAGGAAAAGGCAAGAAGCTATCGGCAAGAAGAATACGAAGAAGCTGTTGAGGATTTTGAAGAAGAAAGAAAAGGGTTAGGATTTACTTACCGATTTGCTCAAGAAATCGATATTGGGGAAGGTGATAGCAAAAGACCAACATTTGTAAGTGCTAAATTAGAACCCAGTTATAAAGCAAAGTTGGTCGAAATACTCAAAAATATAGAGATTGCTTCATGGGAGTATTACGAGATGCCAGGCTTAAGCCGACACTAGTTGAACATCGGCTACCAATAAAACCTAGGTATCGACCATTCAAACAGTACTTAGGCGATTTAATCCTACATTGTATGACGCTATAAAAGAAGAAGTAGGACGATTGCTAGAGGCAAAGTTTATCCGCCCTGCCGATCTGTTGAATGGGTCTCAAACATCGTCCCTGTAAAAAAGAAAAATGGCAAACTTAGGGTATGTGTCGATTTTAGAGATTTGAATAAAGCCACACCAAAAGATGAATACCCGATGCCTATAGCCGATATGCTTATCGATGCTGCTTCCGGAAATAAAATCATAAGTTTTTTGGACGGAAACACCAGATACAATCAGATATTCATGGCCGAAGATGATATACCCAAAACAGCTTTCAGATGTCCGGGGGCTTTAGGGCTGTATGAGTGGAAAGTTATGACTTTCGGTTTAAAAAATGCCGGTGCTACTTATCAGCGTGCTATGAACCATATTTTCCATGATTTAATCGGCAATACCGTGGAAATATACATTGACGATGTGGTGGTAAAATCCAAAGAAGACTGGCAACATTTAGCCGACCTGGAAAAGATGTTCAAAAGCACAAGGTTACATGGGTTAAAGATGAACCCTCTCAAATGTGCTTTCGGAGTATCGGCTGGACAATTTCTTGGGTTTACAGTGCATGAAGGAGGAATTGAAGTAAACCAAGCCAAAGTAAAAGCTATAGCCGATACTAGACCGCCGACAAGCAAAAAGGAGTTGCAAGTATTGATTGGGAAAATCAACTACTTGCGACGTTTCATCTCGAACTTGTCAGGGCGTATTCGGGCCTTCACACCGCTGCTGAAAATTAAAGACAACCAAGAATTCAAATGGGGAGCCGACCAACAAAAGGCCTTTGACGACATAAAGGGTTATCTGATAAGTCCACCAGTATTGGCCGCACCAAAACATGGTATGCCTTTTAGACTATATATATCGGCTGAAGGTGATTCAATTGGGGCAGTTTTAACACAGGAAGCCGATAGGAAGGAACGAGCAATATTTTATTTAAGCCGACGTCTTTTAGATGCAGAGACCAGGTATCCCCCAGTAGAAAAATTATGCTTATCATTGTATTTTGCTTGCACCAAACTAAGACATTATATGCTGGCGTCCAAATGCATTATAATATGCAAAACCGATGTAGTCAAGTACATATTATCGGCGCCAATTCTGCGGGGTCGGCTTGGTAAATGGGCATACGCCTTAACAGAGTTCGAGTTAACCTATGAGTCGGCTAAATCTGTGAAAGGGCAAGCTGTGGCCGATTTTATCACAGGAAGTGAAACATTAATAGGAACAGCTGATGTAACTCCTTGGCAGCTATATTTTGATGGATCCGTTTGCCAGGAAGGCGAAGGCATCGGCGTAATATTAATTTCACCTAGAAAACAGGAGTATGACTTCATGTATCGGCTAAATAGCCGATGTTCAAATAACCAAGCAGAATACGAAGCATTACTAAGGGGTCTACAATTGTTAGATAGCATCGGGGTGAAAGACGTCGAAGCTTTTGGAGACTCGATGTTAATCGTACAGCAAGTCAAAGGAGAATACCGATGTAATGACGGTGCGCTAACTCAGTACTTACATCAATGCCTCCAGATCATCGAGATGTTCACTACATTTTCTATAAAACATATCCCCAGAGAAGCTAATGATAAAGCAAATCGATTGGCACAATGTGCATCAGGGTACAAGATTGAAAGCCGACAGGGACCAATCGGGCTAAACGTTTGGCCGATTTTATGCGTCCACCCTGTCGACTGGAGAACAGAAATAAAGGATTATTTGTCAGATCCATCCAAGCCAACCGAGCAGAAGGTCAGGCGCAAAGCACTCAAATATGTTCTACTAGAAGACGTATTATACTTTCGGACTATGGAAGGTTTATTGTTAAGATGCCTGGGAACCGAGGAAGCCAAAGTAGCAATGGGTGAAGTCCATGAAGGCATCTGTGGATCACATCAGTCGGCCCATAAGATGAAGTGGATACTGAGGCGAACAGGATATTTTTGGCCGACGATGTTAGAAGACTGCTTCAAATATTATAAAGGATGCCAAACGTGCCAAAAGTTTGGTAACATACAGTCAGCACCAGCATCGGCTTTGCATCTGATCATCAAGCCATGGCCATTTAGAGGATGGGGTATAGACATAATCGGCCAAATATTTCCGTCATCCAAAGAAAGGACATAAATTCATCCTTGCGACCAGATTATTTCTCAAAATGGGTTGAGGCTATACCACTTCAAAAGGTTATGGCAAAGAGTCGATCGACTTTGTAAATGAACACATCGTCCATCGGTTTGGAATTCCACAGACAATTACTCTTGATCAAGGGGTGTGTTCATGTCCAACGAGTTCAAAAGTTTTGCGGAAAGTCTTGGGATAAAATTACTCAACTCTTCCCCTTACTACGCTCAGGCCAATGGACAGGCCGAGTCGTCAAACAAGACATTGATAAAGCTGATAAAAAGAAAAATTGAGGAAGAGCCGAGGAAATGGCATTCAACGCTATCGGAGGCTTTATGGGCTTATCGGCTATCTCATCACGGATCAACTAATTTGTCACCTTTTCAGTTGGTATACGGACAAGAAGCCGTTTTGCCCGTGGAAATCAACATCGGCTCAGTAAGGCTATGCGAGCAAGATAAGGTATCAGCCGATGAATACAAACAGGCGATGGTACAGGAGCAGGAGCCGATAAGACCAGCACATCTGTCGGATTTTTCTCAGCATCGGCTAAAGTTTCCAACATCTAAATGGAAGGAGTTTCCTAAAATAATGACACTTGGCATCAAAATATAGCCAAATACGGAAAACTAAATTAAGGATCGAAGCTAACCGCAGTAGCCGATCCAGCTGGAGATGACGCTGCGTCCCGACCGGCAGGTTTTGAAGATCGCTTGATGACGACTCTACGGCTCTTCTTCTTTTCTGAAAATAGCAAATACGGGGTTAGCCGACGGAGGAAATTTTGAGCAGAAAACAAAGATAAAACTTACTCTCAACACGCCGCTCGGCAAGATCCGACAATGATGGGCTGTCAACCCTCAACGTGCCAGAAGATAACCAGCAAGAGGGGTCGACGGCCTTTGCCGTTTCGAACGGTCGTCAGCCGATGCGGTTTGCGTTGGAGTCGACCTTTTGCTGGTCTAAAAAAGGCAAAAGATATGGTTAAGCCGATGAAAATCTTATTTCAATAAACATATCAAAATGAAAATACGTCTAAAGACGAGTTAACATAGCCTGAACTCGAGCTAGACCCAGCGGCGGCCTCCGTCGGCTCTTGAAAGCCAGGGAGAAAAGAGGACAAGACCTCATGAATAGTGTGCCTCCGCAGGAGCGACTCGGCTATGGAAGCCCACCACGAGGTAAACTGGCCCGATCGACGTGTGTTCAGCACGAGGAAAGGCAAGTCCACCACATGGAGCTCATCAGCTAGTTCGATAATAAGCTCCGCCGCAGTAATGTTAGTGACTTTGTTTCGTGGCTTGATCATGTTAAGTAAAGGAAGGCTAGGAATTGTTTGTCCAAAACCCAGCTGGCGTGCATACACTGAAGGGTGATAGAACTCGTAGGTCGGCTGAAATGTTCTATTTCGAGTACTCAAGCCGACGTGAAGAATGCAAGGAGAAATCAGCAGAGGAAGCAGATCAAGAGTGGACTGGGGCATTAGAGAGCTATCAGAATTTAAACGAAGAAAAGAAGGCCATGGGAGATCGGCTAATTGGATATACGAAAAGAAGTCTCTACGATTAAAAGTAGCTTGGTTAAGGTTCAAAAAGAAGGACAAGTACTTATGAAAGCCGGTAGGGGAGATTTTGGGTTCATCAGACGAACACATGATGAATTTTTCGCCTGGAGATCGGCTAGGCTGGAATCTGGGAGTTGCGCCTTCAGGAAAATCTTCTATTGGGAAAGCCGATTCTTCCGAAGGATCCGGGATAATGAGGCGGCCGAAAACGCAGTAAAGCCAGATCTGGATAAACTAAAGTGGGCCACCAACATTGCCCACGACATAGGAGCCGTTGCCGGTAAAAAGCCAACTCCGGATGATATGCATCATATGGTACACAGCCCCCAACAAAAATTTCCCTAAAGCTAGCCGACGACCCATGACTAGTTGCTCCGACAAAAATTGATAAACCTGGGTTGGTCCTAAGGAAGCGCCACAGAAGAGGAATCGGTCTAGCCATAAGTTGAGGAAAGCTACATGTTCCTCATCCGATACAGGGCCGGTTACTTTGTTGTTATTTTGTATATATCTGGACCAACCTTCTCCCTTTTTTCTGGTCAATTTGTACTGGGGTTTCCCGCTAAAAGCCGATATTTGGTCTCCATCAGGCCTAAGGCAGCACAATTCGGCCATGTCTAGGAGGGTTGGTGTGAGACCCTCATTTTTATGTCACTAAATAACATAAATATGAGGCTCTTTGAGTGCATCCTGTGCCATTCCCATGATCAGTGGCTGGCACGCACAAACACAATTTGGATATTACAGCCACACAGATACACACTTTTATTACATCACAAGTTTTATAGTGTTATTACAATACCAAAAGTAGCAGGAAATTAAAACCATGTCTCATAGTATGCCAACTATTCCATAACTCCACAGGCAACTGCTGAGATGAACCTAGAAAGATCAGTCGTCGCTAAAACTCGCAGGTTCCTCGTAATCATTTCCGTCATTATTGTAATCCTGCTCTTCACCTAAAAACATTGTTGAAGCAAGTTGAGTACATTGGTACTCGCAAGACTTTGTAGTGTATGCAATTCCTGGAATATATGCAGGCTGAAATAGATAGTGGGTCTCTACGGTTGTTTTGCATAAAGCGGAAAATTTGAATGAAGTAATACTGAGTACTAATGGAAAGCATAACTAGAAATTTAAAACAGTTTAATAAGTAATTCAAATAACAAGTGGTAAGATGAAATATAACAATCTACTCACGGCCCTTTGTGAGTAAATTAACGAAAAAGACCCTCCATGGTCTTATAAGAACAAATGTGACAATAAGTGACATTTAACAAATGTGAATCACTTTCCAAATCATTTTATCAAGAGTTTTAGAAAATAGAAAACAACTAACTAGTGTCAATTCGCCAAGTCGTCCATGACCGTGGACACGGCTATTCGAATAGTTTTAGACTCTGCAGAGTTTGTACTGCTTTACCCACAAGATATGTTCTCCCTTTTTGCAAGCTATAAGGCACACTTCCTTTGGTATGTCCGCGAGGAGTTCATAACGAAACTGTTCGATTACTTGAACCTTAACTTTGCACTAGCCCAGTGACGTTACCCCTGACTATGATGGAAGCTAAAAAGGTATAAGGGAATTCCGGAGTCAGTGACCCACCAGTAATAATAAACAGCCCCAAATTCATAGCCAAAGACACCGTTACAACGGCAGATGCCAACACCTCGGTGATGACACCTCCTCGAGCAAACCAATACTCGGAATGCTCGTGCTACAACCGCCTACCAATGTGCAAAGCTAATTTTCAAATAATTTAATAAGTTAAGACTGTCCCACCAAGATTTGTGGAATTACGGTTTACTTAGATAATGAAACACTACTTTCGGTCCTTTAGTGACATGGGCGATAACTCCACCTAGCTACGCACACGTTAAAACATGTACAACCGGCTATTGCCAATAATCACCCACGTCAAAACAGTAGTTTTATTTTCATTTTTATTAAACTACCAGTATCCTTTACTGCTTAAATAAACCATAAAAGATTTCATAAGGAATGATGTGTGGGTGTAAACATTTCCAACTCTGACCTAACGCAGTGCTAAGCATTTGCAGGTTAATAAACGATTATACCCAGTTTAAAGAACTTAACCAGTCCTATGGTTTTCATGGATCGTATGTCAACGTGATTAAGGGAATCCATCAATTTGGGTTATAACTACCAAGTGACCAAAATAATAATTTATCAAATTATGAGCATGCAGGGAGATTCTTAATCACATTTTATCTGGTTGTAAAATCTGGGTTCAAGAATGATCAAAGGGGTGCTTGCCTTGCTCCTCGACGGTGTAAGTTGGATCTGTGTCGTCGATAGCGTAGTTGGTAATCTCAGCGTCTATTCGTCGATTAAGAACATGGCAAAAGAATACTTCAATATCGATAAAAGAAGCAAATACATAAACAATAAAGATAGCAATTGAAGGATTCAAATGGATTCAATTCAAATCAACCAATGATAGCAATCACTTCGATCATCAATTCATGTATTAGCCAAGCTATATGATTTTGGTCTAAAGATTAGAGCTTAGGGGCATATAACATGGCTACTTTTCTTTATGTATTATTTCATTTTAATTTACAAATTCAGGAAGCTAAGATTGTAAAGTTGAATATAATGAAATTCATTTTCAAGGTGTGGTGTTAGTTGTATTAATATTAAACATTGCATAAGGTAACTTCAAACATGTCAAACAAAAGTAACATGGTACACCCTAACCTTTATCTTACTAACTGGTCCTAATTAATGTAATTAGCACAATAAAACAAGATTCATTCTATTTGAATGATTTTTGCTCAAGTTATAGCGATTATATTGAATTTATGCATTAAGTAAAGTCTTAATATGAAAATTTCACAAACTAACTCCAAATCCAAATCTAATTACATAGTTGAGTAGTATTTGACATAAGGATTCCAGCAAGGTTGGTTTCACTCAATTTGGACTTTATTTGCAAAATCTCTATATGCTACACATTCAAATTTCAAGCTTTTAATTCAAATACAGATTCAATTTCCTAAACAAGTTTCAAATATTTTTGCATATTATGAAACTAGATGATTTATTACGAATTTACAAATTTGTTTCATTTAATTTGGAGCTATAGATTGAAAGTTATAAGCATTTATATCTATTCGGTTTAAATAAAATAGGAAATATGGGGAAATACGCTTTCCTTAAAGGAAAGCGCACTTTGGCATTAACGCGCGGATTGGATTTGAATCCAGTCGCTGTCGCTGACATCCAAGGCCAGCACGGCGACTCAGCGTCTTGGCGAGCACATTTGGCGCTACTGGTGAGCCACTGCAAGGCGGGACGCAGTGCGTATCGGTGGCGACCATGGCCCACATGGCATAGGGCCAGGGCAGGGGCGATGGTCGACGACCTCGCCGGCGGCTCTCCGGCGACGTCGATCGGGTTTGGCTAGCAGCTAAAGCTTCACGGGACCACGGTGAGTTCAGGGAACCACTTGGTTATGGGTGGTGTTTGGAGAAAATGGACTCACGGCGATGCACGGCGGCGCTTCACGGTGAGGTCAAGCTCGGCCGCGCTATAAAGCATTTCGGGCCTAATGGTCATGCGCAAAAGCATCTAGAGGTCCTAGGGACTCCATTCGAGTTCTTGGATTGGAGGATAGGTGGCCGGGTTGTGTTCTCACCGTGCAGGGGCGAAGGCGGAGGAGGTTGCACGGCGCGGGAGATCTTCAGGGCACTTTGGCCTGGACCAAGTTGCGCAAAAGTCTCATTAGTATCCCCAGGTGCCTTAGAAGCAATCAATTTGATCATTCCCTTACCGAGACGTAGCAATTTGGAGTTTCCCCCAAATCGGGTTTCGCTGGAGACGAGGAAGAAGAGTTCGGTTTGGGTGGATTAGGGCGTGTGAGGGTGAATGAGTGTGACACCCGGGTTTGTTTGGGTTTGAACGTGCTGCTCGTTCCTTTAAATAGGCCCGGGAGGCGGTAATGAGAAGTGGTCTGTGGAGAGAATGGCGACGGCCATTTAGGGCATTCTCCAGAGTTCTCCCTTCGGCTCAGCCAAGGGTCAAGGAGCTGGCACAGCAGCTGGCTGAGGCGGCCTCGAAACGCGAGATTGCGGCGCTAATGTGACAAATATGGAGGCGGTAATGTGGGCGTTGTCGGCAACACAGAGAGAACGAGAGAGAGATAGAGATGAGAGGAGGAAGACGAAGCTGACCCGGGAGGGGCCACAAGGCAGAGAGAGAGAAGAAAGAAAGAGAGAAATGGGGAGAGGCTGACGCGTGGGCACTGAGGTGTCTGGGCCCTATCGGCAGCGATGAATTCGCCCAAGCCGCTGGAAACGTGGCCCCCACGTGGAAGAGAATGAGAGAGAGAGAAGGGATTTCTAGGGTTCTCCTCTGGACAGCACAGCTAACCATTAAATTCACGGTCAGGACTTCACTGGAAATTTTCGAAACTTTTTGACTAAGCTGAAGGATGGATTATCTACCTCCAGTAAAATTTTGAGATTAAAATGATCTACCAATTATTTACTAAAAATCTGACAGTGAAAGCTGCACAGAAAATCCAATTTAGTTTTTGAATTGATTAAGAGACTAAATCAACCTATTTATTTCTGAAATTTTTACTTAAGGTGTGATTCCACAATATGGATCTACCATAAAAGTTTCAACATCAATTTCACATTATTTATTTCTCCATAAATCTTTTATTGATTTCTGCAGAATTCCAAGTCTGCTTAAAATAAATGCTGACTTATAGCAAAAATGCTTATTAATTTTTGAAACTTTTTGTGGGTGAAGGTGATATGTCTGAGGTCTTATGGTAAAAATTCCAAGGCCTAGATTGCTCCACATTTTTCTCCATAATTCTGACATGGGACTGGCCAGAGATAGGATTTATCATTTTTAATTGTTTTCTTTATCAATAAATGCATACACATGGTCTTTTGACCATCTAGGGATATCTTCTAGGGTTTGGCCAGGTTATACAAGATTTTTACCATGGTAATTCTTCACTTCTACCATTTTACCATTTTATCCTTTTCTTTCTTTTACTCTATTTTCCAAATTTCCAATAACCCTTCAATGACAACCAACCAAACATTTGCACGTAAATCATGAAATGCATCAAGAAAATGATTTCACATTTTTAATATTTGATTTTTATTATTTTATAAATTTGAGGATGTTACAGATCTACCCCCCTTACAAAAATCTCGTCCTCGAGATTTACGAGGGCTAAGGAAAATTAAAAGAAGTCTGGAAATTCCTTCATCAGATGATCTTCGCGCTCCCACGTGGCTTCTTCTTCAGTATGATTACTCCACTGAACCTTCAACATTCTGTGGATCTTGTTTCTTGTGTGTCGCTCGGCTTCTTCAAGAATGCGAATAGGACGCTCTCGATAAGATAGATCAGGTTGTAGATCGAGATCATCGAGATTAGCGAGATCAGTCGGCACACGAAGACACTTCTTGAGTTGAGATACATGAAAGACATTATGAACTTCTGATAAACGGGAGGGCAGTTCCAACTTATATGCCATCTCTCCCATCTTTGCGATAATTGGAAACGGTCCAATATATCGAGGAGCTAGTTTCCCGCGGATTTGGAAACGACGAACTCCGCGAAGAGGAGAAACTTTCAGATAGACATGATCTCCGACTTCAAAGCTTAATTCACGTCGACGATTGTCGGCGTAACTCTTCTGACGAGATTGGGCTTCTTTGAGTCGACTCCTAATCATGTCAACTTGTTCTTGAGCTTCTTGGATAATATCTGGGCCAAAGAAATTTCTTTCTCCAGTTTCAGACCAAAAGAGAGGGGTTCGGCACTTTCTTCCGTAAAGTGCTTCAAAAGGAGACATCTGGAGACTGGCTTGAAAGCTATTATTATAGGAGAATTCAGCAAAGGGTAAGCTTTTCTCCCAATACATGCCATAAGATAGCACACAAGCTCTTAGCATGTCCTCCAGGGTCTGATTAGTCCGCTCAGTCTGTCCATCTGTTTGGGGATGATAAGCCGTACTGAAATTCAGCTTTGTCCCTAACAGAGTGTGCAAACTTTCCCAGAAACGAGATGTGAACTGGGATCCACGATCGGACACAATAGTCTTAGGGATTCCATGAAGACGAACAATGTTTTCCAAATATAGCTCAGCAAGTTTAGAGCTTATATAATTGGTTTTGACTGGAATGAAGTGAGCAACTTTGGTTAATCGATCAACGATAACCCAAATGGAATCATTTCCTTTTCTGGTTCTTGGTAGACCAGTAATGAAATCCATACAGATATGGTCCCACTTCCATTCAGGAATTTCAAGAGGTCGAAGTAAACCAGCTGGGCGTTGATGTTCGGCTTTTACTCGCTGACATATATCACATTTCGCGACATACTCGGCGATTTCCTTCTTCATGCCGGGCCACCAATACTCCATTTTGAGATCTTGATACATCTTCGTGCTTCCAGGATGGATAGAAAGAGGTGATTCATGAGCTTCACTCAAGATCAACTTCTTGATTTCTAGATCACTGGGGATATAGATTCGATTCTTGAATTGAAGTATACCATCCGAATTTTCCGAATATCCTGATTCAACCTCGAGTGGCATATCTTCTCGGATTTTGGATATGGCCTCATCTTTGGATTGGGCCATTTTAATTTGGGTTTTTAGATTTGGTTGCATTTGGAGACTAGCAACAAATCCTTTTCCAACAATTCCCAAATTAAGCTTCTGAAACTCCTTTACTAATTCGGATTGATCAGTGTATGCTGACACTGTCATACAATGAAGCTTACGGCTCAGAGCATCTGCTACGACATTAGCTTTACCAGGATGGTAATGAATACTAAGGTCGTAATCCTTTATTAGCTCCAGCCATCTCCTTTGTCGCAGATTAAGATCTGGCTGAGTAAAGAAGTATTTTAAGCTCTTATGATCTGTGTAGATGTCACATTTGTTTCCAATAAGATAGTGACGCCAGATTTTGAGGGCATGCACTACTGCAGCTAACTCCAGATCATGAGTTGGATAATTAAGTTCATGAGGTCGAAGCTGACGAGAAGCATAAGCTACGACTTTCATTTCTTGCATCAACACGCAACCAAGACCATTGCGTGAAGCATCGCAATAGACATCAAAGCTCTTATGGATGTCGGGTAACACCAGCACTGGGGCTGTGGTTAACCGTTTCTTCAATTCCAGAAAACTTACTTCGCATTCTGGAGTCCATTCATATTTCTTTTCTTTCTTCAAGAGCTGAGTCAAAGGTTTAGCGATTTTGGAGAAGTTTTCGATAAAGCGGCGATAATATCCCGCTAAACCGAGGAAACTTCAGATTTGAGGAACCAATTTTGGCTGCTCCCAGTTTTGGACTGCTTGAACTTTGCTGGGATCAACAGAAATTCCACCTTTGGAAAGGATATGCCCGAGGAATGCAACTTCCTTCAACCAAAATTCACATTTCTCGAACTTGGCATATAACTTATGTTCTCGGAGTTTCTCCAGAACCAAGTGTAAGTGTTGGGCATGATCTTCTTCATTTTTGGAATAGATGAGAATATCATCTATGAATACCACTACGAACTTATCAAGATACTCCATAAAGACTTTATTCATTAAACTCATAAAGCTAGCTGGAGCATTAGTAAGTCCGAAAGACATTACGACATATTCATATAAGCCGTAACGAGTGGTAAAGGCTGTTTTAGGAATATCCTCCGGTCGAATTTTCAATTGATAATAGCCATGTCTAAGATCGATTTTAGAGAAGATTTGGGCGCCGGTTAATTGATCGAACAGATCATCGATACGGGGTAGAGGATATTTGTTTTTGATGGTAACGTCATTGAGAGCACGATAATCCACACACATGCGTAGACTACCATCCTTTTTACTGACAAAGAGGACAGGGCTACCCCATGGAGAAGTACTAGGTCGAATGAACTTTTTATCTAACTGTTCTTGAATTTGCTTTTTGAGTTCTACTAACTCATTTGGTGGCATACGATAAGGTCTTTTGGAAATTGGGGCTGTACCAGGTATAAGATCAATGACGAACTCTAAGTCACGATCTGGTGGCAAACCTGGCAATTCTTCTGGAAATACATCGGGAAAGTTGGAAACTACAGGAACAGCTTTAATCTTCTCCATGACCAATGCATTTACGTATGATCTTGATTCGGAAGGATTTTGGGTGGAACTAAAGTTCACTTCAATTCCATCAGGATTAATAAGAGATATGGATCTATTAGCACAATCTATCTGTCCTTTATTCTTAGCTAACCAATCCATACCAAGAATGATGTCTAATCCTGGGGTTTCTATAAGAATAAGATCAGCATAAAATAAAACTTCATTTATTTCAATGCTAACCTTAGGACATATTTTAGTAGTTCTCATTTTTGCTCCAGGAGAATAGATTATCATGGACATGGGTAAAGATTTAGTTTGGATTTGATGTGATTCTACGAACTTCTTGGATATAAAGGAATGAGATGCACCGGAATCAAATAACACCAAAGTGGGAATAGATTGGACGGGGAACATACCCAGAACCACTTCTGGTGCTTCCGTTGCTTCTTCTGCCATCACATGATGTAAACGTCCTTGATTTGCGGCTTGAGCAGGTGCAGGTTTTCCGGCTTGTTGTCCTCCAGCTCCTTGAGGACGACCAGGGGGTCGCTGAGGAACTCCCTTGCTTGGGCAATTATTGGCATAATGTCCAAGCTGCTTGCACTTGAAGCATGTGACATTTGGAGTCTGAGTTGATGCTCCGGTAGGACGTGCTCCAGTAGGGTTTGCCGGACGAGGCAAAGGCTGTCGAGGTCGAGGGGCAGGACCTTGACGCCTTTGCTTCTGTGGCGGAGCAGGTGGTCGCGCATTACCCTGAGGTGCAGGGCGAGGCCTGGATGGGCTTGCACTAGCAGTCTTCTGTGCCATCCATTTCCTCTTGCGTGACTCCAAAGCAGCTCGAGTGCTATGTTCCACTCGAATAGACTTGTCCACCAGAGTTTGGAAGTCATTGATATCAATGGCAGCTAATGCACACTTGATTTCTTCATTAAGGTTATCCCGAAAGCGTTCCAGCTTACGTGCTTCAGGAATGACTTCAGATGGTGCATAACGGGAAAGGTAATTGAAGCGATTAAGATACTCCATTACCGTCTAATTCCCTTGACGGAGATCAAGAAATTCCCGTCTTTTGATGTCCATCAGACTGGAAGGAATATGGGTTCGGCGAAAAGTATCCTTGAAGGCCTCCCATGAAATCTGATCCACTGGAAGAATAGCTTGGTAGTTCTCCCACCATAAAGCAAAGCAGCCTCCTCCCAACCGATAAGATGCATAGAGAACTTTCTCCCGATCATTGCCTTTGTGCAATGTTCAACTTGCTCTCCATTGTTCGCGACCATCATCTGCGTCCAATGGGTCAGCAGCAGTAGAGAATGTAGGAGGCCGAGTCTTCAGAAACTCAGACAACCTTGATGGTGGAGCACCACCACCACTTCCTCCAACAGGGACTCCTTGGTGGGAAGTATTCTGAACTAACTGTTGCAGAAGAAGTGTATGGGTTTGACGGTTTTGCTCGATCATTGCCAGAACTTGCGCCATTGTGGGCGGACCTGGCAATTGCTCCTCCGGAATTCCACCTTGCTGATTAGGATTTGAATCCGGATTAGGTGGATCTGGCACTTGATGAGAAGATGAATGTAACATCCTCAAAATAAAATAAAGTAAAAATAAATTAAAATTTTTTATTTTAAACTGAATTCTTAGTATTTTGTGAACTTCTTTGAACTTTGTTGCACAAGAAAAAAAAAACCCTCTAGTTTATTTGCTAAAGGAATCTTAACCTTGTTAATCAAAAACAAATTTAGCACAAGATCAAAAATAAAATGTATTTCCTACATTACCTTTATATCAATTCTTTAAATTTTCAGAAAGGATTTAAAATGATTTGTTAGGAAAAGTCAAAAACAGTTTTGATTAATTTGAGCCTTCTTCAATTAAAAGAATTGTATAAAATAAATATAAGTATTTTGGCTCTAAACTTTTATTGGAATAGTTATAATTATGAGACAATATTATAAAAGGTTAAATATCATTTCGGATACTTAGAAAATTTATTTTTACAAAAGGCGTATTTCTAACTTAAACGTTGTCTAATTCTTGTAGGGTTATTAGGACATTAGTTTTGCTTAAAATTTTTAGGGCAGCTTAATGATGTTCTCAGGACTCCCCACAAAAACAAATCTTCGAGAATTTCTTAATGTATTTTATTGCCCCAAAAGGATTAGAATGTAGCTGTTATTTGAAGTTTTCGGAAATAAAATGAAACACCTTCTCTTTCCATCACTGCCATGTGAGACCACTAACCAGTAAAACCACCTGGCAGCATCCCCTAGCTTTCTCTCACAACCTGTAGAACCTTCTGAAGTTCTGAATCTCTGTCCAAAGAGCATAGCAAAGATATAAGGACTCACCATTTTGACAAATAAGAATTGTGCTACAACTTCAACCATGCGGTTTTACTGGTTCCTCAATTGCCTATATGGATTAGAAAGAGGAAGTCCAAGCTTCAAATAGCTATCTATAGTATAAGACCCAAATCAAATTTGGCTATCTCAGAAACTAATCCGGATGCAGCACTATTTCATTTCCGGCAACACAACATCGTGCACGCCTAAACTCTGAAATTTACTCTGAAGCTTCTTTAAGCTAGCAAAGTGCTTAATTCAGTTGATTCCAAGGTTAAGCACTGTATTATTGTATTGAGCAAGTGAATGTTTAATAACAGAACTCCATTCCAATTCTACCAGCTCAAGGATTCTCCAGATCCCTCTGGGCCGATGCGATGCCTGAACTTGACCACACTAGACTGCTCACTGCACCAATCGAAGAGAGAAAGCTTTTGTCAGTGCTGAGCAATTGGGTAGTTTGGATGGCACAATGCGCATGAGCTCTCCTCTTTCTCTGCACGGCAACAATCCTCCCCGATTTGCTGCCACTGCAACCAGTCTTCGCTTGTGCCGCGCCTCAGATGACCTTCGCCACATCGCGGCTGAGCTCCTGCCGTGGCAGCCCTCCCCATGGCTTTTCCCTGCCAAAGCCACCGCCCAGCTCGCCGAGGCAGCCAATCTCTTCCTCCCTGCCACACCGAATCCTCCTACAAAGATTTGGCCGCGTCGTTTTTCCTGGCCAAGCTCCATTGACCGAATCTCTTCCATGGTAGCTTGTTGCAGTGCCAAAGCTTGCCGTCTGCCAGAGCTCCCTGGAATCCAGCCGGCGATGTCCTCTTCTGGTTGTCTAGCGAACCAAGTTCACGAGCATCAGAGCAGGCCGCTCATCCATGGCTATTTAGGATCCGCCTTGGCCACTGTCTCTTACCCACACCTTGCGCCTTCCTTCTCCTGCCCGAGCCAGAGGCCACCGCACTGCCCTTGCCTCCATTTCCGTCGAGCACCCGAGAAGGAGGACAAAAGGCAATCAAGCAAATAGCTTGAAGCCGTCACAGCGCCGCCGCGTTAGCCTTCTTCTTCCCCGCGGTCGACCACCGACGACAGCTCTCCTCGGTGCTTCTCCCTCGTGTTGAATCCCCGAAATAGGACCTACTCGGGTCCTTGGTGCTCGCTGCCCCCTTGGATTGCGGCCCAAACCACCGGAGCGCCGCCGCCACGGCTGCTTTTCTTCTCCACCTCCGGCCAAGAACAAGTAAGCCACCATTTTCCAATTACCTGCACTGGGAGCTTCCTCGTTCAACCACAATCATTTCCCCTAAACCAATTTGAGTGCTCCTTTGCTGTAGAGCTCGGTCACCATGCGCCTCATGCCACCACCGCTCGCCGCCATGGAGCTGCCACCACGGTCGTCGCCTCCGCGAGACCACCCACAGCTTCACCGAGCTCCCAGGGTTCTGTCCTTGGCATTACCTTTTACCCTCAGTGCTACCTGCTGTTGAACCGAGCTCGCCTGAAGCTTCTATCCATGGCGCAGCTATCAGAAGCTCTGCCACTCAGAGCTACTGAGCTACACTCTGTCCGGTTTATATGCTGGGGAAGTGGGGAGCCTTTGCATTCACTAATTTGTGACCCTTTTCTAAATCAAAGGTATGAACAACAAAGCAGTCCATCCTCTATTTCTTTCTCTGTCTGGTAATCCCTCAACTGGAAGTGATATGTATTAATAAATTTTAGTTAGCTTCTTTAGCTCATGTCAGTAGAGACCAATTAATTGAGCAACACTTAAATCGTTTCTCTGAACTGCACCTTCTAAGGCCATCTCCAACAGCATTCCTCAAATTTCATTCCCTATATCCTCATATACAGAATTCCCTATAAAGATTCCTTCCCTATATCTCTTTCCTCTCCAACAGCATTCCTCAAATCTCATTCTCTATTTTATCACTCCTATATTATAATGATATTTCATAACCGCCATATGAGCCACGTTTAATTTTAATTGCAGAAATTTAAAAAATTTGATTCTCTCGGTCATCGTAACGGCTATATTGTAACGGCTATATTGTAACGGCTATATTGTAACGGCTATATTGTAACGGCTATATTGTAACGGCTATATTGTAACGGCTATATTGTAACGGCTATATTTTTAGGCTATATATACACAGTCATTTACACTTCCAATCCTTGCCCCATATCTGAATGTTCATTATCTAGTATATCTCAATGAGTCGTCAGAACTTAGTTCAGCATTTCCTCTCCGAAGACTCATCGTCGGATGACGACGATGAATCTCTTCTTACAGTAGCATATCTAGCACAGCAGCAAGATAAGTGTGTGAGTGCTCGACGCCATGGGGGTTCTATTGTTGGCCATCAATACATACATCGCAATAGAGAGGAAGGGCATGCCAGGCTATACCGAGACTATTTTGCTGATCCTCCGGTCTACGGCCCAACTTTCTTTCGGCGGAGGTTTATGATGAGAAATATTTCAATTGTTTGTATTTTTTATTGATCATCTTTTCTATAGCTCATTCTTCTTTTCGGCGCAGGTTTAGAATGAGTCGTTACCTATTTCTTCGCATATTGCATGTCAGAGAAACCCATGATGATTATTTTGTTCGTAAAAGGAATTGTCTTTGGAACTATCGGGTTATCTTCTTCTGAGAAGGTAACCGCAGCATTCCTGATGATAGCTTATGGAGTACCGGCAGATGCTATTGATGATTGTCTACAGATTGCGTAAAATGCCATAGAGAGTCTTAAAAGGTTTGTGCGAGCTATTATTGTCCTCTTTGGAGATGAGTATTTGAGATCTCCAAATGAGAATGATATCGCTAGATTACTTGCAATCGGTGAGGAAAGAGGTTTTCTGGAATGCTAGGAAGCATAGATTGCATGCATTGGAGGTGGAAAAATTGTCCTCTGACATGGCAAGGCTTGTATACTGGGCATGTACACAAGCCAACAATAATTCTAGAAGCCGTTGCTTCACAAGATCTATGGATTTGGCATGCCTTTTTTGGTTTACCAGGATCTCACAATGATATTAATGTTCTTCACCGTTCCCCTCTCTTCGCAAAGCTAGCTGAAGGACAAGCGCCAGAAGTGAATTACACTCTCAACGGTCACAATTACACAATGGGGTACTATCTTGCAGATGGGATATATCCTGAATGGGCAACATTTGTGAAGACAATACCAGCTCCTCACGGGAATAAGAAGAAATATTTCTCCCAAGCTCAAGAGGCAGCTAGGAAGGACGTGGAACGAGCCTTTGGAGTTCTGCAATCTCGATTTGCAATTGTTCGAGGTCCAGCACGTTTCTGGGATCAACAAACACTAAGAGATATCATGACAGCTTGTGTCATCATGCATAACATGATAGTTGAAGATGAGCGAGACGGAGGACCACTTGACTATAATTACGAAGGAATGGGAGAAACAGTTTCAGTGTCACACGAGCATACGCCTGAACTCTTTGAGTTTATTCAAACTCATCATTCCATTCGGAATAGGAAAACTCACCACCAGCTACAAAACGATCTAGTGGAGCACTTATGGCAACGTTATGGAGGGGTGTAATTCTATTTGTTGTAATGTATTCAGTCATTCATCTATGTATTCAGTCATTCATCTATTGCAAAACAAGAATGCTGTGATTTCGAAATCAACCATCAACCAAGATTGCATTGCAATATGTAAGTCCAGAACCTAAGGAATGAGGGACAAACTGAATCGTTCTTAAGCAAAACAAACAACCTTGGTTCAACCTGACCTATTACATCTTCTAGCTATTATGTCGTTCTGCAAGCTCGTGTAATATTGTTTTTGTGTCTCAGTGCAGCGACTTAGATCAATGCCCATAATTCTCTCCTCCTCGACCATTTTCTTGAATTCAAGTTCATTTTTCTTGAATTCAAGCCTCTCTTTTTCTTGCTCAATCTTCTCTTTTTCTTGCTCAATTTTGACTTTTTCTTGCTCAATCTTCTCTTGTTCTTGTGCATACAGTCGCTCATATCGCTCATCTTTCTTCCTCTCTTTTATAATCTCAAGTTCCCTCTTTTCATTTCTTAAATTTTCTAATGCTTCCATGTAAAGATTAGTTGTTGGAGCAACTTCTTTACCTCGACGTAATCGTTCTTTCGCCGCCTTATTTCCAATTGGTCTACTTAAGTGATCATTTTCTGCATTAGGATGGTCCTCATCAAGATGAATTGCATTTGTGCTAACAGGACTGGAAGATCCCGGACTTCCGCTACTAGATGTCTTTTGCTTCTTCTGAGATAACCGAGCACACCACTTAGGATGGTATTGCAAAGTATTCCAGCAATGTAAGAATGCGAACGATCGCCTTTCTTCCTCATGATACAAAGTTTTAGCTTGCATAATCTGTACAACCACACAAACAATATCTATGAGAACACCATCTACAAATAGGAAAGGTACATAGATTATGGACTAACCTTGTCCTGCTCAGTTAACCCGCTTTGATTTCGACGCTCAATCCGATCATGACACCCACAAAACTTGTTCACTGCTTCTTGAATAACAGACCATCGATGTGTAAGTGAAGCCTGTGAGCGATCTGAAGTGAAAGTCTTATTCTCGTGGAAGTAGTCATGTATTCTTCTCCAGTAAGTGGCACGGGATTGTTGGTTCCCTTGTATTGCATCAATACTAACATTCAGCCATGCGGAGACCAACATATTGTCTTCTTTCTCAGAGAAATTTTTTGATCTTCTATTGTTTGCTTTTATTTGGGGACTATCCATAAGCACTGGTGATGGTTGTGAACCATGTGGACTTTCCTGTGGAGAAGGTTCAGAACCATCCCAATCACAGAGTGCATCCCCTCCCTCACTCAACAGATTTATATAGAAGCCATCCATAATTTATATTCTGACAACAACAAAATTTCTCAAGTTAACAAACAACATCACAATATCTTAACAAGTTAACAAACATCATTACAATATCTTAACAAGCCTTAACCAGTCTTAGCAACATTACATCATAAATAACAAGTCTAAACCAGTCTTACCAACATTGCATCATACATAACAAGTCTTAACATTAATACAAGACTAAAACCGACCCGAATCATCACTATCAAGTTCGATACCCTCATCTTCACAATACTGCTTGTCATCACGTTTATCCTCGTCATCACTCTGGTAGTCATAGGGAAGACACAACTCAGAGTCTACATCCTCTGCAAGCTCTACTTCATCTCTTTGCAGCAGTTCATGTGATTGTATGGCAACTTGCTCTAAGCTGCGAGTTATAGCTTCGACATCCATCAAAACGCTATTGAGTTCATTGGCACATTGAGATGTGCCAATACTAAAATTGTCTTCTACAATTTTGTTAAGGTCCAATGCGATGCTCTCTATTTGTTCTACTGTCCATGCCAAGCCTTTACTCAGTTTCTCTTGATCCTTGTCCATCTACATATACAACAGGTATGCATAAACTAAAGGTGCACAACAGGATTTATGAGCATCATCTACCAAGTTTGGTTTTCAAAGAAACGGCGACTCAACACACTGGATTATTGAGCAAATAAACAAATTTGTGCTATGCACATGTGCAACAAACCAACTCATTCCCACTAGCTAGATTGATGCTTGTAGTGGATAAATGCCAGAATGAATTACTTTGATAATTTCAAATATATGTGACTGAAGATATTATTTAGAATGTACAATCTTCCATTAAATTCTAATTAATTGCTTGGCAGTAACCTGTCAATGCAACGAACATATACCTACTACTACACTGTTTACAACAAAAAGAGTAACAGAACCTCACTTGTAATTTATGATTGTCCCCTACAATAAGAGGTTGTTGGAGCACACCCAAGTAGAAGATGCAGTCCCGACAGTTGGCAATACAAATTCGTTTTGCAGCTGCAATAATATGCACTCTTTCGCAATGCTCCACTTTCACAGACTGACAAGAAACATATGAAGTATATTTGTCAAATGTAGTTAGAATAAAAGAGGCAACAACAGCAAAACTGAAGTGACCAACAAATAAAAAAAAGGACAACAATTATGTAAAGAATATTTCTACACAGAAAACTAGAGGCTAGTGGTGCTCCAGATTAATGGACTGCATGTTTCTCTTCTGCTTTAAACTTCTACATAACCTGAACCAAGTATGCTAGTTTGCATTATCATCTCCTTAATTATCCATATTTGGAAAAGACATTATAACAGTTCTCAAGGAAACTGTAACAAATCGGAGATCATAACGGACGCCCATATCAAAAAGTACACCCTTGTTCATACGAGTAAGATTTCTACTTGCCATCTGTAGTTGCCAGGAAAGATACTCTAGATGCTCTAACTATAGCATGGGTTCATAGATGCATTATATATACTACCATTGGTTGTTTGCTGCATGAAAGAAAGAAAGAAAAAGGATTGAAATGGTAGGAACCACAATTGCAACCCAAAAGGCTAGATTTGAGCTGTGCACAAAATGTACATTGCAGTGGGAAATTGGAGAACGAACTGACCACTTTCTCCACAGGATGCCAAGGGCCAGAAAGATAAGTGAATCAGCCCCAATAGACCTAAATCAAAGGCATCAATCCTAGATGTCAGCAAAGAGAATGGATACACCACATATAATCCATATAAAATGCATCATATACAGGTTTGAAGAGTAATTTCTCTCTGGGGACCAGCATGATGATGCCTATATCCCCTTGCTACCTTCATCATTTTGATCTCAAGACGAATATGCTACCATTGGCAGTCTGTCAATCTTAGAAATAAACCAGAGTTTGCAGTTGAACTACGAACCCAGGGAAATCGATCCTAGCAGCTAACAAGGAAACTAAGAGTAAAGAGAAGAGTGTGTTGCGCGAAGCATTGGCACGGCATCTTCCCAGTCTGGCGACCCATGGGATGAGCTGATCCGCATCTCGTCAGGCAGGCAAAGAAATCCCCCCGCGCGCCGGAGGAACCCGCTGCCACAAATCTCATTCCGCAGGGGGTGGGTGCGGAGAGCTCACCTCTCATCCGCCGGGACGACGAAAGCGGCAGGAGACCAATCTCATTGCACTGACCAATCGATCGGGGAATTGGGAGTCAGTACCTTCCTCAGCTTCAGAGACACCGTGCCGACGCCGACGCCGTGCCGTCGAAGCCAACCAAGCCAAGCTGATCCAAAGACGAAGAGGAGACGAGATCAGAGACACCGGTTAGTAGAGGGAGGAAGCGCCGAAGCCACCAAGCCAAGCTGATCCAAAGACGAAGAGGAGACGAGATCAGAGACACCGGGAAGTAGAGGGAGGAAGCGCCGAAGCGGGAGCGACCGAGGAGTACGGGCGGATGGAGGTAGCGGCGACGGCGGGTGGCCTCACCTTCGGCACTGTTCGCCGGCGTCGCCTCGCCTCGCCTCGGATCTCTTCGCGTGGGGGGCGCAGCGCCTGCTACACTCCTCGACGGCGCCGGACCGAGCGGCGGAGCTCACCTCGTCCAGCGCTGGCTCCCCTCGGCGTTCATCCTGGTAGCGGGAAGGATCGACCGGTGCGTGCTCCCGGATGAGGAATGGATTGGGGAAGGGAGCGAGGATGTGGAGATTTCGGGTTTCTCTCTCCCTTCCCTAAAAGTACAGAACGATTTGGGGAAGCTGTTGGAGCGAGGATGGGGAGATTTCAGGGAGCCCGTTACTCAAAATTTAGGCTAGGGAGGGGTTTGGGGCATCTGTTGGAGATGGCCTAAAGGTAAGGAGATCTTAGGAAGATGAGTAGTTTACCTGAATCTGGGAGTTGGGAATTGATTGCCTTGATGTAGGTCTCTCTTCTTCTTCTTTTTTTGAATTTGCTAAGAAGTGGGTTAAGTTTCTTTCTCTGAATTTGGTTAACCAGGAAAAAGATACTTCATGTTAGAACTTTGAAGTTCTGTCATATGAAAAACAAGAACAGAGACTCTGAACTTTGGTAGAATAGGAAAAAGGCAAAAACTGGGAGAAGACTTGTGCTGCCAAAACCTGTACAGCTTTCCTATTTTTCTCCTACTTTGATATAAAATAAACGTTACAACAAAGATGGATAACAAACCCAACTAATGAAACAGATTACAAATGGATCAAAAATTAATCAGAGTATATGACAAAAGGATTCTGTAACTCGTCCGGCAAACCAAAGAGGCTTTGATTGAGAGAATGATTTTATGATAAGGAACAAATCTTCTTACTGCACCCAAATCACAAATAAGATTGTAGCCTAGTGGTAAGAGCTATTTTGCTTGATTCAGGAAGCCTGCGCTCGAATTCCAGATCAGCCACTCCTGTTGCGATTCTTCTTCTTTTCCTTATTGCCTCGCACATAATTACCTCAAGTATTTTGGCACGTATCTTTGTCATTAGTATCACCTTGGCGTGGTGGTTGTGCTGTGTGTGGAGATCCAGCAGGTCTGCGGTTCAAGTCCTAGCCAAACCAATTTTTCTTTCTTTTTACCTTATTCGATTCATTCCTCCATATCTTTTGCTAGGAAGCTCTAAATTCAACAAAATAAATTTATAAATTCATATTTTGAACCTTAGTTTCTGTTTATGCAAATATAATGAATATTTGACCTCTATTCGAATTTTGAATTTGAATTTAAAGTATAAGTCTAAAAATAGGCTACAAGCAAAAATTTGAGCAATTGAGCTCCAATTTGAATGAAACAAATTTTGATAGATTCCATGTACCGTAAATAACCCAAATATGTGAAAATATTTAGGTTTCTACTTGCTTTAGATCGTTTTATAAATTGAAACTTGTTTCTAGGTATTAATATTCATGCATGCAAAATAGAAATATAAAATTTTAAAATTTGTTGCATCCACTTCATGAATCACCTAAAAACAGTAAGGATACTAAATGAAATAGAAGTGCAGGGTATTGTGATGTTTTTGGAGGTTGTTCCATTTAATAGTTAATACATGTACTTAAGTAACCTTGCTTTTAATATAGGTATGATTAGAATATAAGTTAAGGTGTAGAAATAAGTATTAACACTTGTAAAATCTGTATTTAAATACCTCTGGATCAGTACTAGCTAGTCTCGCGAAAATAGTTCACATGCATGCAATGTAGGATTAAATTTGCATAAGCCGTAATGCTCCTTTAGTTGAAAAACGTCTCGGATAAAAGTGAAAAGTCACGAAACCCACTTTAAAACACTCTTAGTATTATCCCCTGCTAGTTCCTGAAGAATGGTTAAATAATCTTATAATATGCAGTCACATTCGTAGAACAAAAACGACACTGTCCATGCATGTAAATTGTGACATTTAAGCCTTTTCGGCCACCCATAGAATACCTCGTCTAAATACAAAAATTAGGGGAATAGCTCAAAACCATTCTATAATGTTTGTACTACCATAATATGGAAAAACATTTAATTAATGACTTGCTCTGTATCTGAATCCTATTAGCACAACATGCCTAATTGTCATGAAAGATAGTAACCTGGTATTTGAATAGTTGGACTTATTAAACCCTAAGGTAAAATGTTTATGTCACTAGAATCATCATATAATCATGTAAATGTAACCTCTAGCCCTATCCTTTAAACCCAACTTGTTTAAAACATCTGTTTGTGCAAAACATACTTAAGACTAAGTATTATTCATACCAACACCTTAACTAATGTTTTATTTCTATAAATCCAGAACCTATACTTTTGTAATAACATGATTGTAGGTCTTGTAACAATAGCACAATAAACCACCTTTCGTACCTTAGGTTAATCACTTGATTGTATCGATTAATCCCTCTTTGAGATCCAATTAGCTATGCTATTTTGACTTTATTTTAATTTTATAAATCCAAACAATCTTAGCTTCTTGAATTTGAAGATAAATATAATCATATACACAATTTTGGCCTCTTGAATTCGTAGAATAAAACTTTGATTTTTGTAAATCGCAATTGCGTGCCCTATATGTGCGTAGTTACCCTAACCCTCGCCAATCCAACACACACTCACACACCTATTATTTTATATGATTTCCAATTTGATGTTATTTGACTTCTTTTGCCCTATTTATATCTTATTTCTTTTTGCCTCTTATTGTTATTGCTATTGCTTTGTTTCTCGACGAACGACGTGTAGACTCCGACGCTCCAGATACTATTGCAGATGACTCCGACTTCACTACTGAATTCAACAAGCAAGGCAAGCACCCCCTTTGATCATATTGATCCCAGCTTTTTCAAAAATGTTTTATCAAATGTTTTCATGCATGCGCTATATGTCATAAAATTGCTATGTTGTGGGATATGGTAGATATAACCTTTATTGTGGGATTTCCTTTAATCATTATTGATATGTGAACCTTGATAACCCTAGATGATGGTTAGACACATGATAATGTTGAAATGGGTATACACGCTTATTACATGCATTGCTTAGCCATGCTCTAGAAATGGGGTCACGAATGGACGGCTACACTGTTCGTGATAATCAATGAAATTTAAACATGTCTTGGAAGAGACATGTATTGTCTTGAAGTTTTAAAAAGGTTGGATATGACAGTAAAGGATACTGATATTTGTTAAAAATGAAAATAAAACTATGGTTTGACACATGCGAGATATGGCAATAGCCGGTTGTGCAAGGGTTGGATTTGCACGTAGTGTAGGGGGAGTTTCTCGCCTGGGTCAGTTAAGGACCGAACATAGTGTTGTATGATCCAAGGGATACCCGTACAACCACAAGGGCTGGACTGGGACGGCCTTAGCTTATTAAGTTACTTAGAACTAGCTTTGCACATTGGCAGGCCGTAGTAGCACGGGTTGTTCTTGCGAGAATTACCCGTAGGGGTGTCCACACGCGGGTGTGGGTTAGACACATACCAATGCAACGGTGTACGCCTTGCTATGGGGGGAAATGGGTTACCTTGAGTTCTAAATGATCCTTGCTAACTTACATTTCTGCCGCCATAGTAGGGGTTTGTCGGCACCGGGCTGGTGCAAAGTTAGGTTTAAGTAATGTAACGGTTATGTATGATCTCTTTGCGGCACACCAAAGGAAGTGTGTTAAATATCGATTGCAAAAAGAGATGATCATTCCTTGTGGGTAAAGCTGTACAACTCTGCAGAGTGAAAATCTTTTCGAAAAGCCGTGCCCGCGGTTATGGGAGACTTGGTGAACTTGCACTAGTTAGATGATTTTGATATTTTCATAAAATGTTTTGGATTTGGAAAGATGGTTGGAAAGCTTATGTTTCAGATAATTCAGATGGTTGTGCCACATGTTAGCATTGGGCGATTCAAATCTCATGGAGGAACTGTGAGTTATATGCTTACATACTTGTTATTTTATACCTGTCAACTTGCTTTTACTAAATTATTGCTTTCAATCTACTATTCAGTATTTACAATTCAGTTGGCTTTATGCAAAATAACTGTAGTAGCCTTTCCTCTTGATACAAGCCTGCATTTATTCTAGGTTTGCAAAAGTCTTGCGGAGTACTCTATGTACTCAACCTTGCTATCATTGTTGTTTTTAGGTGAAGGAACAAATATTCCGGATGATACTTTCTATACCGCAGATTACGGGAAATCTTGTGAGCTTTTCTAGGGTTTATACCTTGTCAGTTGCCTGTGGATATTTGGGCAAGGCACACTGCCAAGTATTTGTATCTTCCGCTGCACTCTATTTGGCCTGTTGGCCTTATTGTATGAAACTTAACCCTATCAATGTATTTGAGAACAATTGTATGGATGTGATGACAATGTTGTAAATGTGCGTACTAGCCACTGATCATGGGACTAGTACTGTGTGCACATAGGAATCCCTCTTGGTATTCCACGCCATAAAAGGGAGGGTTCCGACAATGAAGCCCTTGCAGAAGGGTGCATCGGATTAGGTTGCGCTGGAGTGGGCAATGTTTCGCGAGGAGGAAAAGGCTCCTGCGATGCCTCACTCTCCAAGATCCCGCGAAGAGATCTGGTTACAGGCATCCTGAAATTTCAATTCAGATGAGAAAATAATGTATTGTAATTAAATGATTTAAGCTGGTAGACTGAAAATTTAAACTCAATCACATTGGTTAATAGGCAACATTTCATTCCCTAAAATTTTATTATTCTTAAAGAAATTCATTAACAAGGGAGGTGTGTTATTATGTTATGTCATATTGTGAATGATAAACACAAAGGATCACATCATCGTGAAGTTGTAATTAAACATTAGAAAATCACGAGAAGGAACCAAAACAAATAGAAATAAACAGTAACAGCACTTTATTCAAACTGCATATTAACATGTACAACAAAAGTATGACAACCTCACAACTCAACACTACATGACCACATGTGCTGCTACAACTCAAGGTAAACCTACTCCAAACCTGGCGCTACAACGTCCTCGCCAGCAGACTCAACAGGATCCGCAGGGGTAGAGTCAGTCATCGTGGCGGGAAAGGTACCACGACGCCTGTAAACCTGCGTCACACGGGGACGCAGTACACCTGCAGCGACCTGTCTAAGTCTAACTCGCGACAGACGTGGACGACTAACTCCTGTGGACATCCTAGCCCGTCGGGAACGTCTAGTGGCCCTAGCAGACCTAGGTGTAGGAGTACCAGGCACCTCCTGAACTGGCAACAAAGTAGCATCGTCGCCAAGAGCTGACCTAGAGAACAAACCCATAGCCACGAAAGGAGCTATGGCGTTCTCTAAAAAGGCTACTCTCCCACGTGCTACGTAGTACTCTAATACTGCCTGACGGTGGTAACGGTCAAGCACATGAAGGAACTCAACTATGATCCTATAGTGCTCATTAGGCCTTTGTACTAGGATCTATGTAACTAGTGTCTCCTCGGCAACAAAGAAGGTATCTCCGTGCGATCGCCATCTCTGGAAGAGCGTGGCGCAATCGGCGATGGCCATATAAGCAACATCGCTCAACGCAGAAGACACCGAAGCTCCACGACCATCAAAAGTACGATCTGCCTCTCCGAACTGTGTCCTAGCTGGGATCTCAATCCTAGCTATGTACTCTATCGAAACTGGACTCGCCATCCTCTGGTAGACGGTGTATCGAGGTGTCTCAAACTGTGCAAAATCTAACATCTGTGCTAAGACTCCCATCAATCCCGCTCCCAGACGCTCGGAAGTGTGAAAGCATGGCGAATACCCTTCCATCTGCACATTTAATAAGGAATTAGTATTCCAGATTAAATGCAAGATGCAACGATAACGCACAAAAGTAAAGAGTAGAAGACAAAACAGTAAAGAATTAATAACATATATAACCATTTTTATTTTCCTAAGTGTAATGTGTCTATTCAAAATTTTAATTTCCCTCTTAACGACCATTCTAACTAAGGTTCTCCTACAGGTAGCGTGGCTCGATGCAAATCAGGAGACCCTCATTTTTATGTCACTAAATAACATAAATATGAGGCTCTTTGAGTGCATCTGTGCCATTCCCATGATCGATGGTGGCACGCACAAACACAATTTGGATATTACAGCCACACAGATACACACTTTTATTACATCACAAGTTTTATAGTGTTATTACAATACCAAAAGTAGCAGGAAATTAAAACCATGTCTCATAGTATGCCAACTATTCCATAACTCCACAGGCAACTGCTGAGATGAACCTAGAAAGATCAGTCGTCGCTAAAACTCGCAGGTTCCTCATAATCATTTCCGTCATTATTGTAATCCTGCTCTTCACCAAAAAACATTGTTGAAGCAAGTTGAGTACATTGGTACTCGCAAGACTTTGTAGTGTATGCAATTCCTGGAATATATGCAGGCTGAAATAGATAGTGGGTCTCTACGGTTGTTTTGCATAAAGCGGAAAATTTGAATGAAGTAATACTGAGTACTAATGGAAAGCATAACTAGAAATTTAAAACAGTTTAATAAGTAATTCAAATAACAAGTAGTAAGATGAAATATAACAATCTACTCACGGCCCTTTGTGAGTAAATTAACGAAAAAGACCCTCCATGGTCTTATAAGAACAAATGTGACAATAAGTGACATTTAACAAATGTGAATCACTTTCCAAATCATTTTATCAAGAGTTTTAGAAAATAGAAAACACTAACTAGTGTCAATTCGCCAAGTCGTCCATGACCGTGGACACGGCTATTCGAATAGTTTTAGACTCTGCAGAGTTTGTACTGCTTTACCCACAAGATATGTTCTCCCTTTTTGCAAGCTATAAGGCACACTTCCTTTGGTATGTCCGCGAGGAGTTCATAACGAAACTGTTCGATTACTTGAACCTTAACTTTGCACTAGCCCAGTGACGTTACCCCTGACTATGATGGAAGCTAAAAAGGTATAAGGGAATTCCGGAGTCAGTGACCCACCAGGAATAATAAACAGCCCCAAATTCATAGCCAGGCGCACACCGTTACAACGGCAGATGCCAACACCTCGGTGATGACACCTCCCTCGAGCAAACCAATACTCGGAATGCTCGTGCTACAACTGCCTACCAATGTGCAAAGCTAATTTTCAAATAATTTAATAAGTTAAGACTGTCCCAGTCCAGTACTTGTGGATGTACGGTTTACTTGGATCATGCAACACTACGTTCGGTCCTTGAGTGACATGGGCGATAACTCCACCCTAGCTACGTACACGTTAAAACATGTACAACCGGCTATTGCCAATAATCACCCACGTCAAAACAGTAGTTTTATTTTCATTTTTATTAAACTACCAGTATCCTTTACTGCTTAAATAAACCATAAAAGATTTCATAAGGAATGATGTGTGGGTGTAAACATTTCCAACTCTGACCTAACGCAGTGCTAAGCATTTGCAGGTTAATAAACGATTATACCCAGTTTAAAGAACTTAACCAGTCCTATGGTTTTCATGGATCGTATGTCAACGTGATTAAGGGAATCCATCAATTTGGGTTATAACTACCAAGTGACCAAAATAATAATTTATCAAATTATGAGCATGCAGGGAGATTCTTAATCACATTTTATCTGGTTGTAAAATCTGGGTTCAAGAATGATCAAAGGGGTGCTTGCCTTGCTCCTCGACGGTGTAAGCTGGATCTGTGTCATCGATAGCGTAGTTGGTAATCTCAGCGTCTATTCGTCGATTAAGAACATGGCAAAAGAATACTTCAATATCGATAAAAGAAGCAAATACATAAACAATAAAGATAGCAATTGAAAGATTCAAATGGATTCAATTCAAATCAACCAATGATAGCAATCACTTCGATCATCAATTCATGTATTAGCCAAGCTATATGATTTTGGTCTAAAGATTAGAGCTTAGGGGCATATAACATGGCTACTTTTCTTTATGTATTATTTCATTTTAATTTACAAATTCAGGAAGCTAAGATTGTAAAGTTGAATATAATGAAATTCATTTTCAAGGTGTGGTGTTAGTTGTATTAATATTAAACATTGCATAAGGTAACTTCAAACATGTCAAACAAAAGTAACATGGTACACCCTAACCTTTATCTTACTAACTGGTCCTAATTAATGTAATTAGCACAATAAAACAAGATTCATTCTATTTGAATGATTTTTGCTCAAGTTATAGCGATTATATTGAATTTATGCATTAAGTAAAGTCTTAATATGAAAATTTCACAAACTAACTCCAAATCCAAATCTAATTACATAGTTGAGTAGTATTTGACATAAGGATTCCAAAGCAAGGTTGGTTTCACTCAATTTGGACTTTATTTGCAAAATCTCTATATGCTACACATTCAAATTTCAAGCTTTTAATTCAAATACAGATTCAATTTCCTAAACAAGTTTCAAATATTTTTGCATATTATGAAACTAGATGATTTATTACGAATTTACAAATTTGTTTCATTTAATTTGGAGCTATAGATTGAAAGTTATAAGCATTTATATCTATTCGGTTTAAATAAAATAGGAAATATGGGGAAATACGCTTTCCTTAAAGGAAAGCGCACTTTGGCATTAACGCGCGGATTGGATTTGAATCGATCATTGTCGGCCCGACATCCAAGGCCGCGAGGCGGCGACTTCGCGTCTTGACCTGTGAGTGCGCGGCTAACGTATTTGAGCCAGCGGCCGGAGCTTGAGTGCGTATCACGGTGGCAGCCATAGCCCACATGGCATAGGGCGAGGCGAGCGATGGTCGACGACCTCGCCGGCGGCTCTCCGGCGACGTCGATCGGGTTTGGCTAGCAGCTAAAGCTTCACGGGACCACGGTGAGTTCAGGGAACCACTTGGTTATGGGTGGTGTTTGGAGAAAATGGACTCACGGCGATGCACGGCGGCGCTTCACGGTGAGGTCAAGCTCGGCCGCGCTATAAAGCATTTCGGGCCTAATGGTCATGCGCAAAAGCATCTAGAGGTCCTAGGGACTCCATTCGAGTTCTTGGATTGGAGGATAGGTGGCCGGGTTGTGTTCTCACCGTGCAGGGGCGAAGGCGGAGGAGGTTGCACGGCGCGGGAGATCTTCAGGGCACTTTGGCCTGGACCAAGTTGCGCAAAAGTCTCATTAGTATCCCCAGGTGCCTTAGAAGCAATCAATTTGATCATTCCCTTACCGAGACGTAGCAATTTGGAGTTTTCCCCAAATCGGGTTTCGCCGGAGACGAGGAAGAAGAGTTCGGTTTGGGTGGATTAGGGCGTGTGAGGGTGAATGAGTGTGACACCCGGGTTTGTTTGGGTTTGAACGTGCTGCTCGTTCCTTTAAATAGGCCCGGGAGGCGGTAATGAGAAGTGGTCTGTGGAGAGAATGGCGACGGCCATTTAGGGCATTCTCCAGAGTTCTCCCTTCGGCTCAGCCAAGGGTCAAGGAGCTGGCACAGCAGCTGGCTGAGGCGGCCTCGAAACGCGAGATTGCGGCGCTAATGCGACAAATATGGAGGCAGTAATGTGGGCGTTGTCGGCAACACAGAGAGAACGAGAGAGAGATAGAGATGAGAGGAGGAAGACGAAGCTGACCCGGGAGGGGCCACAAGGCAGAGAGAGAGAAGAAAGAAAGAGAGAAATGGGGAGAGGCTGACGCGTGGGCACTGAGGTGTCTGGGCCCTGTCGGCAGCGATGAATTCGCCCAAGCCGCTGGAAACGTGGCCCCCACGTGGAAGAGAATGAGAGAGAGAGAAGGGATTTCTCGGGTTCTCCTCTGGACAGCACAGCTAACCATTAAATTCACGGTCAGGACTTCACTGGAAATTTTCGAAACTTTTTTACTAAGCTGAAGGATGGATTATCTACCTCCAGTAAAATTTTGAGATTAAAATGATCTACCAATTATTTACTAAAAATCTGACAGTGAAAGCTGCACAGAAAATCCAATTTAGTTTTTGAATTGATTAAGAGACTAAATCAACCTATTTATTTCTGAAATTTTTACTGAAGGTGTGATTCCACAATATGGATCTACCATAAAAGTTTCAACATCAATTTCACATTATTTATTTCTCCATAAATCTTTTATTGATTTCTGCAGAATTCCAAGTCTGCTTAAAATAAATGCTGACTTATAGCAAAAATGCTTATTAATTTTTGAAACTTTTTGTGGGTGAAGGTGATATGTCTGAGGTCTTATGGTAAAAATTCCAAGGCCTAGATTGCTCCACATTTTTCTCCATAATTCTGACATGGGACTGGCCAGAGATAGGATTTATCATTTTTAATTGTTTTCTTTATCAATAAATGCATACACATGGTCTTTTGACCATCTAGGGATATCTTCTAGGGTTTGGCCAGGTTATACAAGATTTTTACCATGGTAATTCTTAACTTCTACCATTTTACCATTTTATCCTTTTCTTTCTTTTACTCTATTTTCCAAATTTCCAATAACCCTTCAATGACAACCAACCAAACATTTGCACCAGAAATCATGAAATGCATCAAGAAAATGATTTCACATTTTTAATATTTGATTTTTATTATTTTATAAATTTGAGGATGTTACAGTTGGGCCGATAGGACCAGTTGGGAAAAGAAGGCGTTAAAGGAATCCGACCAAAAATAGCAAGCGGCAGCTACTAAGGATTCATTAGGTTCTGGAGCAGCTAAGGACATGGGAATACACTCAGCAATACCCATTCCTTCCCACTCCGCCTTCTTTTGGGCTGATACTCTAATATACCAGGACCTCCAGCCCTTGAGAGCTGTCGGCCAAGCCCTAAAGCTTTTGGTCCATTCCTTGATGTTGTAGCCAGGAGCCGACAAAGGGAGTCTAGGGATCTCGTCTCCAACAACCGTATCAGTTTCTATAGTTCCTATTGGGCCTAGAAAATACTGATGGTCGCTATCTGGGATCGGAATGAGTACCTGGGATGCGTCCATTTCAGCCGATGCGACAGGAAGAGGGGATTGACACGGAGAAAAGCCGATTTCAAGATGAGCGAGAGCACGCCAGGGTGAAAATGACCGCAGGGGGGACCTCATATTTATACCTCGATGAAAAAGGTGAACAGTTGCTACATTAAAAACGCACCGAGGGTATTGCGGCGCTATTAATGGGGGAGTTACCAAGGTGAATCCTAAACGACAAGCCGATCACGGAAAAAGGTGAAGAGATTTTTGAAAGATAGCAAGCTACCTTTCAAAAATGGGGGGCATATGTTTGCACCAAAATTCGGCATGTACTGAAATCAGTCTGAAACAGAACGTTCGTATGGAAAGGAATCGGTAAACAAATCGGAAAAGGGATCCGTTTCTAAAAAGGAAAGAAAATCAGATTAGAAGCCGATACGGATAAACGCACCGTATCCATATACGACTCGGATCGGCCAGGTGTGTTATAAAAGGGGGGAGATGTCAAGCGAAAAGAAAAAAATCCAACAACACATACATCTACTTTTTACAAGCTTTTCTTTTACATTGTTTAGCTTCATAGATCTCTCTGCAAGTCGACGGAATCAACATAGTTGCGCATCGCCGATTGTTGATTTTTGCCGATTTCACCCAGGTTTGAAATGCTTCGTTTTTGTTGCGCATCGCCTTCCCGAAGCCGATTTTACCTTGTATCCGGATCAATTGTAACCGGTTGATCTAGTTATCTCCTAATCGGTTCTTGCCAACTAGCGAAAAGCCGATAGATCCTTGTTTATCGGCTTTGATCAAATTACAAACTCTACCTTGTCAATTTCAGGTCAAATTGACTGGCACGCTCTGCAAACCCGGCGTTTGTCTTGTGTGTTCGAGGCCGAAAACCCTCCTTCACGTTTTTTGCGCGAACAATTTACAAGACTTCATTCCATTGGTTTGTACCTACAATACTAGAAGTGATGGAGCACATGGACGATATGGAACTGGAGACTGGACATTTCTTCAATGCAGACAGTACATGATGAGTGTATGTTCACATGTGCAGCTTTTATTTTTATATTTTATAGTAAACCATGATGAGTGTATGTCCACATTGAAAGCATTTGTGTTGCAGCCGAGTGGTTTGGCAGGGTAATTATTTAGTTGTTGCATGCAATAGAGGAAAGAGGAAAAAGGACGTTGGCTGTGTGAGACAGCACGTCACCAAAATATAGTGCTTCTCTTCTTCCTTGTTCATGTATGCGTGAGTTTGTGTGTGTGTGAAACACCTTGAGAGAGAGGAGAGGAGCTGAGCGCCACCATGCCTACCCGGCCGGCGCCATCAGTGTCTGGCTCCAAGCACGTGGGACCATGCAGTTGCTGCTGAATGGTCTGGTCTGTCTTGACCGCGCGTGGTCGGTGCCCAGCGTAGCTCACTCGTTGTCTCACTTTTTTCTGCCTCCTACAGTGCTAGTACAATACACTCCATTTGTTTTAAACTTTTTTTATATATTTTTTGGAAAATGCATTAATACCCCATGTTTCAGTTGTCATGTTACACAGTACCCCCTTACATAGTCTCTCTCTTTTGTTTTTTTGCTTTAAATTCCGAGAAATTTTACGATGGATTATACTTGTAGTATAAAATATGTAGTAGAAATCATATCTAACCGTTGATTTGTTAAGGGTGTTTCTACTAATCTAACATCAGATTTAGTATAAGTAAACTCTAGTTAATTTGATCCATTGAATTGAAAAGAATGAACGTTTCATATTTAATTTAGTGTACCGTAAAAGAGCTCTAACTTCGGCTAGAAATTCTGTCATTCACTAAAGAGAGTTAGTCGGCACCTAGTTTCCATCTTACGTGGGTCAGGTGTTCGACGACGCCCTCTACTAACAGAACAGTGCTCGGTTCATTCCAAATGTAATATAGCTTATCAAAGCCAGCAACATCAGGGGAAACAAAAGAAGAAGAAGAAATGAAAGCTGTCATATACAGGAACGCTATCCTAACCGGTGTGAGATGAGAATATATGCAATCCAAAAATAAGACCTCTTCGTATGGTTTAATTTTCGTCACTCATCTGCAAAACTATGCACACTACTATATAAAGTACTATAATAGACTCACCATCACAGACAGTTTTTAAAAACCGCCTGTGTTGAATCCAATCGCAGACGGTTCTTTACCGTCTGTGATGATAGAACATCACAAACGATTTTATCCACACAAAAAAAAAACGTCCGTGATGTGCGTTACCATCATTACAGACGATTTTTGGTTTGAACCGCCTATGATATAAATGCACATCACAGGACTGCCCCACGGCCAAGTTAATTCTATAGTGTACTCAATGACTAAACACTCTAGGACTTTGGCTAAATTTTTTCCTCCAAAAAATTAATCTAATCACTGCAAAGGTATGCGCTAGAGCTTTTCTCTGTAGGGATGGTGACTAGGATAGCACTATTTGAAGAACTTGTCTTCCCGATGCCTCTCAAGCCCACTCGCATCTAAGGATGGGCATCCATGTTAATTCCATAGTATTCATGAACCCAGTGGACACAACTATCACTTCGCGTGAAACTCAAGGAAGAAGATCACAGAGACACACTAATTTTGGCAAGAGCGAACTCAGCTTGGCCCTCTTTGTCTCTTTCTTCTTTTCTCTTATTCATCTTGGCTCACACACTGATTGCTTTATATAGAACATACTAACCACATGCACGTACTATCTACCTGGTGGCTTACTGACCTATTCTTTAGCATCTCAGCCACACGATTCGGCCACACGGCTCATGAAGAATAAGTCACCAGATGCATGCAGCTACACTCAAGGAGTCCACTAACTCAACTATACGTGCATGCACTCTCAACTAACAAACACATGAGACCAGTTCAAATAACTACACATGCATGTGCACACAACTATTGGCTTCACTTGACTGAATCAGTCCACTGCGCCAAGACGCCATGCATGCGACTAACTTAAACTTGGTCACTCACGGCTGAACACAAAATAAACATTAAACAAAATAAATAACAAGATTAAATCCAACAATGGCCTAACTTATAAGTGGGGGAGTTCCTCACCTCTTAAGCTAGCTTTTGGGGTTGAGAAGGCCCTTACGATCCAACAATTGGTATCAGAGCCCGGTTCTAACATCTTTGGCCCGATGGACACTAGGGTGTGAAGGCCTGATGGACCGTGGCCCTGAGGGACCGTCGGTGTACGGTGAAGGGGCGGTGAACGGCTGAGAGATACCAATGTGTGAAGGGGAGATTGTTAGAATAGTCCCACATTGGTTGTGGAAGGACAAAGGGCCTAACTTATAAGTGGGGGAGTTCCTCACCTCTTAAGCTAGCTTTTGGGGTTGAGAAGGCGCTTACGATCCAACAATTCCTACAGTGCTAGTACAATACACTCCATTTGTTTTAAACTTTTTTTATATATTTTTTGGAAAATGCATTAATACCCCATGTTTCAGTTGTCATGTTACACAGTACCCCCTTACATAGTCTCTCTCTTTTGTTTTTTTGCTTTAAATTCCGAGAAATTTTACGATGGATTATACTTGTAGTATAAAATATGTAGTAGAAATCATATCTAATCGTTGATTTGTTAAGGGTGTTTCTACTAATCTAACATCACATTTAGTATAAGTAAACTCTAGTTAATTTGATCCATTGAATTGAAAAGAATGAACGTTTCATATTTAATTTAGTATACCGTAAAAGAGCTCTAAATTCGGCTAGAAATTCTGTCTTTCACTAAAGAGAGTTAGTCGGCACCTAGTTTCCATCTTACGTGGGTCAGGTGTTCGACGACGCCCTCTACTAACAGAACAGTGCTCGGTTCATTCCAAATGTAATATAGCTTATCAAAGCCAGCAACATCTGCTTTGCCTCACTCTAGTGAACAAGAGATTCACAGGAAGAGGGAACACTGCAAGTCCTCGCTCTCTGCTTTGCCTCACTCTAGTGTGTATATATATATATATACAGTAGCAGCCTCATTCGGTGCGATGAGCTGGACAACATGTTGTCTACCCATCATCTATTGCTGCTCTCCTAGTACTTCATCTGTCCTCTGAAAATAATTACTACCTACACAAACCATTCAAGGACCAAGTACAACCTATTGCCATCCTATTAAGGTTCTTATTGTCATAAAATTCTTGAACTAAGACTGGTATGTGAGTAGTGATGCAACTGATGAAAAGTTTCTTTAAACAGGGAGTAACATGAAAAGCAGAACAAAATTTGCTAGTATTTGCTGCATAAGAAAAAGGATTGCTTCTTGAAACTTGGGCTATATATGCAAGCATCATAGCCTCCTAACATATATACCAGATCCTTAATTATCTGAACAAATGAACTTTATGATCGTCATATCCCAGTTGTACAAATCATCTTTCGACCAAACAATCTTAGTAGCAGAACTCTCAACCAAGGCTGGAAAAATTCTGCAACACACCAGTTGATAAATGCCTTACCATTGCTATTTTCCTTGAGCGACACTAGCTAGATGGACGTTGGACATCTACAGAGTGGGCAATTATTTTACTTCCTTTAGTAGCGATAATAGCCATGGTTCTCAAAGATGAATAATTGTTTTGGCTAAGTCCTCAGCATTATTTTAGTTTCACATTAAACAGAACCATTACACAAGACGTCAAGCTGCATATATCCATTGGCCTTCTTCATCTGGCCGCTCCATCAACAGCGCTCTCCCCCCACCAGCTATCCTCTGCATTTCTTCAGTTTTGTCTTCATGTAACCTGAGAACCTCAGGTTGAAGAAAACAAGGTGAAGATTCACCTTAGACATTTTATGTGAGAAACTTAACAGCCATTTTCTAAAGGGAGGAGAATTCAGATTAAATATTCCAATCTTTTTGGTTCCTTACGTTCTCCCCATGTGGATCTATCCTCTCTTTACCAATCACTGTAAAAAACAAGACAAGCATGACTGATCTGCTATGGCTTGCTTGTATAGGCAATCTTCACCGGACAGGAAGCCAAATCGAAGACTACGATGGAATAAAAACATAAATCAAAGAGTACAAAAACAACCCATCTTCCATCGTGTTTATTCTGCAAGACGACTTAAAAAAACTGAAGTACATGTCAACCTTCAATGAGAATATGAGATACACAGATTTGCTTATGCGGACATTGCAACAGTACATATCTACGATTTATGTTCTTCTACCTTCTTAAAGCAAAGATAAGTCTTTGACAGCCCAACAATGCATGCAGAGTTCAACCTGAAGTCATTGCATCTAGAGTTAGTTTATCGCCATATGGAAATGTGTTTCAGTTTTTCGAAGAAATGTTTGGCTGGTCTGTATTGTGCTCCATGAAAAATTGAGCGACATTGGATAGTCGATTAATTAATTAGCTCCATTGAACTGACTATATATCATCACTCAAAACATTGGATAGTCATTGCATTTGTTCCATTCAACTCAAAACTACCATTGCTGTGCAAACAGTACATAAGATTATCATGCTCACTAAAAAATGCTAGTGAGATCAGCTATATCGACAAAACATACATGTAAATACGTAACCATAAAACTATTACACTTACACCTTCTCCAAACAAAAACATATACATAGTTGACCATTTTAATCATCACACCATCACCCATTCATCAGTGATTCCGACAACAATATTATATGGAAAGTTTTCAGTTGAACTGCTGTCTTAACTGCTCCAAACTTTTGGTTTATTGAGTTCGATAACAGAAAATTTCCGCGAGTGAGAGGCCAAGACAAAGAGCATTATGTTGCTCTCAACATGATGCATGCAAGCAGTTTGCAACTCCATGCACTTGATCCGATTCTCATGCTGCATGTCATCCCTCTACCCACGACCATACGCTTCGGGAGACTTGGCCAGCACCTGTTAGCTACGAACATGCATGACACTCCAAACCTAACTAGCTAATTAACTCCTACATGCATGCAACACACACACTACTCCACGTACATGACACACATGCATTATTAATTACTTCGTTACAAGATTAGTTCCAACACATTGTCACGCAGGCCTACACACTCACAAAGGATATTGCAAGAACATGTCATCCCAATGTGTGAGACCCTCACTTTTATGCTACAGTGCAAACATAAAAGCAAGGTTCTAATGTGCATACTGTACCATTCCCATGATCAGTGGCTGGCACGCACAAAACACAATTTGGAATCACAACCATACAACAGTTTCATATTTTATTACAGCGGAAGTATTGATACAATATGACCGACAAGGTCGACTAAACATAGCCAAAAGAATCAGATGTCTTGTAGTTTGCCACATAATCCACAGGCAACTGACAAGGTAAAGCCTTAGAAAGAACCGTCGTTAAAAATCCCGTTTTCCTGCGTCGCAGTACCTGTCGAGGATTCCTGTCTAAAAACAACAATAATAGCAAGGGTGAGTACGTTGCGTACTCAGCAAGACTTGTAGTGTTTGCAAAACCTGAAATATATGCAGGCTGAATAGAAAGTGGGTTTCTACGGTTGTTTTGCATAAAGCGAAAGTTTTGAATGAAGTAATACTGAATAGTAATGGAAAGCGTAAATAAAAATTTAAGACAGTTTGATAAGTAATTGAGATAACAAGTAATAAAAAGAATAATAACATTTTACTCACGTCCCTTTTGTGAGTAAAATAACAAAAAAGACCCTCCATGGTCTTATACGAACAAATATAACAATAAGTGACATTTAACAAATGTGAATCATTTTCCAAATCATTTGATCAAGAGTTTCTAGAAAATAGAAAACATTTAACTATGTGATGACTTTACCAAGTGCTCATGACCGAGAGCGCGGCTAATCGATTAGGTTTAGACTCTGCAGAGTTTGTACAGCTTTACCCACAAGATATGTTCTCCCTTTGTGGCAATGCATATAGACACACTTCCTTTGGTGTGCCGCCAGAGAGTTCATAACGAAACCGTTCGATTACTTGGACCTTAACTTTGCACTAGCCCAATGACGTTACCCCTGGCTATGATGGAAGCAACAAACGGTGAAGCAATAGTATTCAGGAGCCCGCGGCTCAAATGGTACAACAACAGCCCCAATTCCTAGCCAGGCGTACACCGTTACAACGGCAAATGCCAACACCTCGGTGATGACACCTCCCTCGAACAAACCTATATCCGAAATGCCCGTGCTACAACTGCCTACCAATGTGCAAAGCTAGTTCCAAATAATTTTAATAGGTTAAGACTGTCCCACTCTAGTACTTGTGGATGTACGGTTATCTTGGCCTGAAAACAACACATTAGCTCGGTCCTTATTGTGACATGGGCGATACTCCACCCTATCTACGTACACGTTAAAACATGTACAACCGGCTATTGCCAATAATCACCCACGTCAAAACAGTAGTTTTATTTTCATTTTTATCAAACTACCAGTATCCTTTACTGCTTAAATAAACCAGAAAAAGATTTCATAAAGAAGTGTGTATGTGGGTGTAGATGTCAACGTATCATTCTAAGCATTGCTAAGCAGATGCAATTAATATTCGTTATAGCCCATCTTTTAATTGAGTATCCATTCCTATGGTTATCATGGGGTTTATGTTGATATGATTAAGATAATATATCAACATTGGGTTATAACTACCAAGAGCGTAAAATAAATAGTTAAAATATGAGCATGCAGGAAGATTCTTAATCATATTTTATCTGGTTGTAAAATCTGGGTTCAAGAATGATCAAAGGGGTGCTTGCCTTGCTACTTGTTGTCTTTAGCGACGAGCCGAAAACGTCATCTTGATATTGTCGACGACGAAGTCCGAGACGTCGGATTCTACACGTCGTATAGCGAAAAAGATAGCAAATAGCAAATAATACTTTCAATAAAGGCAAAAGGAAATCAGATGGAAATTCAAATATAAAACATTACATAAAACAAGCACGATTGTGGATTAGGGTTTATGAACATATAAGTGTGTCACTTCTACGTTATAATCTCTATTATTGATCAACGGTTTAAGGGTTGCATCACATACGACACATTTTCCTTATGATTCGTTCTATTTTATTTTACGAATTCAAGAAGCTAAGATTGTATATGTTATTATAAATCGATACATAAAACAACAGTATGAGTGCAGGTATAACTTGCACTATTGAGTATAAACAATAACAGTCATCAACAATTAATCACTTGTGCATGCATGGTTCGATTTGAGCAAACATCAGGCATCTAACAGTTAACCATTTATGCATGTAGAGCTTAACCTATGGTACTAGTTATTAAACATAGTTATTTACATATATATATTATGGGCTTTTAGGGCTCAGAATGTATATGGCTATGTTTTGAATAGGATTCAGATGCAAAGCAAATTATAATAGAATTACTTTTACATAATGAAATAGTCTAGATTTAGAAAGTATTCTAAAGCTGGCTCTATAGGTACTAGTATTTAGCGGTGATATTCTAATCATTCTTTGAGTTATAGATAGTTATACCTTATGTTTGTGACTAAATATGATATGCAATCATTCTTGCAAATTAATAGGGTCTTGTCCTTAAGGATATTTCAATATTAGTTCTATAGCATTTGGGCTATATATATATATTACCTCATCTATTAGGTTATGTCTATTATATGAAAACATATGTTAACTAAGGGCCAAAAGTACATTAAGTTTAATTTATACATGGGATCCGACATGGTTAGGGTTAAGTGTAATCATTCTTGTAAGATTAAATAGTTTTTATTATATCTATATTAGGACAAAAAGCCATAGGACTAATATTAATTAAATTTTGCATGGAGCACCCTAAGTATTATTGCGAAATCACGTTCTATACTACCTAACTAGCATAACAAAACAAGTTTCACATTATTTGGATGTATAATGAGCAAGTTATTGTATTTTAAATATTTCTATACATCGAAATCAAACTAAAAAGGAAGTTCATGTAAACTAACTCCAAGTTCAAATCCAATTGAATATTTAGGTAGCTTATGACGTAAGGATTCTAATAAAATTTGTTTCATTCAATTTGAACTTGATTTGCCCAAACTTTATATAAAGCATATTTGAATCATATTCTTTAAATTCAAAAACTGATTTAAACCATTAATCAAATTTCAAATATTTTTGCATATTCTAAAACTAGATGATTTAAAATGAATTTACAAATTTGTCTCACTTGGTTTGGACCTACGGTTTAAAAGCTATAACCATTTGAATTCATTCGGTTCATATAATTCAAACTAATTCGAAAATACGTCTTTGCTGAACTCAAGGCGTATTGTGCTATTTGGCATCTGCCGGCTTGACTTGGTCCAAGCCACTGACGAGGTGGCCCCAGTAGCTAGTGGCGCAAATGGCCAGGGCGCCACGCGTAGAAGCGACTGGCCGGTGGGGTCAGCCAGTCAGTGAGGTGCGGAGGGTCATCCGACTGACAGTCCGGTCCCGCCAGTCAATGACTCAGAGCAGGGGCGGCATGGTCTGGAGCTCGCCGGCGGCGAACTAAGGCCAGAGGCCAGCGGCCGAGTGTACGATTAGGTAGAGGGAGCCTAGGGGATTCTAGGGGCGTGCCCAGACAGTCTTCGACTCCGGCCGGTTGAGCTCGCAGCAGGCCACGGCGGCGGCGTCATGACCGGTTGGACGAGATGGTGAACTAGCGATCTTTAATTCCATTCAACCTATCCAAAAGCATTCATGGAGCCTATTTATCGTTTCAGGAGGTCTCACCGTGCGATTGGAGCTTCAGAGAGAGCTGTCGGCGATCGCCGGGGGCGAGGAAGAGAGTGCGCCGTGGAGGGACATCTACGGTGAATCTCAGTTCAAATTGTCCAAGAGGTTTTACTTGCGGATGGATGTGGATACTTCGGTCACAAGGAATTGAAATAAGGGACCGAATGGAAGAAGTGGCGTTGAGATTTGGTTGTTGCGGAGTTCGGCCAGAATTGGGAAAGAAAGACAAATTGAGGTTTGATTTGTGGTACGGTAGTTTTCTGGATATGGCTAATGGTGAAGTGAGTCCAAGGCGATGCTATAGCTGGGTTTAAGGCCCTGTTTGGCAGAGCTCTAGATCCCAGCTCCATCTCAGAGCTGAAACTTATAGACTAAAATAAAGTGACTTAAGTTTATAATTTTATTCTAAAATATAAACAAGATGACTCACCTAAACATTCTTAATATACCCACAGCTCCAGCTCCACGAATTTGTGGAGCTAGTAACACCTAGCTCTACCAACTCCAAGAATTTGGTAGAGCTGGAGCTCTGCCAAACACCCCCTAAATAGGCAAATGAGGCGGTTCCTACAGGGTTTGAACGGAGGAGAGGAGTGGCGGCTCGGGAGTCTTCGGGTGAGCCCGGCGCTTGCGCAGCGAAGAAAGATGGGCGACCACAAGATGGGGCAGTGGATGTCAGGATGGAGCGACGTGGATGCCTCGGGGCCGAGCGTTGCCACGCTAGAGAGGGAAGTGCAGAGGCGGTTCCATCGAAATTTCTCTGGCCAGGGAAAGAATAGAGGAGAGGCAAGCGAAGAAGATGACCCTGACAACCGGGACCCGGGGCCATCTGTCGGAGGGACAGCAGGGGAGGAAGAAAGAGTAAAAGGGCTGCACATGGGTCCAAATGGCGGGGTCCACCGGTAGTGATGAAGGGATAGAGAACTGGATGGTGTCGTATTGAAGGCATGGCCCACGTGTAGGTGAGAGGAGAGGTCTACATACTTCGTTTCCCTCCTGACAGCCGGCTAAGGCCAATTAAATGAAGGATCTACACACTTCATGAATTTTCTATATTTTTATCTAGAGATCCTGGATGAGTCACCAACACGTATTTAAATTTTGGAACACAAATTTGCTACCAATATTTTATGAAAATTCTTACAAGATAAACTGTGCAGAAATTCTAATTCGGTAATTGATTTATTTTAAGATATAAATTGGCATATTAATTTTTGAAACTTTTACTTAAGATGTAAACATATGTCAGGGTTCTACCATAAAAATCTCAGATCAAAATTCCTATTATTTATTTTCTAAGAATTCTTTTACTATGTTTTGCAGAATTTCAGGATTGGAAAGTTTAGATGAGAATAAATAGTAAATGCAGTTAATAAATTTTGTAAATTTTTTTAGATAAGGGTAAGGTAAGTGGGCTCTCATGGTAAAAATTCCAGGCGCTGGATAGTTCTAGGATTTCCTCAAAAATTCTGACATGGGTTGGCCATGGATAGGCTTATCCAATTATTTCACCTTATCAACTTGCAATTGGTTTCACATTTTCTTTTGACCAGCCAAAGGTGTCTTCTAGGGTATTCTAAGGTTATCTAAAATTTACTATGGTAACTTTCATCTTTTACCATTTTACCATTTTTTTCTTCTTCTTTTATTTGATTCCAATAATCATTTCAACCAATCAACAATTCACTAAATGCACATAAAATCAAGAAATGCATCATGAAAGTAATTTCACATTTTAATATTTGATTTTATCCTTTTATAAATTTTAAGGATGTTACACAATGCCTCTCAATCCAATTCATCGCCCTAAAGATTTACATGCATGCTACTTAGGTAGGACTTATGAAACCATGAATCAACATAGAGAAGATGGAAGACTGCCATCACCTCCAACATTTGGTTTGACCAAGTTTTTTTTCCTTTTTTTTACCAAGGGTGTTTTCCAACCCACTCTCTCTGGGGCTCAACCCAGCAGAGCGTGTCACACTCCCTACACTGGTGAAAAATAAACTCACAAGTCACAACTGATGTGTATTATATATACAACCAATAACATTCAATGTGACCATATAAAGACAGTTACATGCCTATCATCTTATTTTTGCTCTCATGCTCCACACCTAGCGGATCTAAGAAAGGAGTTCATCGGTCATCGGGATCAATACGAACTTGTAACACTAACCTATAACTAGTACAAGAGAATCGTATACTTATATACCAAAGGAATTATGTCCTAGGTTGGAGAGCGTTGAGCAGTCATGTCAATTGACTCCAGTCCATACACTGTAGATCTACCCTGGAGTGATTGTTGTCTGCAGACTGCAAAGTCATCGCAGGACAAGGTGTTCAAAAACGAGTTACCATTAATTTATTGTTATTATTCAGCATCACGTATGCTCTAACTCCTCAACACTCCGATTTGTATCAGATCCTGTAGCTGATAAACATTTCCTTTTTTTCTAAAATAAATTCTTACAAACATATTCATATTAAAATACTGAATTAGTACCACTAATGTGCTAATCACACCTAGCACGAGGCAAATTCATTTTCCGAATGACATAATATAAAATACACTAAGATGTTAATATGAAATCAAGATATTGTAGTGCATTCTTCTAAAAAGTTTGCTAATGATTGACTGGTTTTTGTGTATGCCAAGGATACACATATTCTTTTTTTCTAGCTTTACTGCTTTAGTAGCTGCTAGTCGCCTAATCCATTACCTCATTGATTAATATTAGCTAGTCCATTATCTAATATTCCAATCCATTATCAGATCTTCTCTCACTACCCATTACTCCATTAGTAATTTAGTAGATAGTAGTGTACAGTAGTACTGCTAGCTAGATAATTAGCTCAATACCTCCTGGCTCTTGTCCTCTCAAAGGACCAAAACCAAGCAGGAAGCAGCACATGCGCGCACATGCGCACAGCACTCAGCAGTGTGGTCCCTCCTGAGTCCTGGCCTCCTCACTCCTCAGCACATGGGCACAGCGGCACAGGCTCAGCTTCTTTAGTTCTTCATTCCTTCCTCAATCCTCATGCCTCACGACAAGCGCACAGCGGTGCCAGGCCGGGCAGACGCGAACGGGCGAATGGAAGCTACCTCCACGCAGACGCGGCCAAGCCAGGCGCCGGCGACGGCGCGACGCCAAGCTCCAGAAGCAGTCCAGGCGACGGCGCCACCGAAGTACTGTAGCGGGTGAATTTTGCTACCACGGGTACGGGTACGGGGTGTTGATACCCGCCGGGTATATACCCGTTGCCATTCCTACTCAAGTCTTGCTAGTACGAAACGTACTCACCCTTGCTATCATTGTTGTTTTTAGGTGAAGATGCAGGTGTCTCGATGAACTTTACTTTTGACGCAAGAAAAGGGAATATTAACGATGGTTCTTTCTAAGGCTTTACCTTGTAAGTTGCCTGCGGGTTATGTGGAAAACTACAAGTCATTTGATTCTTTTGCCATGTTTAGTTGACCTCATCGGTCATATTGTATCAATACTTCCGCTGTAATAAAATATGAAATTTTTGCATGGTTGTGATCTCAAATTTTGGTAAGCATTTACTTTGATGTTACAATATTTATATATGGTACGAAGTTTGTATGCAGATAGAATGCGATTAAATTCGATTATTCTTTATTGAAATCTTCCGGGTCTTCTTCCTTCTATTCTAGGTCTATGCACGCTGCCAATAGACGGTGCTTTTTGAGAATGCAATCGATGCATGCTAACACCAACGGCTACAAGCCAGCAAAGCCGCTAACTTGCACTACTACAGATCTGACCTTCCATACCGGCCCATCAGTACCGGTCATGCATGAACCGGGACTGACATTTACATCAGTCCCGGTTCAACGGTCTACAGGTCCGGGGGGACCATCAGTACCGGCTGGTTACACTAACCGGTGCTGATGTCGTATCATCAGTAACGGTTGGTTACACCAACCCGTACTAAGAAGCCAAGGAGCAGAGCAGGCTGCTTAGTACCGGTTCATGTAACCAACCGGTACTGATTCTCGATCTTCAGTACCGGTTGGTTACACAAACCGGTACTAAGCAGCCTGCTCTGCTCCTTGGCTTCTTAGTACGGGTTGGTGTAACCAACCGGTACTGATGATACCACATCAGCACCGGTTAGTGTAACCAACCGGTACTGATAAGCGCTGGTTGGTGTTTTCAACGCACAGTCTCCCGCGTGACGCCTCGATCCCGCGCGTTGCCTCTTCGTGTTCATCCCGCGCGAAGTATAAACAGAGTGAGCGAGATGGAGAACCTGCACTAACAGAGACCGATCTTGCTCTTCCGATCATGGCAGAGCCTGTGTCTCCGGCCAGCTCCTCTGACTCCTCCGACTCTGAGCCATTGTCCCCAGTGCCGCCTCCACCCCAGGCACCTCCCGCCGCCACCAAAAAAAGAAAGCGCGCCGCCGACGACGACGAGGAGGACGACGACAACGACGAGGAGGAGGAGAAGGACGACGACGACGAGGAGGAGGACGACGACGACGAGGAGGACGACGACGAGGAGGACGAGGAGGACGACGACGAGGAGGAGGAGGAAGAAGAGGAGGAGGAGAACGTCACCGTCATCCGCTGGGGGAGCTCATCATCCTCCTCCTCCGAGGACGACGTTCACCCTGCCGCCACCGACGACGACGACGGCAAAGAAAGGATGGATGATAGTGATGACAATGGCAGCCCCATGAGTGACGATTTACGAGTATTTTCGTCTGTGACCGTGAAATAATTGAACTTTTTATTTATGTAATGTTAATTATCCACTATGTAATGTCACTGTATATTTGAACATTTTTATCGGTGAGTAATATTAAATATTAGCTGTTCTATTTGATGAACATACGCATTCTGATTTTTCAATTGAACATACGCCTCGGGGCCGGGGGTGTTTGGATGACGCATGTACTCTGCCTCAACTCGAAGAGGCATTCGTTTGGATGAACATACGCTCGGGGGTGGTCAAGATCAGGTTAAAGGTACCAACCGTCTTGATAGTCACATCGATCCGGTTTGTATTCGAACCGGTACTATCTAGTAGCAACGGCTACGATTGCAGTGGATATTAGTACGGTGTAAGGCACTAACCGATGCGATATGAAACTATCGATCACCGGCTTGTGCTGTCAACCGGTACTCTGTCGCAATTTAAACTTGTTCCTCCTCCCGCTCTCTGCCAGACCAAGATCATTTGATCAGCCGGCGAGAAGAACAGGAGTTCGGGCAAGAGCTCCAAGGAAGGGGAGGTGCTGCCCAAATTTTAAAATTTTGGTCATTTTACTCCAACCAAGGTAACTAAGGTTAGTAACATCATTCCTCACTACATTTGTGTTAAATGGAGCCTCTTCTTTGCTTGAATTATGAAGAAAATTTGATATTTTCCATTAATCGATGAAAGATTACAAATGTAAAGTTCTAGCTTGATCTTTTCAAGTAGGATGCAAAAATTTACTCGCAACCAAGGTAACTAAGCTTAAATTTGCTTGGATTATAATATAGCTCGCATTTAAGGTGTGGATCTAGCTCAAATTTACATTTTAGTTCCATCGTTCGATGTAGGATGGTGCATATATAGTTGGGGAAATTAAGAATGGTGCATGAAAATCATAGCGTTTAGGATCTTCAAATTGCAATAGTTATGTGGAAAAAAGAAGAATTTTAAATTCATTTGCGAATTAAAACAATATAAAAAATATAAATGGCTTTACAGAAAATATAAAATGAGTTCAAGATTCGAGAAAAGTTTTAAAAAATTTTGTGAAAAAGTTTTCAAAAAAAGTTTTGAAAATTTGAGCAAAGCTGTCGTGAAATTATGCTTGCATTAATATTTAGGTTTTGGTTCCATCGATTGATGAAGAATTTTGAATCTAGATTTTCATTGACTAATTATTTTAGTAGGTTGCAAAAACTTGTCGAGTATGAATACCGGAGCAAATAATCATTTTATGGAAAAATATGTAATGAAATATAGTGCCTTTAATGTATATTATGAAATAAAATCATTTTAAAAATATAGTTGTCTTGATTTGGATTTTGGGAAATGTTGAACAATTCATTATCGGAAAATGAGCTAAAAGTTACCTTGATGTAATATAATGTAGATGAACCGGCGATGGATGTACATGGACCGACGCTCCCCGGAGTTCTTGCAGGGTTTGCAAGATTTTCTTCGTGCGGCCGACGCATACACGACGTCAGGCTACATATGTTGTCCATGCATAGACTGCAACAATGAGAAGGAGTGGGCAAACTCCAGCCACCTTCACTTCCATTTGCTCACAAGAGGTTTCATGACAAACTATACCTGTTGGACCAAGTCCCTCTGTTTCGGTGCCAATGGGTCAAACTGGCAGCCGTGGAGATCGATGAGTACGGTATGACAACTGTGGACCTCAAGCAAGTGGCCTATAGGGATGAACCATTTGTGCTCGCTAATGATGTGACACAAGTATTCTATGTGATGGACATGGACAAAGAAATGTAAAAGCGAAGGACAAGCCTACTAAAAGGAAGAGGCAGCATAACAAATCTACCGAAAACATAAATCAAAATGAGAAGACTAGCAGTAGCGATCAACCAAGGCGCCATGTGGTTCTTTCAGGTAAAAGAAGGATTGTCGGAGTTGAGGGCATCACGGACGAAGAAGAGTATAATCAATTCGACGAGCTGCCTCCTTTCACAGTGGACGTAGACATTAATGACCTGAATGATACAGAGGACTGTCCTTACGTACGCCGCGATCATAATGAAGGATCGCTTGTAAAAACAAAGTAGTTAGCAAATAAGACCAACCTTGTTGTATAGTCCGTTGTTACAAGTTACAGTCTATCACTGATGGATGCTTAGTTTTCTTTTTCCATGTTAAATCTTGTCTACTGTGTTCCCATGCTACTAAATTGTCTATTGTGATGGATCACTTTGCTTTCTTTTGGTGTAATAGACAACTAACATACTAGTTGTGTATTAATTACCTTTTTTTATTTTTTGTAAATCATTTTAGTGTGGAATAATAATGATTTATTATTATTTATTAAGCAAAGAAGCAATAATTGAATTTATGTAACAAGGATTCCAATTTGCATTGGAATTATAAGAGTGCAAAAATTACTTTATTTTTTATATTTTTAATTTATATTAATAACCTTATTTTGTTTATATATTATTGTTGAATTGTAGAAACTATAAAAGGAATTTATAAATGACTAGTAATCTTATTTTTTTTGCAACGGCTACAAGCCAACGGTGAAAACTGTAGTAACCTTACCCAATTGGCACCTGTTCATGTGAATATTACTGCAAAATGTAATATATTTGAATTGGCACCTGTATAGAATCGAAACTTTTTGGTATATGTTGCAAACGTAATATATTTGCAATGTCAAGCCTTGTATGCAAAATGATGTAAGTTCCAGTTGCAGTAAATGATCTAGAAACCGTCGATTTATGTATCATTGATTACATTGGTGAAGAAATGGTTACTCCAGAGATATATTCTCAATTGTCAATATCTGTTCTTTTCCATGTGGTGGAGGTAATGTTATGTATATGTGAGATGTGTCAGATGAGTAATTATATGTCAAATGTTATGTATATGTCAGATGTGTTAGTATATGTGAAATGTGAAATGTATAAGTAGAGTTGGTCTAATCAGCATTTGTTCCTCGCCGTCTTCCATGCCGTTAATTTTCAGTGCCTTCTTCTAGCCTAAGAAACAACGATGGACGACGAAGGATTTGATCAAGAAGAATTTATGGAAAATTTGATTGCGGGAGATGGTGGTTATGTGGCCGCAGAGCACGATGAGGCCGTAGAGGTAACAATCAATCACGTTAATGATTGTCGATTTCACTATCATGCTAAGCCAACATTTTGACCCATTCATGATTGTACCATGCTTTCAGATCGATCAACCAAGCGGGCAATCACGACAGCGAGGTCCAACCAAGAAGCCGAAGGCAAGATATGTTGTCACCGAAGTCAACGAGAACGGCCAACCTCAGAAACCCTTGACGGTGATTGGGCCGTTCAATTCGGCATGCGGCGTCCACGTTAGGGACCACGTGCCCATTAGCATAGAAAAATGGGATCAGGTTCCTGAAGATACGAAAAACATGCTTTGGAACGATGTCAGAGAGACATTCACCTTCCCCCAAGGGACCGAAGAGAAGGTGAAGAGTTACACTCTCAAGAAGATGGCCATCGCATTCCAAACTTATAAAAAGAAGTTGAACATAGAGTATATCAAGGAGAATCGAGCGCTGACTTCAACAAGTTCCCGAGTTGCAAGATCACCGGGAAGCGTTAAGTGAACTACAAGACTTCAGAGGAAGGTCAAAGTTTGAGTGAGAAGAACAAGCTGAATGCACAGAAGAAGAATTACCACCACCGACTCGGCCCTGGTGGTTACCGCCAAGCAATACCCAAATGGGAGAAGAGGGAGCATGACCTGCTAGCGAAGGGTGTCACACTCGCAACAATGGAATGGGCTGACAGAGCAAAGCATTGGTTCTATGCTCACAGTGGTGGCCTCGATGATAGCGGCAATGCGGTGTTTGGGAAGGTGCTGAGAGATGTGGCCAGAAGGCTTGTGCAGTCCATCGAAGAGACTTCCCAAGGTAGCTTCGTGCCAAACAGGGAGAATAATGAGCTAACAAGGGCTCTACAAAACCCGGAGCACCCTGGACGTACACGAGGCGTTAGCGTCGTCCCGTGGAAGGTTTGTTTCGCTCAGGACGCCGAGACCTATAGGAGTCGGATGAGAAGCAAGGCTCGACATGCACAACAACTTAGTGCGCTTGAAGAACGCATGACTCAGATAGAGGAACAGTTAGCCCAGAGCCAACAGCAGGAGACGTGCAAGGAACCTCCCAGCAATCCTAACATCATCAGCCCCACCGGGCAGCGGAGCAGCTGCCCTTCCGATGGGCTGCCCGAAGCGGACTTGGATAGGTATCCCGTAGATGACATCAGGCAGCAGACACCTTGTGAGCTGCATGTCGGGGCGCGAAACCTCTCCTTGAAGGTGGCGCATGGCATGGTTCACCCAGTGGAGCCAGGGCAGCTCATCCATGGCCAACAGATACCGTCAAACTACTCCAAGGTCTCGGTGGAGGAGGTTTGCCCAGGGTACGAGGACCTTGAGCTCGAAATTCCCGGAGGTGACGGGAGTACGAAGCTAGGAGAGGCGGTACACACTTTCATCCTATGGCGCAAACGGCACATAATTTTTCGAGATAACATGGATGTGTCCTCTCTGCGAAGAAGCCTGACTCCTACACCACTTCCCGCACACCCAAGCCCAAGAAGAAGCCCGACTCCTACACCGCTTCCCGCACACCCAAGCCCAAGAAGAAGCCCGACTCCTACACCACCTCCCGCGCACATAAGCCCTAGGAGAAGCCCATCTCCTCCCAAGATGGCGCCGACTCCTACACCACCTCCCGCGTACATATGCCCTACGAGAAGCCCGTCTCCTCCCAAGAAGGCGCCGACCAAAGGAAACAAGCCAGCTCAGCCAGCAGCTCCCAAGAAGACGAGGTCCTCCACCCAATCCAAGAAGTTGCGTCCACTTTCGAAGCTGGCGTACGATATGACCGACGAGGAGACCAATAAGATTGTACAAGGTGAGGTAACTGAATTTTTTAGACCCAAGTCACCAAAGAAGAAGGTTCAACCTGGCACGAAAGAATTTCACAAAGGCTTGACGACTATTACAAATTTGAAGGATCAAAAAGAAATGCCTCGCCAATCAAACTACGAGCGCACATTGCGAAAGGAATGCCACAAGAAGATAACAGTTGAGGAGAAGGAGAAGGAGAAGGCTAAGGCGATGCTACAATTCTTTGATGAAACTGGGCTTGACCCAAGTCAAATATTAGGCACAATAGAAATTGAGTATGCCCAAGTAAGATGGCCATTTACATTGGGTGGATCATTGGTCAGGCGTGAGGAGCTGCTCCACCTAACGACAAAGATGCGGCAATTCCATGAATGGTACTTGGACGCGACCAAGCATGGTCTACTGATTGTTTCTTTGTCAGGTACAAGGATCAAGATTTTTTTCACGGTGACGGTGAATTTTTTATCGAATGGCACGTCATGTATGATCTATACCAGACAGACGCCCTCAGCGCGTCCTTGGTGGGTTGCTGGACTCTGTAAGTGTCTTATTTACAAAAAAAACCATCGTGCGTGCCCTTGTAGAGTACGGACCTTGCAAGCCTAACTAATTTCTTCTTGTGTAGCATGGAGATACAAAGATGCCGAAGGGATCAAATTTTTGACATAGGATTCATGGACCCATTAGTTATCAACGAGACAACCGTTAGATACAGCCCAAGCGAAACACAGACTAACGTATACAATGCGCTAATGGGACATCAATATAAGTCAAGGATATATCAAACCTAAGCACAAGAGTATGTGTTTTCGCCTTGTTCTACTCCTTTTTCATAACACTATGTTAGAACTAATTAGTTATCTATGTTGACATATGTACAGTTTTCACTGGATTCTTATTATGATCGAGCTAGATCATAGTCGGATCACAATTATGGACTCGAGAAGGAAACCAGTTCAAACGTATCAAACCTTCATCGATTTGCTCGACCGGTATTAATTCTTGTTCCTTTCATTATTGTATTACTTCTATTTCCTTCCATTTGAAACAAATTCTAATCATGTACAATTGGTAATCACATGTGTAGTGCATTCGCACAGTTTCGTGCTAAAAATAGGGGCGCATTCAAGGAGAAATTTGAAATTACAACAGCCTCTCAAGTACGTATATCATAATGCTAGCTTTTTGGTTAGTTAAGTTAATTTCCTTGCATTCATTTCACACTTTCAACTTTTTCAACCGCAGATCTTGAGTCAGTCGGCGGGCAACAATTTATGCGGTACTATGTATGTGAGTTTTTGCACACCCAAACCAGTTCAATGATAAGTCAAGGATATATCTACCCTACGCACATGAGTATGTGTTTTCGTACCGCCTTGTTCTACTCCTTTTTCATAACACTATGTTAGAACTAATTAGTTATCTATGTTGACATATGTACAGTTTTCACTGGATTCTTATTATGATCGAGCTAGATCATAGTCGGATCACAATTATGGACTCGAGAAGGAAACCAGTTCAAACGTATCAAACCTTCATCGATTTGCTCGATCGGTATTAATTCTTGTTCCTTTCATTATTGTATTACTTCTATTTCCTTCCATTTGAAACAAATTCTAATCATGTACAATTGTTAATCACATGTGTAGTGCATTCGCACAGTTTCGTGCTAAAAATAGGGGCGCATTCAAGGAGAAATTTGAAATTACAACAGCCTCTCAAGTACGTATATCATAATGCTAGCTTTTTGGTTAGTTAAGTTAATTTCCTTGCATTCATTTCACGCTTTCAACTTTTTCAACCGCAGATCTTGAGTCAGTCGGCGGGCAACAATTTATGCGGTTACTATGTATGTGAGTTTTTGCACACCCAAACCAGTTCAATGATAAGTCAAGGATATATCTACCCTACGCACATGAGTATGTGTTTTCGTACCGCCTTGTTCTACTCCTTTTTCATAACACTATGTTAGAACTAATTAGTTATCTATGTTGACATATGTACAGTTTTCACTGGATTCTTATTATGATCGAGCTAGATCATAGTCGGATCACAATTATGGACTCGAGAAGGAAACCAGTTCAAACGTATCAAACCTTCATCGATTTGCTCGACCGGTATTAATTCTTGTTCCTTTCATTATTGTATTACTTCTATTTCCTTCCATTTGAAACAAATTCTAATCATGTACAATTGTTAAACACATGTGTAGTGCATTCGCACAGTTTTGTGCTAAAAATAGGGGCGCATTCAAGGAGAAATTTGAAATTACAACAGCCTCTCAAGTACGTATATCATAATGCTAGCTTTTTGGTTAGTTAAGTTAATTTCCTTGCATTCATTTCACGCTTTCAACTTTTTCAACCGCAGATCTTGAGTCAGTCGGCGGGCAACAATTTATGCGGTTACTATGTATGTGAGTTTTTGCACACCCAAACCGGAGCCGCTGACCGCATGCTAAAAGGCGACAAGGGGGTGAGTAAATATAATTACTACCTTTAACGATGTATATTACTCCTTACATCTTGTACAAATTCAAGGATTGATTTGTTAATGACTTAACGGCAGGTGCCTCAATATTTGGCGGAACAAGGTTCGGAACTCTCGCCGGCGCGAGTGAGAGCAATTCAAGAACAACTCGTTGGCTTCATTTACGATGAGGTTGTAAATGCAAAAGGCGAGTTCCACGAACCAAATTTTAACAGGTGGGGCCCTTCGATAAGGACCGGTGAACTGTCATTCTCGATATCTACGGCTAGCAAGAGCGATGCACGTAAAAAATATCCCAATGAACAGAAGGAAAAGAAATACTGGAGTTGTAATTAAAGTTGTGTACATATTGTAGTACATTATATGTAATTAAATTTGTTAATGAATGTACAGTGATTTTATTATCAGGCAAATGTGCATGATTGATTATATGTGTTTTAATTCGTTGTGATTTAACACACACATGAAGTCACCGTGATTTGATTATATATATTGTAGTATATTATATATAATAGCCAGTATTGGACACACACATATTTACATATATATTATATACAACCCATCAAGATTCTGTTAGATAAAACAACCGCATCGATGAGGGCATCATCGAACCGGTTGGAGACACCAACCTGCATCGATAAGGTCCATGTGGTCTCACGATGCGCCGCCACGTGTGACTACCAACCGTCTTGATACGCTATCGATCGGTGAGAGAACTGGGACTGATGCCCTTGAGCATCAGTCCCGGATGGCCTGTACCGGTTCAAAAACCGGTACTAAAGGCTCTTTTAAACCGGCACTAAAGGCCCTTTCCGTAGTAGTGTTGGTTATTGAACTGGGACTAATTAACGATGAAAATCGTACTATGCTAAGCTGTTAGGACTAATGATATGAATCAAGTAACAACCCAGTTTCAAATCTGAACTAAGGAACAACCCAGATTCAAAGAAATAGCTGTCCTGGCAAGAACTCTCCTTTCCTTGCCCGCTGATGTGTGGCCCCCATGGCCCAAGTGACAGCCTCCCCGGCCTTCCTCCCATTTGTCCCCTTTGCTTCTCTTCTCTCGCGCAACCGAACCAGAGAACCACCACCGGCCACCACAGCTTAGCTTCCTACCCCTTTCTCCATTCTCCAAGGTACAAACAATTTTAGTTAAAGCACTTGATGACATGTGGGGTTGTGGTTAAATGATTAATTGAGGTCAAGAATATAATACCACCAACCTGTTGGTCAGCTCGAGCACAAGTTACGATAACGACACCAAGTAATAATACGAGGTAGAAATTGTTGTTGGATTGTCAAGTTGACACAATATAGAATGGATAATAGGGTCGTCACTGATAAGTATAGTACGTAACATCCCTATTAGTTAATCTTATTTCATCACATCACTTTCGGCCAAGCTGACCGATGCACACCACAAGAAGCTACTTAACACTTACTAAAATCACTTTATTTTTCTACCAGTTATATATATTGGCTATATATATATATATATATATATATATATATATATATATATATATATATATATATATATATATATATATATATATAAAAGTATATATATATATACTTGAGCACTTAATTGGTACTTTTTAGACAGGTTTGTACCGATTAGGAAACGTGGTTTGCTCTCCTGCTGGGCAGCCACGTACGCTACATTCTGGCTGATATATCATGTAGATGAGTAATTAGTTTTGCTTTGGCATTTTGTAAGCATTTGCTTTATCGATGATCTAACGCTTGACTATCTAGCCAAGAGGTAAAAAAGGCAAAAAGAGAGTTCTCGATAAATATTAAACTTTTAGAAGTTGACTGATCTTGATTCAAATAACGTGACCCTTATTTGAGCAAACTTTAAATAGAGTAAATAAAGTTCATACATATATATCGTTGTATGCTTGTTTGCCATATAAAATTTTCATACCAACTCCTGCATAATATTCTGAAGAAAGGAAATAGCATACATTGACTTGAACAAAGGTTTAAAAAGGTTGGTGAAATCCAAAACAATAAAGTATAACAACCTTATTAGGTTTAATAAAATTTTCAGTTCAAAAATCTGATCTAAAAAGGACTCTCTCAGTTTAATTATTCTTTAAAATAAAACGTCAAGACCCTCATATGAAATGTTGTAATAAAAATAATGTCCTGTTGATAGAAGGACCAAAATAGATCAAGCTTGATTAGCATCAAGAGCTTGCATGTTAGCTAGACAGACTATCCCCAACCCATATATCGGTTGCCTGACTCATAAAGAGCCTGACTAGCTTAATATCATTTTATGCAAATGTTAGTACCATATGTAAGTTACTCAAACCTAGGTCAATTCAAACAATGTTATCTCCATCGTATATCCTTGTGCGCAGGTATCATATAGAATCCTCGCATAAAGCTTTACGACGGACCAATGTTACAAGTATAAGGTAATTAAGTCATGCATAGCTCACTCATAGTATCCAAAGTTCCAACACAAAAGGTCACACCAAAGATAAAAGCGAACTTTAATAGATGTAAAACCAGTAGGTATAGGCCCTACAGGTCAAGACTACCTAATGATATGAAAATGTTTACAACTAGTCATAGTTAGGGGTGCAAACGGAGCGGATACGGACGGATTTTGTTCATCCCGTATCATATTCCAAATTTTTTCTCGGATACATAATCGGATACGGACAGTGCCGGATTCGAATACGAATACGGATTACTTCGGTCACGAATACGGAGCGAATACAGGTCGTTCCGGATACGGTTAGTCTCGGTCACGAATAGTTAGTCGGATAATGCGTGAAAGCAGAAACCATATATGTCACATATATTAGGATCAATCAACCATACACAAAACTTTACTATAACTTTCAAGACATGTAAGTGTTTCAAATTCAATAATAGTTGCATTCCCTACATAAGAATAATATACAACCAAGTACAATTCCAATCAACATATGCACTTATATGATGTAGCACATCCAACTGCAATCAAATGTTTTGTAGTGCAATTATAAGAGCTTGCTCTAGAAAGTAGTGCAATTATATTACAACTTGCTCACATTATATCACAGGCTCACAACAGCACTATGTTTCACATTATATTACAACTTGCCTAATCAGATAGCACATAACCAACACGCAACATCTAAAATACAGCTAGCAAGCACTGTAATTCAAATACACACATTATGAACAATATTGCAAGGGTATCAGGTCGGATATTTACCAGGTATTGGGTCGGATATTTACCGGATATCGGATCGGATATTGCTCTTTCCATATCCTAACCCATATTACATGAGGTTTTTCGGATACGGATCGGATATTGCTCTTCCCATATCCTAACCTATATTACATCGGATTTTCCGGATACGAATACGGATAACATCGGTACGGATTTTTTTCGAATACGGTATCGGATCGGTCGGGAAATATCCGCTCCGTTTGCACCCCTAGTCATAGTATACGATTAGTCCGTAAATTAAAGTATACTCTCATATAATAAATATTCTTGAGGGCCTAATACATAAACACAAACAAATATAAATGAGACGACATAAATAAATATTAGATCATATCGAACTACTCTCAGAACATTCCTAAGATCGATCGTAGTAATAAAAAAAGGGTTGCATTTTCATGTAAATTGTAGTCACAAACCTAAAATAAAATCTAACCATCTATAATGTAAACATTAGAAATACATAAGATTTAAACCAGCTCCTAGGTGCTTCCCAGGATAAGACTGTTACATTTTGTAGAAGCTCCTAGCCGCGTTAGCTGACGTGCTGTTGAAATAAGATATTATTGAAAAATATGAGAAGTCAGTAATAATAAGTTGTATAAATTGTAGTTATGTACCTAATTATGTAAAACCAATTGATCCTGTAAATTTAAGCAATGCCATATATCAAATGCACTACCATTGCCAATACGAAGCCGTTTATGTTATACACAGCTTAAGATTGGTTGGCTAAGAAGGGCTTAGGTACATTAGTTAATAAAATGACACACCATTTGTATAATAAAATGGACTATGTTAATAAAGAAAATTTTAACGTCAATAAATAGGAGCCACACTACAATCTTTGTCTTTGCTTAGGAGATCCCTTTAGTAATCAAGCATCGCTGTGCATGCCAACTGAATTACATCAGCAGATGATGATGGGTATGAACTAAACTCGCATGATAAATCATCTTAATTATGTAGCATCACATAAACAAAAACCAAAAAATCAGGCCTTCACATAATTATGCATAGCACTCTATTTATACTTTTGTCCTCGCTTTGTGTAAAACGGTCTATGTTTGGACCCGATAGGCATTATATACTACTAAAGCTTACTTTGGACAAATATTATAAGACTAATTTTGCCACTGTTTCACATAGGTAACACAGGCCTTCACATTAATAGGCGAAAGTATTAATTATAACATGAACCTTCACACTACAAAACATTTAGGAAATTGACGAAACATTTACAGGACCTGTTCTTCTTGTCTTTCGCACTTAGTTCTACCCTCAATTTGCACTTACCTACTTATTTTTACGATCTGGTCAAAGTCTAGAAATTTTGTTAAGAGGAAAAAGCACTTGTTGCGAAAAAATTATAAAGTTTGGTTAAGACAGTAGTTAACTTCACATCACAAAAATCAGCATCTGATATGGATCGATCGACATGAGAACCACCATATGGATCTACGTCAGCCCTATATATATATATATATATATATATATATATATATACACACACACTAGTAGAATGCCCGTGCGTTGCAACGGAGTCTAAAAAAAATATCATCAAATCTTTCTCACAGTACCATGAACATCAATGTTTTCTTATAGGCTATCACTTATGGCAGCATAATAGTGATAGATGAGACTGCGGATTCACTGCAAGCAGATCTGCAGCAGCTTTGACGATATATACACGAAACAACCACTGCAGTTCTAGGCATTATTACCATTAACAAAGAGTCAACAACATATCTGTTTGCGCCAAAATTCGGCATGTATCAAAATCAGTGCGAATCGGATAAAAGAGTCCGTATAAAGAAGAGATTGGTAGGCGAATCAGAAGGGAACTCCGTCCCTAATAAGGAAACCGGATCAGAGGCCGATACGGATTAATAACGTATCCATGTACAACTCGGATCGGCCGGGCGTATTATAAAAAGGGGGTGTACGTCGAAACGAAAAGACATCAATCAATCAATCCAACACACATCTACTTTTTACAAGCTTTTCTTTTACATCGTTTTATAGCTTCATAGATCTCTCTGCAAGTCGACGGAATCAACATAGTTGCGCATCGCCAATTGTTGGTTTTAGCCGATTTCACCCAGGTTCGATCTGCTTCGCTTTGCTCCGCATCGCCTTCTCGAAGCCGATTTTTACCTTATCCGGATTAACCATAATTGGTTGATCTAGTTATCCCCTAATCGGTTCTTACCGACTAGCGAAAAGCCGATAAATCTTTGTTTATCGGCTTTGATCAAATTGCAAACTCCACCTTGTCAATTTCAGGTCAAATTGATTGGCACGCTCTGCAAACCCGGCGTTTGTCTTGTGTGTTCGAGGCTAAGGATCCTGCTTCACGTTTTTAGCGCGAACATATTTTGGCACGCCCGGTGGGACCAAGAAAATAAAAAATGTCATCAACCGACAAACCTGCGGTCACCGCCGATATCAACGCTGATGCTATAATCGCGCCTCAAATGGCCGATTTAACCCCTGAGCAGCGAAAAGAAATCGAAGACCGAAAGGCAGCCTTGGAAGAAATGATGCTACGGTGCTTCCAGAAAACACGCCGTGGCGTTACTCAAAAGACTGCACTCCCAAGCATCAATCCTATCGGGGATTCATCATCTGATTCGGTAAGCCGATACGCACCCGCTCAAGCCGATTTATCAAATATGATTGAGCAATCTGTTCATCACGCGCTAATTAACCAATCATCGGCTCTAGTATCTACTTTAAAGCCGATGATAGAAAATAGTGTGAAAACGATCGCTCAGGAATTGGCTGTGTCTGGAAACCTACTAGATCCGCCACAAACCATCCCTACATACCCAGTATATTCCATAACCCCTAACACCAGTACAGTAAAAATGTCGGCTCAAACACCTGTCATGATGCCGACTCAACCTACTGTTCTTAAACCAAGCATACAGAGAGATGGGTTCACACACTACCATGGGCACACGGATGGGGCTAAGATAAGCGCATCAAATCCGTCGAACGGACCCTCCAATAGCATCGGTTTATCGGCTTATCAGCCGATCGAAACGGATCAGGTTCCGCAATCACGGGGAGCCACAACCGTGAAACAAGCGCCGTATAGGGTGGTGCCGTACGTTGAACCTTTCGCGCCCATACCCGATACATTAAATTTTAATCAGGAATATGACCAAGTACCAAGACCTCCTGTGGCACGATTTGGACAAAGGGCCGAGTTTGCACTCGGGGGGCAGGGCGTGAACAATGAAAATTGGCAGTGTCCGGTTGCACCACAAGCCGACAATGTTAATTGGGCAGAGCAAATTGCCAACGGATCGCGCCCATACCCACACAACTTTAGGATACCAGACTTTGCTAAATTCTCGGGCGATGATTCTGTTACTACGATTGAGCATATCGGACGATTTATGGCTCAGTGCGGGGAAGCTGCACAGTCCGATGGACTAAAAATTAGGTTATTTCCTTTATCGTTGTCGGGTGCTGCGTTCACTTGGTTTACTAATCTGCCCCCAAATTCAGTTCATGTGTGGAACGATTTAGAAAGCCGATTCCATGAATACTTCTTTTCGGGGACTATGGAGCTTAGGATTTCTGATCTCGATTCGATCAGACCAATCTGGCGAATCGGTTTCCGACTATATCAGAAGATTTAGAGGCGTACGAAATAGATGTTTTAGTGTAACATTACCCGATGATCAATTGGCCGATTTAGCATTCCAAGGGTTAATCCCACCATTAAAAGAGAAGCTATCTGGCCAGGAGTTCCCCGATCTAGGCCACTTGCTCCATCGTGTATCGGCACATGAAAGCCGATATGCAGAGAGTAGAGGGTTTAAAGAAAAATTTAGATTAAACGGTAATGAAAGGGCCAAAGTGAACATGGTAGAATACAATTCGAGCAACACTTCCGAAGACGAAGTAGAAATAAACATAGCCGAGTGGACTAAGGGTTCCAAAAAACCACTCGTATGCTCTCTACTTAAGCCGATGAAAAATAAGGCAGAAGTTAAGTATTCATATGATGTGTCGAAATGTGATAAGATATTTGATTTATTACTACAAGAAAAACTCATAAGGTTACCAGAAGGACACGTCATCCCGTCGGCCGAAGAAATTAAAAAGCGAAGGTACTGTAAATGGCACCATTCATTTTCACATAACACTAACTATTGCAATATTTTTCGACAGCAGATTCAATCGGCCATCGCCGATGGCAGGTTAAAATTTGCAGAAGAATCGGCTATGCAGATAGATACAATCCTTTCCAAGTCAACATGGTGCAGTGCTCACAAAAAGGAAAAGGACCTATGAAAGATGTTAAGCCGACTAAAGGATTTGAAGCGCGATCAAAAGGAGACGAAACAGTGCAGATCACTATCGGCTCCATACAAATAGAAGCCGATAAAAACGGACAGAACTCGAGGACGATAAAACCAAAAGGAGACTTGGAAGTCGGAAAATGGTATCGGGTTGAAAGGGCTCCAAGAAAGAGTAATTTCAAACCAAAGCCGACCTTCTCGCAACTTCTGGGAAAATATGAAAGAGTAAGCCGAAAATACAATGCCGGACAAACCCAACGTTTTCATCGGCCAGAACAAAAAAGGGATGAATGTTGGCAGTCAGATATGCCATGTCGGCCAACAACCGAAGAGGAGAAACACCGGCAATGTCCCTTTTGGCAGTTTTGCTGGGAAAAAGGGATGTTCTTACCAACAGTCATGTCCTGTCCCATGCAACACTCGTCTGTATATCGGCCAAACCGGTCAGTAAAAGATAGGTTGTCTAGACCAGTACACGATCGGCTAGAAAAGGGATACAGGAGGCCGATTCATGAAAGGCTGTCAACATCAGAGCATGGCGAATCCTCCCGAACTCAAGAAATATCGGCTTCGCATAACACAAGTATAGTGGAATCTGACAGCGAAATGAGCAATTTAGCTGGGAAGATAAGGAAGTCGATAGAACCTAAACCTAGGTGGTGTCCCTCAGGCCTTAGCAAGTCTCAGCGCAGGCGGCTTCAGCGATTGAAGACACATGAAGAGAGGGAAGCCGAGAAAGAAAGCGAAAGGGATCGAATATTCAATAAAATAAGGCCAATACCAGTTTCGAAAAAGGAGTGGAGAAAAAGGAACAGACCGATAGTGATTCAGATCAATCGGTCGAATCCGGGTCTCCAATGATCCGAGATGGTACGCCACCAATGAATATAAACATGGTATTCACATTGCCTGCTGAGTTCAAAACCGAGGAATCGGCTGAAGGAGTGTTCGCCCAATTATGTCTTGGTGCACCAGACGCTGTGTTTGAAAAACCACAAAATACGCATCGGCACCTAAAACCTTTATACCTCAAAGGGTACATTAATGGCCGACCGATATCTCGTATGTTGGTCGACGGTGGGGCGACTGTTAATCTGATGCCGTTAAGCACTTTCAGAAAATTGGGTAAAGCCGATGAAGACTTGATCAAAACCAACATGGTACTAAATGACTTCACGGGAGACCCCACTGAAGCTAAAGGTGTGATGATGTCGGAACTAACAGTCGGCAATAAAACTTTGCCGACTGCATTTTTTGTGATCGAAGCCAAAGGCAATTATAGTGTGCTCCTTGGGCGGGACTGGATCCATGCTAATTGCTGCATACCATCAACTATGCATCAGAAATTGGTGCAATGGAACAAAGATACAGTAGAAGTTGTACCAGCCGACACATCGGCTCATATCGCCATGGCCAGCCCTGATACCAATTGGCCACACGAAGAAGCCGAATGTATATCAGGAAAAGTCTTGGACGAAAAGCCGATTCTTTTTGGAAAAATAACAAGTTATCTTCCAAAAACGGGGGGCATATGTTTGCGCCAAAATTCGACATGTATCAAAATCAGTGCGAATCGGATAAAAGAGTCCGTATAAAGAAGAGATTGGTAGGCGAATCAGAAGGGAACTCCGTCCCTAATAAGGAAACCGGATTAGAGGCCGATACGGATTAATAACGTATCCATGTACAACTCGGATCGGCCGGGCGTATTATAAAAAGGGGGTGTACGTCGAAACGAAAAGACATCAATCAATCAATCCAACACACATCTACTTTTTATAAGCTTTTCTTTTACATCGTTTTAGCTTCATAGATCTCTCTGCAAGTCGACGGAATCAACATAGTTGCGCATCGCCAATTGTTAGTTTTAGCCGATTTCACCCAGGTTCGATCTGCTTCGCTTTGCTCCGCATCGCCTTCTCGAAGCCGATTTTTACCTTATCCGGATTAACCATAATTGGTTGATCTAGTTATCCCCTAATCGGTTCTTACCGACTAGCGAAAAGCCGATAAATCTTTGTTTATCGGCTTTGATCAAATTGCAAACTCCACCTTGTCAATTTCAGGTCAAATTGACTGGCACGCTCTGCAAACCCGGCGTTTGTCTTGTGTGTTCGAGGCTAAGGATCCTGCTTCACGTTTTTAGCGCGAACAATATCCAAGAACAAGTCCTAACTTCAAATGAAGAACAAGAACTGAGCAAACTAAGAAAATGGGAAGGATCCACAAGCTCTCCAATTTAGATATCCAGAACCTTCAAATCATGGTCAATGTAAAATGAATTCATACAAACCTCAAAATCTTCTTGCACGAGTTCAAGAGCACCCCAAGTGATAATTTCTCGCCAATGACTGCTTCCAAGGCTCCTACTGACGGATTTGGCTGCATAGCAGGGGAAAGGGCAAGAAGAACAAATAAAAAATTTGAAACCAGCAACTCAATATGCTGAGCAGATGTGTGGAAAAGGGGGGAAACCAGTACCTTTACATCTTTAAGTGACAAAAAGATACGGTTATTAGTATAATCCAGTTGAATAACTTTCGCTTCCACAACAGCGATTGACAGCTTCAATAGAAAACTTCCAAAAGCAAAGAAGATAAATAACAACAAAATCACAAGTCCTAAGTGTTACCTGACCAATCTTGTAAGAAACTGATTGATATAAGGTGTCATCCCATGACACCTCCCACTGTTGAATCAATGCAGGAACTCCATCAACCTTTGAAAGAAGCAGCAGTTAGCTGCTGAACTTGATGAAAAATCGTACAAAAGCAGAATTACACCTACCTATTGCAGAAAGAATCAGAATCTTGCTTTAGGTTGTAAAGCACATAATACATTACAAGCTCTCAAAATCCCAAATCCAAACTGAAGTGAGTCCTCTATGTACAGAATGTAAAATCAACGTACTAAACTATAGAGAAAGACAAATGTGTTATAACCAACCGTGATGGTAGTGAGCTAATTCATACCTCTCTCCTCTTGCAAGGACGCTCTTAATAGTTTTATGTTGTTAAAATATTCAAATTTAAATAATTCAAATTAGCAACATGTTACTCTCAGTCCCATAAAACAATGGTGAGATAGTGGTAGTCAGTAGATGGTATTATCAATTCACACATGGTCCTCCTTCTCCAGTAGCATAAACAGCGACAGAACCTACACCAATACAGGGCAGTAAACTAAGCACCATGACATTGGAGTAAAGCATCAACTTGTTTGCCAGATGCACTGTTGCATTCTAGAAATTTGTACTTTGGAGGTGCACAACAAATATGTACATTTCCTTCTTCTTCTTCTTTCCTTTTTCAGACCAACATTCAACTTTAGAACAAACTAAAAGAATGGTCTAGGTACAAACAAACAAAACAAAAAGGTCTGAACATTCCAGTACACTAACACACCAAGCAAAGCAAAAGCAAGGAAGCTAGAAAATGGCAAAAACTTTTAGCAGCAAAACTTCCAGCTCAATAAAAAGGGTTGGAATCAGACGCCCATCCCAACATGCTACAAACATTTGGTAGCACCCCTGCTACCTTAAAAATGATTTGAAACATCGAAGGGGAAAGAAAATTCATTGGTAGGCTGGATACTCGGGCTGAAACATGAGGAAAACGCTACCTTGTAAAAAATCTAAAAAAGTTGCCAAACAATGGCACAAACTGAAACCATTTCGGTCAATTACTATTCACTTCAATGTAATTGTCGGATTATTACCAGTGACTTTAACTCAGGTGAAAGCTCTGGGCTATTAGGTTGTGACAATTCTGTTACGGAAAACGAATCTAATACATTTTGCTGTTCTTGCTCTTTCCCTTTACTTTTTCGCACCTGAATGTTCTTTTGCCTGGTGATTTCCTTCTGCTTTAGTTCTTATCTAATCATCGCAACTGGCATTGAAGCCGGATTCCTCTGAGTCCTGACGAATTGGTATCAGAGCAGGTTCTGTGATCAAGCAGAAGGGGTGCAATTTTGAGTGGTGAAGGTTGGGAAACTTGTTTTTCCTGCTAAAATTCCTGAGCCATATCAAGGCGTGAGAATTTCATCAGTAGAGTAAGGATTGGAAGTGGATATGCCTAAGGTAGGAAAAGTATCAGACGAGGATTTGGTGGGTGAAGTAGAGAACTTAAAAACTGAGATGTTCCATCTTCACCAACAACTGGAAGAGAGTTCTATTGCAGCCAAGGAGCAAATGGAAGGATTCCAGCGGCAGGTAACGGGAAACTCCTCAAAAAATGATCAGATGATGGAGATGCTAAACTCGTTGGTGGATAAAATGGAGCAAAAAGAGGTAACTAGTACTTTGGCAATGATGCATAATGACACAGGTCAAGGTATTCCTCAACGTTAGCTAATGGGACTTTTAGTGCACAGTTCATTATCTACCAGTGCATGTAACATCCTCGTTTTCAGCGTTCAGGAAAAATCTAATTCAAATTAATTAAATTTAAAATTTGGATTTTCATTTGTGTTTAATTTATCTTGGCATCCTTATCCATCCCAAAATCAGACTTCAATTCTCCTCCGCCCGAAAAATCAAATTTCCAGATTCTCGCCAGTACCCGAAATTTCACCCGAGTCCGAAAATGCTCCGAAAATCCCGAAACCTTTTGCATTAGGTCCCAAATATTCTAAAAGCATTTTGGGATTTTTCCCAAGATTTTTGAAGGCTTTCTGGTATTTTATCTAGCGCGGCTTTTGTTTAATACCCGCTATTCGCTCCAGAATATTCACATCTCCAAATTTCATTCAAATTCGGCGAAACCAATTTTATTGGGTTCCAAATATTCCCTAATGGTTCTAGGAATTTTTCCGGAATTTTTAGACCATTTTTACTAATTTTTCACTAGGGTGTCACTTTCGCGTAATTCTCGGCCAATGAGGAAGTGCCACGTGGTGGTTACTATTCATGCTTCTTCAACCTACCGGAGCCACTCTGATGAGAAGAACAGTAAGCTCTCATTTATGCATTCCTTCCATTCAATCACCCATAACTTTCCAATCAATGCTCCAAATCGCGAACGGCCGGATCCGTTGGATTCGCAGCGACGAAACCTTTCCATTCCCCACGATCTTCAGCCCTAATTTGCACCAGAGACAAGTCAATCTACCAAAAACCAAAATCTCTTTAATTGCTCATAACTCGGCCGTTTCTTCTTTAAATCGCGCAATTCCACATCTCAAGTCTTCGTATTAGAGTCCCCTTCCCGGTGGTACACTCATCCTCTGCATCTCTAACTCATTTGTCTGCTAGATCGGGAAAACCGACGCGGAGACGTCGTTTTCGTGTTCTTCGTGTTTATCATCATATCTTCCTCTCCGGTGAGCCAATCTCAATTCCGGTTGTTTCCTTGAGTGCGTATGGATGTATAGAGCTTAACTTCTCAACCAATTTTAGGTTTCATCAAGAGTTGTCGACGAATTTCGAGTTTGAATTGTTTCGGCCGAGCCACCGTTCTTCATCAAATTCATCGTCTTCGGTGAGATTTGATTCGATTCTTTGCTATCCTTGGTTCCCCTAGATGCACTCTAGATTATCCATCAATCAATTTGGGAAACCATGTCCAAATTTCCACGAAATTTCACAATTTTTGGAAAAATGGGACTTCTCTGTTTTTGGCCTTCCGGCCGCATGGCTCCCCGCCGGCTTGCCGTCGCCCGGCCGGCGGCGTGCCCGCCGGCACCGCTGCCCCAGCGCGCCAGCGCTGTCGCGCCGCTTGGCCGCCTCGTGCCGCTGGCCGCCGGGCGCCTCGGGCACCCGTGCCGCCAAGCCGCCGACCGGCCTCCCCACGTCGCGCCGCCGCTCGACCCGCCACCTTGCCGCTGCGTGGTTCCCACGCCGCCGCCCCACGCCACCCCATGACGCCGCTGTGCCGCCCCGCCGCCGCCCGCCGTTGCCCCCTCGCCGGCGCCCATGAGGAGCATGAGCTCCTCTGTTTTCCCATGGCCATGGCCAAAGCAATGAAGAAGAAGGCTTGGGTCTATGACAGGGGGTCCCACAAGCCATAGACTCATCTCCATCCAAAAATCAGAAAAATCAGCCAAAAAGAAGATTCCGAGGAATATTCCTCGATTTCGTATTTTCCTGATTTTCCAAACTTCGAATGCTCATAACTTTTCCGTCCGAACTCCGATGGACTCCGTTTAAATTCCTAAATTCATCAAAATTCAAGATCTACCTGCCAGTATAAGTTTTGTAATTTTTGGATTTTATTTATTTTATTGTTATTTATTTGTTGTACCGTTTTGCGCATAGCCGAGGATCCCGCCGAGTCCGCCGACCCCGCCGCCGGACTTCAAGAGTTTGACATCCTCGCTACGACCGAAGGCAAGTCCCTTGAAGCATCTTGATCCTATGTTTGCAAATGACTTACAATGCTTTATAAACATACATCACTATCTTTATCATCGTATGTCAAATATAAATGATTAGTTAACCCCAATTGCGATTACCTCCTTAATTATTGTTATCCATGCTTAATTGTAACCCTAGGACCCTTTGCTATGTCATGTATATCTTATAATGTGACTTTTGTTGGTTAGAACGGTAGAGATGCTTAGTACCCGAATTGATGAAAATGACCCATGGGTGGGATTATACAAAAGTTGTGATTTAAATTGTGATTTGGGAATAATTCCAAAGTATTTGGTACTGTTTTTCCAAAATAAAAAGAAAAAGGAAAACGGATTTGGACTTGGGCGGATTGGAATGTCGGGTGGGTGCGGATTGAGCACTAGTTTCCAATGCGCAAGTACCGCCCCAAGTCAACTAAGGACCGACGCTTATGACTGTCCATTATAAGCATAACCGTACTACCACATGTCTAACATGGTACGACCTGGCTAAATAATTTGTAGAAACCTAACTTAGACTTGCTAGTTGGTGGAATGTGGGTGCTGGATAGAGGCAAGTTGTACTCCCCACACGGCGCAAGAGGGGGCTTCTGTACTGGGTGGATAGAACCCTAACAACGGTGAAACCTCAGCGAGTGGGTCTGGTTAGGCGTATACATTGTAAAGGCCTTGTCATGATATCCCTGCTGGCACACCTAAGAAAGTGTGTTAATTGTACATGGCACTAAGGGAATATCATGTCTTGTGGGTAAAGCTGTACACCTCTGCAAAGTTAAAACTATTTGAATAGCCATGCCTACGGTCAAGGGCAAAGCAAAGAATACTTTCATACTGGTAGACATTGGTTTTGGTTTTAAAAATAAATGATGTTTTGGGATTCGGGAGTGGTTAGAACTCTCGGATGTTTAATTGGCGGATTGAGCCAACCAGGCAGATGGAACCTGTTTTTATGTCATGACGGATAGACATGTGTGGATATCTTGATCTTTTAAATTGTGGCGAATAGATCCCTTATACTAGTGATGGTGGATAGAACCCTCACTGAAATATTACATAATTCAATTGTTGAAAAGAATTGCTAAAATATGCTTGATGAAACTTATTAACAAGTATGTTTTGATGGAACTTGGCTTTATGCAAAAGAACCATATTAAGCCTTCCTTGGAAAGCCCCACATGTGCATAACTGAGTACTTTTGTACTCACGTGCTACATAAACTATTGTCATCAAAGAACTACCAGGACGCCGTTGAAGACGGTGAGTTCTACGCTGAGGAGTTCGAGGAAGATCGCCAGGAGAACTAGTCGCGTGTCTTGTCGTCGCCTGTGGTGTTCTTGGGTTTCGCTTTTTGGTCGTTTTGTTTCCGCTGCTGTGACTCTGGTCGTGTGACCGAGTGTTGTAATAAGTAGCCCTATGGCTAATACTTTATAATTATGTTACAATTTCGTTATGTTCGGCAATGATGTATCACTGTTGACTATGTGTACTAGCTACTGATCTGGGACTAGTACAGAAATACACATGAGATTTCGGATAGTCGACCCAGGGTCTCACAGTGCAGCGACCAATTTTCAATCCCTCTTATCAGCCTCCACCCTACTCAGGCTATCGGAGTGGTCAAATCAACTGAATGATGACAGAAACCATCATACTAGTAGTTTCAGTACAGGGCCGAAGGTAGAGTTCCCAAAATTTGACGGTAGTAATCCGGAGGCATGGATTAGAAAAGCCGAGGTTGTTTGAACTAGAAAACGCCGGAAGGGCGTAAGGTAGCGATAAGCGTAAGTATATATGACTAGAAGGGTTGATCAATGGATTAGCGACAATCGAATTGACACTAGTGTTATTTCTTGGCCCCAATTTTGTAGTATGGTTTGTCACCGATTTCTTTCTTTGAGACAAGGGTGGAAATCATCGAAAATTTTAGAGGATCGATGCAAATGGGAATCAGGAAGTTTACATCAACAAATGGGAATAGTGGATGGACTCCTGGGAACCAATCAAGAACAATTATACAAGGTGGTTCAGAACATAAGAGTGAAGTAGCTACAAAGAAAAGTGTTATCGATCGATTCGAGTCAAATAACAATGCTAAGTGGACTGGAGGCAAATGCTTCAAGTGCCAAGAACCTTGGGTACCTGGACATAGTAAGGTTTGCAAATTCCACAAACAGATTCATTTAATCAGCATCGAGGATGAAGATGAGGCAAAAGAACGGAACCCTGAAGGTGATTTTAGTACACCTCCTAGAAGTCCCACACATAAGAAAACTGATGAAGAATTGTTACAATTGTCAGTGCATGCAGAATGTGTACAAGTTCTTGCATTACTACGTTTACGTTGAAGGTATACATTGGAAAGATTGGTGCTATAGCCCTTGTGGACAGTGGTAGTACTGCCACTTTCATTTCTCTAGAATTGGCAGTAAGAACAAATTGTGAAATCAGCAACCAACCTTCAGAACAAGTGGCAGTAGCTAATGGTACAAAGATTGATGTAACACTGGGTGTCCCGATCTTTCGATGAGAATGATAACCTTCGATTTGGGTGGAGACGACTTTGACGATCCGACTACAACGTACAACGACGATGCGCCTTAGCAATCGCTAAACCAACTCCAGAGGGTTATTGACCTTGCCGTGGGCACGATCAACCTGATCACGAAGATCAATTCCTGCAAGCAATCGAAGAACAAGCAAGAACAAGGCAAAAGCAATCTAAAATTGCAAATATAGATGAAGTATTGAAAAGTTGGGGTTCCGATACAAGGAGCTTGTTAGGCGGCCGTTGAGCACGTCTAAAAGACTCAAAATAGTAACAAAAGGCTAAACTATCAAATAACCAAAACCCAAGTTATTTTGGGGGACTACCTAGCTATATATAGGAAAAATAGGAGGCCAAAACAGTGCTAGGGGCGTCCAAAACACATCCATGGCCGAGTAGGACTCCTATTCCTAGTTTGACTCAGATTTGGAAAGATGACCGAAATTGTTTTGCAGATTCCCGTTGACTCGTAAGGAATTTGGACATGGGGCTAGATCCATTTGAAAGAGGACGACGAAACCTTTCAAACCAGCACTCATAGACCCCAAACACACTTGTGGATTAAAAGTTATGGTCATTTTAAGTTGGTGCTGTCCAGGAGGCCGAATCCGAGTTGAACTTGTGCACCGGAAGAATTGGCTTCATGCTTGATGTTTGGGAGTCCTTCTCCTTGGTTCCTAAGGACAATAAAATCATCACAAGTATTAAATAGCATTCCATTCATTAGATTATTTGTGTGCAACCCAAGGAACGCATTCACCTGGCAATTGAATTGACGTGCGCGAGCTTGAGTAATTGGCCCTTGTATTACATTGTTGGTTTCAATTGGGTTTGTATACATGGCCGTATCTATGGTAGTGATGTCCTCATCATCCTCCCCTTCTTGCATTTGAGTCGTCCTTGACTCAAGTTCATCATCTTCTCCCAAGTATGGCTTTAGATCTGATAATTGAGTTGACGAGCTCGAGCTCAAGTCAATGGTCCTTGAACCGACAAAGATGTAGAAGGATGGCCAAGGTGGGGGTCGATAAAGCCATGCAGATGGAGCCATCGTAGTAGATGTATACGAAGTAGAGGATGCCGTGAAGTGTCGCCAACTTAATGGTCCTGGCCAAGGTGGGGGTCGATGAAACCATGCGGTTGATATAATTGCAGCAACACTTGGTGATGACCATATGTATGCAGTGTTAGTTCTGTCCATGATGAGCATAGTCTCATCATCCTCCCTTTCTTGAAGTGGAGTCGTCCTCGACTCCATCATATTGTCCTGCGAAATGTTAGTAATGACAGGAAACAAAGCAATATGTACATTTGCAATGAAATCAATGGATCGAGAATTTCTATCAACTGTATCCTCCCTTTCTTGAAAACTATCATGTGACTTGTGAATGGAACAAAATGTACTTGGTCTGACATGATTAGTGATATGGCAATTATTAAATTGATGACATTGTTGCATTGCAAACGGAGGTTTAAAATCTGAGCAAATGTAAACTCGATGTGCTTTATACTCTCCTTTCTCACTATTTTTGCCAATAACATAAAAGATATTTCGCGATAACCATGACAAATCAGAATGTACAAAAAGGCTCTCCTCTAAATAATTCAGATCACACGGAACATCAAATTCAATGTAGCCTAATGTATGTAAAGAAGACATCAATTTCAACTCATCATTTTCGTTTGTGATGTGAATGACATGTTTATTTTCAGCATAAGTGTCTAGTGTGTTAACAAAAGTGACATGTCCATTTTCTAGTTGTGTCATGGATATAAGTGAAGTATTATCACACAACTCTTCTTTATCACAAGAAATAGCAAGCAAATCATCTTGTAATAAAGCAAATTCAGCAATTGGTTCCACTATTAGTTGCTCTATGATAGCATGATTTGTGGATAGTTTTAGCTCTTCAAAATTATTTTCTCCATGTGTAAAGTCCATACCTGTTACATTACCTTGTAAGTTCTCGTCAGCTGTTGTAGGTGTTTCTTCAACTATTATCTCTTCACATATACATGGGGTAGTACTGATCGTTTCTTTCTCCATATGCTCTTCTGCATCATTCTCTCGATGGTGCTCACTTTTCTGCAAAATGTTAGCTACAAAAGAAGGTGCAACAATGGGCGCCTCAAATGAAGCTAATGGAAAGTCAAAGACCACACCGTACATTCCGAGCATCTAGAGCCCTATTTCCATGGGACAAGATGATAACGGAAGGAGTATCTCTATATCTGGATGGACTCGATCGTACTCCCGGGACGAGGAGATTAGCTCGAGTACGCCAGATAACAAAGAAGGTTAGTTACCCTACGTGGATCCCGGAAACGAAGATCCCCTAATCAGGTACGACTGGAAGTCCTTATCCGGCGACATCTCCAGAAGATGGTGAGCCCAGCTATAAAAACAGAGGGAGGAGCACGAAGAAAAGGGACCCCGAATAGATGGAGCGAAGAGGAACCTAAGCAAAAGACGAGACACAGACAGAGGAGAGCACCTGCTAGGCCATAGTCAAGAGATTAAATCTAGTATTGTTCCCCGTCCTAATTGTAACCAAAGTTAGACCCCCTTTGATCTGTACTCCACTTTCGTCGATCTGATAGTGCAAACCACAGGAGTAGGGTATTACTCGATTGCGAGGCCCGAACCTGTCTAAATTATGCATTGCCTATTATATTGATCGTGAAATCTTCGAAGGTACCCGTTTACAAATTTACCGTCGAGTTCTTAACCTTCGACAGAGCGTCTGGTTCTGGAATGCGATGCAAGCAATCTTCGTGATTCGCTAATTAAACGAGTTGATACTGGTCACAATGGAGTTACATTTAGGGAATAAAATATCATTATGTCAAAAATAAACTTGCATGTATTAGACTACAACAAAAAAAAAAAAGATGTAGGAGGAACCACATCTATGTGGGATTGTGGGTGGTAAAGTTGTCGATCAGAAAAGATTGGGAACTAGCCTAGCTCCAGTAAGTTCTCGGCGTATTCGCTCGACAAATGCAGCTCGTTCTCATGTCTTACTCAAGTTCATTTCAGCACGTCTTCAATCCTACAGATACCGATCAGCCTGAAAGCAGAATCCATGCGCTTATTTCTCAGAAAGCCGTACAACTCAGCGAAATTTTGGTCCAAAATTATCCTTCCTTGCCATTACTTCTTAACAGCTCATTGAAAAAAAGAACATATACCAGAAATAATTCCAGAAATTCAAATAAATCAAGAAAACAAATAGCAAAATGCTTAGAAAAATTCCACAAAAATTCTAAAAAATACTTTGAGATATTTTGGACTCAAATAAAATATTTCCAACAAAACTTTATCTGAAATTTTTAAATATTTAAATAATTCAAGAGAGGGTTTAATTAAAATTAAATCCAAATAAATTCCAGAAAATTCCAATAATTCAAATAACTCAAATAATTGAATAAAAGCACAAATTTAGGATGTTACACTAGCGAGGAGATCAGGAGACGGCCAGACGAGCATTTTGCGATCCTAGTTATTTGTAAGTTATTTTCACAAGCTTGTTATTTGTTAACAATCACTGGCCGCATATTCCATGCCTGCCTAGTTTTTATTCAGTTCAATGACTTCAATCTTACAGAATAAACTTAGAATAAGATAATCTTGTATATTGTGATTTGATCCTCAATTATCATATTGAACCATCAATTTGTATGTTATAAACTGATAGAGCGTGGGGATATTGAATGTCAGTGCACTGCTCACGTATTTCTACAAGCCACTATATTATTTTCTGGATATATTTCATGAAATCCACTATGGCCTATGGTATATATATTTCTGTATATGGAGATTAATTATTTTCTTATTAAAACCCTAGTTGGCTAAACAATAGTGGATTCTTGATGAACAGATTACAGATTGATAAATTGATTGGCTAAACAATAGTGGATTCTTTCAATAAAGAGATTCTTTAAACCCTTGTCAACATCAAGACCGTTAGAGGAGACTAAGGAGTCACCATCTCAACCTAGAGATTTGGATCCTTTTGCCACACAAAAGAAAGCTCGTATTAATGTTGAATTGAGCCCAAGTGACATTGTTGCCGATCCAGGATTGCGCAAGCCAATTGAACAATACGAGTCCAAAATTAGAGATGATGTGAGAATGTCATACTTATTAAAAGGTCCATGCCAACCAGTCGGTCATAATTTTCTCAGTAAACAGCAGGGAAATATTTCAAGAAGCTTCCAAAAGACATAGTTTAATGATTTTGATTGGCTAGAGTATAGCATAGAAAAAGATGTGGTATTTTGCTTTTACTGTTATCTTTTCAAACAACTGGGGTTTGATTGTTTTGCAAATGATGTGTTCACAAAGGATGGTTTTTCCAATTGGAAGAAGACGAAAGAATCATTTCGTAAACATGTTGGTGGAGTCAATAATTCTCATAATAACGCAAGAGGCTTATATGAGGCTTTCAAAAATCAAGAGCAAAGTATTCGACAAGTGATAGAAACTTGCACAAATGATATGCGAGTTCAATATAGAGCTCGTTTAACTGCTGTTACAAAGGTTGTTCGGTTTCTTTTGTCACAAGGTCTTGCTTTTCGTGGACATGATGAATCATTTAGTTCATCAAATGAAGGTAGCTTTAAGGAACTGTTAGAATGGTATAAAAATGAGGTTACAGAGGTTTGCCATGCAATTGATAATGCTCCAGCAAATAATTTGATGACTTCACCACCAATTCAAAAGGACCTAGTAAAATCATGTGCTGATGAGGTGACAAAGGTCATTATGGATGAAATTGGGGATAGTTGTTTCTCTTTATTGGTTGATGAGTCATGAGATGTATCAATTAAAGAACAAATGACCGTGATTTTGAGGTTAGTTTATCAATAATGTTAGTTATTTTGTTACTATTAAGTGTTAAGTATATAAGATTTTCATTCTTATTTTTTTCCTATAGGTTTGTTAACAAGCGAGGTCAAGTAATTGAAAGATTTATTGCTGCTGAGCATGTTACAGATACATCTTCTGCTTCACTGAAAACAGCTTTTGACTTGTTATTTGCTCGCTTTGGTTTGTCTCTGTCTAAACTCAGAGGACAAGGCAACGATGGTGCATCGAACATGCGAGGTCAATTTAATGGTTTAAAGGCACTAATTTCAAATGAGAACCCGCATGCTCACCTGGTTTATCCATTGGTCTATAGACTGATTGAATTGGCACTAATTTTACCTGTGGGAATAGCTACAGTTGAAAGAGCTTTCTCGGCAATGAAGATTATTAAGACAGATTTGCGCAATAAGATACGTGATGACTGGTTGAATAATCTTATGGTATGCTACATTGAGCGAGACGTATTTGCAAAGATAGACATGGAAGATATCTTATAACGTTTTCAGAACATGAAAACTCGTAAATATCAACTGTCAACTCTTTTGAAGCAATGAATGGTACATTTTTCTCCTTTCATAATTATACTTATATTGTATACAATTTAAATTTTAACTATTTTACAATATATCGATAGTCATAGTAGTTAATTTTGAATGTCTCTTTTTTAAATCCCCCTCTTTAGAACTTTCTTGCTCCTCCACTGTTTATGGTGCAGCGCATTTTAGATCATATCAAGTAGTTAGAGAAGCTTATGTATGTAGTTATCCTTGTGATACTTTTGGCTGCAATTGTGAACTAGTTCGTGCTGTGTGCGTCACATATGTTTACTTCTTTTTCTATGTCATGCAATGCTGGTTCCATATGTGTCATCTATCTTCTCTCATTCTCTGTACGTTTTTTGTGCAACTTTCTGATTATCACACTACGTAAATAGTATGTCTAAAAATGTGCAACCTCATGAATATCACTACGCAACAAATTCTTAACGGGTTACGCAAACCATCCGGGAACCCGAGTGGTATTAACATAGAGGACACCGGGAATCGGGATGACATGCCCATATGGGAGGGCAAAAATCCACATAAGGACCAAAAAGTTCGGTCTTATACCTCTGAGACGTATGGCATAGGCCACCCAATCTAGATTAATAAAATTAAGACATTAATAAGGGTGTTTGCATGAATGGTACTTAGCCCTAAGTACCATTTGCATAAGAAATGATTTACACTGGTTGGATTTGCTTACTAAGGTTATTGGATGCATCTACGTGCGTTTCACAATGATCCTTATGACTTAAATACTTTAGCTAAAGTTTTTCTAGGCTTAACAATTCATAACATGAGTTGTTGTCGACTATAATACTTAGGGTTATTGCACTCTACAATTTAGATGCAGAGCGAGGTGTAAATTGAATATTTTTCCATAATATGTTAGTCCATATATCAAAGAGCAGATCTGGTCCATTCTTCCTAAAAAATACATTTAAACATGATATTTTACGGGCTGCCGAAAAGGCTTAAGCGTTTCTAGTATTGAAACTTTGTCTTTTAACAAAATAATACATATGATGGCTAAACTTAAATATTTTTTTTTGTATATTTGGGATCATTGTGACCCTAGGAACACAACAAAACTGGTTTTACCAAATTTCATGTTCATGTTATCTATATTTTAACTAGTTCATGTTGCATGCACGAGAGGCTTCTTATAGTCATTTGGTTTATTTAATGATTTAACAACAATAATTTAAATTTAAATTTTTTGGTTGGCAATAATAATTTTATACAATACTACATGAATTATCACTGATAAATATGATTTTTTTCTTAGTTTATTGCACCTATATTCATTCGAATTAGCGACAGGATCGTATGTCCATTTGAAATAGCGACAGAGAGTTAGCTCTGCTCTCTGTCGCCAGTCGCCAATTGAAATGGACACAGGAGGCTTCTTATAGTCATTTCACCAGGGAAAACAAGTATGGACCTTGAGTTCTCTACAAACTTCACTCAACGTTTTTGTGCCTTTTTTGTGTTGGGTGGCTTTGGTAATCTCTTAATCAAATAAGGACGGAGGCGGAGGCGGCGTGGCGACGGAGGACGCAGGCGCAGCTGCCAGCTGCGGGATCGGGATGACCTAGCGGCTAGCGCTGAATGGGCGAATGGGGAGGGACTCGGCAGTGGGATGACATAGCGCCGAGCCGCCGAATCAAGATGACAATAGCCCACAGGCCACAGTCGAGTTGAGCTGCGAATGTGATGTTCGGATACTGCCGGATAACAATTGGAAATATCCGAAAAAAATTATGGATATATCCGAATCCGACGGATATTTTTATTCCGTATCCGTATCCGAAAAAAATTATCCGAATCCGTATCTGAAATCCGAAAAAACCTCTGGATATCCGAAATCACTATGTGGATAAGATCCGAATTTATACGGATGGACGGTCGGTTAGGAATTATCCGCTCCGTTTACACGCTAGGGATAAGGCGTCAAGGTTTTAAATCTCGTTTTGGGTCAAATCTCGGAGGTACCCGAAATCCGAAATTTCGGCGAGATTCGAAAATTTCGGACAAAATTCGGACGAAATGCAAAAAACAAATTTCAAATCCTGTTTTTTTCAACCGGGAAATCCGAGATCTCGGCCGAAATCACCGAGATCTCGGTCCAAATTAAACCATCTGAAAAATGGTCCAAAACACGTCAAAAAATTTTGAAAATTTTTTTGGATGGTCCTAAGACATCACTAGTGTTTCCATAAAAATTTGAGATGATGATCAAGCATGAGGAATTTTGAAAAAAATCTAACAGTGATAAGTCGTCATAAAAACCATATGTAAAATCAGTTTTTGATTTTTCAAATGTAACAAATGAACTTCAAGTTGTAGCAGAAGACATTGTCTCCTATGCTGAATAACTGGGAGTGAAGTACTCTGAACCCATGAGCAAAAGGGGGAAGGTACCCTTGTATAGTCCAATTCAAAATGAGATGATAAAAGACTCTTTAATCCCCCTTAAGCAAGTAAGGCTAGTTGGTTTAGTTGGTTACTGGAGCTGGGTTAGTCCTCAGGGCAGAGCTCAGGTCATGGGTTCGAGCTACAATCCGGTAAAAATTAATTAAATCCGGTTCAAAATGATGCATTTTCGTTCAAATTTGGTGAGATTTTGTCCGGATTTAGCGATATCTCGCCGAAAAAACCGAGTTGACTGAAGCAATTCAAATTTTTTTGTCCGACCGGGATTTCAAATTTCGCCCACAGCCGAAAAAACCGAAATCCCGGCGAAATTTTGACCCTTGTAAGAGCATCTCTAACAGTTCCTAATATCCATTCCCTAAACTTAATTTTGGGCTTGATTGGAAAATTAAGTACTCCAACAGTTCCTTATTCCATCTCCCAATATTTTCGCACTCCCAATATAGGGCCCTGGCGACCGCATATTTTTGCCCAGCCGCCGCGCTCCCAATTGCCGAATCGCGCCCTTCCGCGGCAAAATCGCGGGCACTCTTCCTCCGCGCCATCGCCCGCCGCTGCCTCCTCTCCTCCCAGCGCCGCCTCGTCCTCTCCGCCTATTCCTCTCGGACGACGCTGCCGCTACGACGCCGCCTATTCCTCTCGGACGCCGCCGCCGCCTGGCCCTCTCCGCTCGCTGCCACTATCCCTTTCCGCCCGACGCCGCCGCTATGTCGCCCTCTCCGTCCGACGCCGCCTCGTCCTCTCCGCTGTGGACAAGAGCTTCCAATCTCCTTTGCGTACGGCACTATGACTGTTGGTGTTTGGTTGATTGCGTGTTGAGCTAGATGCATATGGTATTTGGACGCTACAGTGGAAGCAGAAGAAGCTCTGGATTCCACCCAGTCCAAGTCAAAACCGGGATTCACGTGAGGGCTCTGGACTCTACGCTGGTTAGTTTTGTATACATGCAAGCACACAGAATATAAGTCGCTGGTTTCTTTTGTATACATGCAAGCACACAGAATATAAGTCGGACACGACTCATATGTCCTCTCGGAAACGGCGCGCACCAACAGAAAATTCAAAACGGATACAACCGAATCCAAGTCAACATATTTTGGGGAAAATAATTGGGAACTGTTGGAGTATATCCTTTTTTCCAGACCCAAAAACAATTGGCAAGCTCCCAATCTAGAATAATTGGGAATCAAATTATTGAAAACTGTTGAGATCCTCTAAGGCGTAACGGTGTTTTCCGTTTCATTGTGGGAACGCAGCAGGAATCCGTTCAGATGCTAGTCCGCGGGACGGTCACTTAGTTGGGCGTAAGATTCAGGCTGGACGTGGCCCGTTACCAGACCTAACTATAAATACTATTCAACACAGCCGCACTCTCCTCGGTCCCTCCCCCTCCCCAAATCTTCAACACAGCCGCACTCTTCTCGGTCCCCTCCCCCTCCCCAAATCTTCCGCCGCCGCCGTGCCTCCTCCCTACGCTACCACGGCCTGCCCACTGTCGCCTGCCGCCTGCCAGCAACTCCAAGGTGATGGATGCCTACTGGTTTGATGGATGCCATTCCATTACTTCAGTAGATTTTGCTTTGTTTATCCTTTGTGATTGTTCTTAGGTTTTTGCCTCGCCGAGTTGCGCTCCCTCCCGAGAGTTCAAACCACCGCTGCGAGCGTCATGGCCCGCACGAAGCACCGGGCCGTGTGGAAATCGAAGCCGCAGCCCAAGAAGCGGCTACGGTTAGGGCGCTCGCCTCGCCGGAGCGAGCCGCAGCAGCATTCAGGTGAGTCCCCCCTGTTGGACTTGCCGGCGAAGCTACCACCGCTGGAACCAGGCACGGTAGCGTTGCGGGAGATCACGAGGTTCCAGAAATCCACCCAACCGCTTATCCCACGTGCGCCCTTCACCCGCCTGGTGGGTACCTTTGGCTTGTCTTCTTATGTGGAATATTTGCAGTGCAGACATGTGATTGAAGCTTTTCCTGCTGATAATTCAGGTTCGGGAGATCACTGACTTCTCAGAGGATGCGTTGCGCTGGAGTCCTGAAGCGCTCGTGGCATTGCAAGAGGTCAGTGCTATAACCTATCTTGTGTTGCTGTACTGGATGGCTTGATTAGAGAACTCTAATTCAAGATCGGAAAACCGTCAATAATCCTGCCTGTAGTTTTACTAATAAAAAATTGAGTTTACCTCACGCGCCGGTCACAATGGCGATGTTTTGCATCAAACCTGGAAACACATGGATTAATCATCCAAGAATGATATCAGCACCATCTCACAAAGCAAGCCTAGCAATCAAAAGAATAACATGGCGCATGGCGAAGAAACCGAAGTCGTAACCGTCAACGTGTGTGTATATATATTCCTGTAAAAAAATAAATATCTTAAATGCTCCATGCCTATTATACTCTTTTTTGTTGAACTTTTAATTGACCATTTTTTTAGGAATATTGATTGGACAATTTTTGAAAATGTCAACCAACATGCTTTTATGTAATTTACGTGATAAGTGTAAGAGAAAAATTAATACTCATTGTACGGCTTGGTATTATGTTTTGATGATATGTATCACTCTTTTTGAAATCCGTTGCAACGCACGAGCAACTTACTAGTGTTCCTAAATGGTCAAGTATTAATTCAGAATTTCATATTGCTAGATTAATCAGCATTGATGTAAAAGGGGAATGCATTGTCTTGAGTGTAGCTTTTGTTTCTATCAACATGCGCGTTATTGCTGATTGATGACTGAAGTTGAAATGTGGTGACTTAAGAAAGGGGCTCAATTGTATTTGCTTCAAATTTTCGTGTAATTTTTCCTCTCCCTCTGTAGGCAGCTGAGAACCACTTAGTAGGCTTATTCGATGTGGCAAATCTGAATGCCATCCATGCGAAGCGTGTAACCATCAGTAAGTTGTCACTTCTTTTCTTTTCCTTTGCATTATTATGCTAAATGGAAACATGCCACAGTTATAAAAAACATTTCAATTGCAGGAATTTTTTTAAACACTTGTGCTTATAGTTGAGGTGACCAAATTTGATGTTCTTTGAAGTGGCCAAATTTCTAATGACTAATCATAACAAATTTTAATTAGTTTGTGCAAGCTGCGATTCTCAAATATCAAGAGGACCCTTTTTTTTATTATTCTTAACGAACATGTCAAACAAACAGTACATATATTAACAATTATGCCTTGTGAATGGACCAGAATTTGCTAATGCTGAAGAAGTTAGTTCAGCTTCATTTAGATACCAAAGCTGGTTAGTGCAGGAGAAAATTTAAGGATCTAGGTTTGATTTACCTGTTTATTTCGTATCTTAGGGATAGAAACATGGATCAAAGCAGAGAATTTTGAAATGTAAGGTATGCTGCTTTTTATTCTCTTGAAAGCTTCGCAACATCTAGAAGGCATTAGAGGCATCATCTTTCATGTGGTCTGTACCATAACATACAGATGTTTTGACTTTAGGGGTGCATCATATATCTCTCTTAAAATGATGCTCCTGGAATAAAGCAACTGTTTTTTTATCAAATAATTACTTAGAATAAGGTAAAGAAAATGCACTAAACAGTTGAGCCTGTTCCGTTCTCCTGAAATTTTTTTGTTGCTGCAGTGATAAACGACATACAACATGCAAGGCGTATTAGGGTCCGAGTACCGTGGTGATAGACTAATGAAAGATGCGTTTTTGAATCCTGCAATATTATTGGTGAACTCGTCATATTAATTGCATGGAATTTGTTTAGGATGCTGTTCCCAACTGTTAGCTTACCTTAATCTATGTGGCAACTGTTAAGATATATTAGCATGTGCTAATTGTGAGCAAGTTATGGTAGTTATGAGATGGCACCCTTTTGTAACAAGTGCCTTTTAGTAGCACCTTTTCATGTGTATATAAAAGTGGTAATACCCGTGTAATGAAAAACAATTGAGTGAATAGAAACTCTATCTTGTGTTAATCATCTCTAGGCTAATAGTGCTTAATACGTTATCAGCACGCTCTGGGTAAGGATTACTCTCTAGTGCTTTCTGTGCTTTCTGTGCACTGATGGAACTGGTGCTTTCTGTGCTTGTTCCAGTAGTGGTATTCTGAACTAGCGCCTTGCTCTCCCATAGGCCATAGATGAGAACTACCTCCCAGTCTTTTCTTTATCAAAGCAGTCGTACGTGATCATTTGTTGATGTGAGTTTGGTTCAAGTTAAGGCACCATAGAGACGTGTTGAACCCTTTAGTACAATCAAACACTAACTATAAGATTCTCCAACGTGGTATACATTGGAAAATTATATTGGAGTTTATGATTTGTAGCGAGGTTTTATGTTTGAGAGCATAAATCTGCTGAGAACGTAAACACCGCCTTTTTCAATCAAGCATCGTTTGCCGTCAACAAGAGCAGCTGGAATCTGGGCATACATGGCATTGCCCTGAGATGACCAGGAAATCAAATACAGTTAGATACTAATCAAGTTAAAGTGGGGATTAACGGTGGAATTGCTGCCAAAGCAGTGCTGTATAGTAGGGGTGAAAACGGATCGGATACGGTCGGATATTGCTGTTTTCGTATCCTAACCCATATTTTTTTTCCGGATTCGGAATCGGATACGGTAAGACCGAATATGGATATTTCGGAGTTTCGGATATGGTAATGTCGGAGCGGATACATACCGGATTCGGTTCGGAAACGGATAATACAAACGGATACATACTTGTTGAAACATTTGACAAGCAATAAATTCATATATATTACATAAATTTGACAACTCACACAACACAAGTATAACAAAGTATCAAATTCATACATAACTTGAACAACTAAGTCCCGCTCGCCCAACAGGCCAACACACTGAATTCATGCGGCGGAGGCGGCAGCGGAGGCTCAAGCACTAGGGTTAGTTTCGGGTTGGGGAATCGAATGGGGAGGCAAAGACTGAGGCTTGCGGGAATCGAATGGGAAGCCCTTGACTCTTGACTCTTGACTCTTGACTTGAGTACGGAGTACCCTTGTTTTGTTGATTCGGATATCCGGTCGGATAATATCTGGTTACCATATACCGCAGCTATTCGGTCGGATATCTCGTTCATCAGATCCGTTATCAGATCCGGTAGCAAGTATCCGGTACCGTATCCGAATCCGGCCGGATACGGAATTTTTTTTCCCGGATACGGTTTTTAACGGATTCGGTACCGGATCGGTCGGGATTAACCCGTACCATTTTCACCCCTACTGTATAGTAGTAACTAGAAAGACTTGCGCGCTTCGCCGCGCCGTTAATGATATTGTTTGTGTGATAGAGATCAAGTATGACATGATTTAGAAATGCAAAGATAAACTACATTCGATATCAAGCATGACATGATTTAGAAATGAAAAGATAAACTGCATTCGGTTTAACTGAAGAGTAAAAATGAAGGGTAGATGAAATACATCTATCAAGTATCTAAATCAATGCTTTATATCAGTCCTTGAGGACTTATGCTGCTGCTGTGGTGGCCGTCGTTCTGATGGCGATTTTTTGTCACCAAAGCTGGGCTTCTCCAAATCCAGCTGCAGCTTGAGCTTCTTTGTAGCGAGCTCATCTCTAGCCCTCTGCATCTTCTCGTCTTCCAGATTGATCTCCACCCTTCTCCGAGCTCACTCAGGGAATTGAAATAAGCAACAAAACACTTAGGCTGTGTTTGTTTAGGCTGGTGCTGGAGGAGAAGCTGCTGGAGCTGGAAGAAGCTAGCTGACCTCTGAGCCGGAGGTCGGAGCCGAAGAGACTTGATGAAGGAAATGACAATTTTTTGTAAATAAGATCAAGTTGCAAGGGTACCAGGGAAGTGGGATTTTCAGAAGCTCCAGCCAGCCCGAGAAGCATCGTTTTCCTTGCTTCTCTCGTGTAGTGCAAATTGGGCTGGAGCTTCTCCTCTTCAGCTAGCTGAAAAATTACTGTTTGTTTTGGCTTGTGACTTATAAAGGCCTATAAGCCAAATAAGCCTAAGCAGAAGCCTAAACAAACACAGCCTTAAAACAGTTAGTACTTAGTAGCATGTATGAGGTTTGAGCTTGCCAGCTAACACTAAGTGCTGTCGACTTTCCAATTCCATTAGCTCCAACAAGGCCCAAAACTTGACCAAGTCTCGGGACAGGCAACCTACAATTGCTAAATCAGCAACTCTCCAAAACGGCATCTTCAAGCCAGATTATAACACACACAAATGACAAATAATGCACAACTTTAAACAAACCGAGCTCTTGGATCAAATGAACACACCTGTGCAATTTGAAAGTATTTGGCCCATAGCGATGGGTAGTATCTTTTTCCAGATCTTTTGGAAGGTTGATGATTTCAATGGCATCAAATGGGCATTTCTGCAGCAAGGATAACAGCAGAAGTAAGAAAATTATATTACGGCAGATAGACAAATGATACATTAATATCTGTGGTGACTTACAAGCATACCTTAATGCAAATACCACAACCAATACACAGCTCTTCAGAAATGAACGCAAATTTCGATGCTGGAGTTACTCCAATGCAAAGTTTCCCTATACAACAAACCAGTAAATTATCATAATCCCAACAACAATTCAAGCCAGGAGCACGATAGCATACAACACATTAAGCATCAGGGCTTGGAACATCAGGGGAAGTGTAGAATTGCTGCAAACTATGAGAATAAACACCACAACGGCCGGCAATGCCAAGTCTCGGGACAGCAACCACGGCGGGCAAGGGCAGTACGCCACTAACCGCCTTATCAGCACCCGTACCCTTACCCATACCAGTACCAGTACCCGCCGCCGCCGGCCTCCCCCTTCCTCACGCCGTCGCCCTCCTTGCCTGGGTACTCCCCCGCGCCGCTTCCGCCGCAGCAATTCTACACTGAGTAAATCAGCACGTGAGATGCTAGCGATGCAAGAGGTTTCAGGCAACCAAGAACGAAGAACAGGCAACAGATACAGAACAAAGAAGAAGAAGAAAGCAAAAGGGGAACAAGTTTCTATTCCATTTCTTTTCTGCCTCTTTCCTTAGGACAGACTCCTCTTCTTATATCTCTCTCCCACTCCTCTTACATGTGGGTCCATGGAGGTGTTACATTACCGCCCCCTTGAAATTTTGCTTGTCCCCAAGCAAAAGCATAGCAACCATGTAGCAGAACCAAAAGAAGCATCTGGGGCAGCCTGTATGTCAGCTATCATTCCCTCAAAATCCAACCCAACAGTCTTTGGATCATAATACCTATCGTCAGTATCATAAGGCTGCAATTGCAAAAGGGTTGGGTCCATGATTTCTGATATCTTGTCAGTGAATGCCATCTCATCAAACAAGTGCAGATTCAACCCTTGTCTGAACATATCATCAGTTGGTGTATGTAAAATAGCCTCATAGCGCCTTAAGTACTCAGCTCTGTGCACCTCAGTAGCCTCAAGCAGCTTCCTGAGCAATGCGAACTTATCATCACTTGAATTGTATTTCAATCTGAGGGCATTCCTCTCAGCATCTATATGCTCCAGCCTCCAGCTGTCTTCTGAAAAGATCTAACATGGGACCTGACAAACGAAACATAGCTAGCCTTTTCCATTTCCCAGGACCATAAGGAGGCCATCAAGGAGCCTGACTATCTCAGCCAACTTTGCATCAGGATGGTTACATGCTGCCTGCACCTTTGACTCCATGCTCTGTATTCTATTTGAACATTGCACATCAGCCTCCAGAAAAGTATTCCTTTTGTAATCCCCAAAGGCCTTCCTGAGAGAACTTTGAAGAAGCTTTTCAAATTTCAAACGAGCTGACCCAGCACCGACAGCAGAAGCATAAAAAACACTAACAGCCTTCCTCATTGCATTTTCATGTGCTTCTCTCAAAGCATCCTCTTCTACTGTTTTTCTGCGGTCAAAAGAAGAATTGTAAGCATCAACTGCAGAATCATACGCCCTGCGACATTCTGTTTCCTCCACACTCTGCCATGATGAAGATATTGTTGGGACTGCACCAGTATTAATGGCATCAAGAAATGATTGTGTCAATCCAGCAAGGATGGGGCCTGTCATGGTACTAGCTCCAAGTTGTTTAGGTCTTGTTCGATCAAACAATAGAGATCTGATATATTTGTCTGCCGCCTCCTGGAACTTATCACCTTCCCGGAAATCAAGAGGTATGCGCTTAACAGCAGCGTATCCAGCCATAATTCCAAGTAACATATAAAGGAATATCATCCCTGTCAACAGCATTCCTCTCGATGCAGGAGACAAGAATCCAAAGGCAGCAAAGAAAATGGTGACAATTGCCATACCCAGAATTTGAACCCCATCACCAATCATGACGCAGAGCAGCTTTGATAAGGTTGGCTCTCTGAAGACATCTCCAACGACAAGCTTCCACCCGGAGAGCTCCTCATTCATCTGAGCTTGGGTCTCCTTATCCAACTCCTCATATCTAGTCAAGTCCTTGAGATCACTTCCATTCCTCCAACACTGATATCTTGTACAGAGGCATTTCCCTGGATCCCATGGCCGTTTAAGAGGAACTATCCTTGCTGTTTGAATTAAGTTAGTTGGATTCGCATTATGAACTTCCTTGAATAGAAGAACTCTGCCAACTCCATTGACTCCAACAAAAACAATGAAATATGGCTTCAAGTCACCAATATCCATGACACCTGTTGACAATGGAGAAGCACCTGAAGTCATAAGCCTCACTCTGTCACCTAAGGAAGTGTCTTCTTCTAGGATAAAAGAGCAAGGCCTTGCATTCTTCATCCTTCCTGGTTTTCCATCATTCAGCTCAATCATTCCCAAAACTTCAAAGAACACAACTAGATCACCATCCTGGAACTCCAGACGCTCATCATCAACACAGGAGACAAATGCTGAGTTGTCAACACCGATCGATGCCACAATCCCTGTGTGTGGTTCCTCCTTCCGGTCATCCCAAAACTCCTCACCTTGAGCTAGTTGCTGCAATAGGCCATCATGACGATCAAGGTCAGGTGGTGTCTCCTCATCCCATGCCACATCCTTGAGAGGCATTTCATCGAACACCTCAGACGTCATCTCAATGCTGTTGATGGAAGACCACATCACGTACTGGGTGTCCATCTCCGATCCTTCTTCCATTGTGAGGCGCGCCACAGCCAGCGCCATTGCTTCTAGCTGTTTGGCCATCACTTGTCGATCCATCGCATGTCGCCCGCTTCTTTCGCTGTAATCGCCAACCGAGCCATCAACAGCTTGTTGGTTGGTGTCGATTGCTTCAACTCGAGTGAACAGGAGATCGATGCGTTCCTTGATCGAGGCCAATTCCTGGTCATCGCCCAATAATTTTGGCACATCCTCAATTCCATTCTCCCGAAGTTCGTCCAATTCCATCCTGCCGGAGCCGAGGAGGGCGCGCCTTGAATTCCCAACCGCTGCCTCCGACACGCTATCATCATCTGCCTCTTGTGTGCTCGCCTTTGTCTTGCGTCGGGGTGGAGGAGGCGAGATCCGTAGAGGCCGGCGATAAGGTCCTTCAGATCCGCGGGCCGGCGTTGGAGAAAGCGGGCCGGGGCTCGGCTTGGGTCGTGGCCGTGGGCGACGGATCGGCCGGCCCCTCGTCAGCCTCCTCGTCGTCGGCGCCGAACAGGGAGAGGGGAAGGGGGCCCTGCGACTTCTCCCAGGCGGAGGGCTTGGCCGTCGGAGGCGTGGTGTGTGCCGATCCACCCGGGTTGGATGATCCGAGGGCGCTCGCCACGAAGTCGCCCCAGTCGTCATCGAAGGCGGCGATCTGGGGAGCGGGAGGTGGAGGTTGGGGCGCGGGTGAGGCGACGGCGAAGTCGACGATACCGACGGGATGGCCGTCGGCGGTGGAACAGGAGGCGCGGCGCAGATCCGAAGGACGCGGCGGAGCGGTGGATGTCAGGGCGACGAAGCGGTGGAGCGAAAGGAGGCACGGCGTAGCGCGCCTGACGGAGGAGTGCAACGAGGACGACGCTGAGGCAAAGCGCGAGAACGATGCGTGGTTCTCCATCGGCGATGGCACGGATGGCTCTTCTACCGACTTCACCGAGTTCACCAGGTAGAATCGGGACCGAGACTAGCTTTGATACCAATTGTCACACCCCTTGGCACTGAGTAAATCAGCACGTGAGATGCTAGCGATGCAAGAGGTTTCAGACAACCAAGAACGAAGAACAGGGCAACAGATACAGAACAAAGAAGAAGAAGAAAGCAAAAGGGGAACAAGTTTCTATTCCATTTCTTTTCTGCCTCTTTCCTTAGGACAGACTCCTCTTCTTATATCTCTCTCCCACTCCTCTTACATGTGGGTCCATGGAGGTGTTACATATAGCATACAACACATTAAGCATCAGGGCTTGGAACATCAGGGGAAGTGTAGGCCCAGTTTGTTTCAGCTTCTGGATTATGGATTCTGGATTATGGGAGAAGCTGCTTCTGATTATGGGAGAATCAGGCCGAGTTAACTATGACTTCTAGGTTTCGGACCGAGTTGGCAAGAATCAGCAAGAATCTGTGAGAATCAGGTTTCAGACAGATTCTGATTCTATTCAGAAAACAGCTTCTGATTCTCAGAGAAGCTGTCCAGAATCCTCCCGTTCGGCAAATAATCCGCTTTTTTTTTAAGCAGAAGCTGTTCAGAAGCTGAAACGAACGGGGCCGTAGAATTGCTGCAAACTATGAGAATAAACACCACAACGGCCGGCAATACCAAGTCTCGGGACAGCAACCACGGCGGGCAAGGGCAGTACGCCACTAACCGCCTTATCAGCACCCGTACCCTTACCCATACCAGTACCAGTACCCGCCGCCGCCGGCCTCCCCCTTCCTCACGCCGTCGCCCTCCTTGCCGGGGTACTCCCCCGCGCCGCTTCCGCCGCAGCAATTTGCGCACCACTCCGGCCTTCTCCAGCCCCACCCGTCGCCGCCGCACATGCAGCTCGCGTACCCCTCCTACCCGAGCCCGAACCTCTCCCCTAGCTCCAGCTTCCACCACCAGCCCTCGGCCTCGGCGCCCGAATCCGCCGTACCCTCCGCGCCGTCCTACCCTCACGGCCTCACTGTAGCGCCCCACGCCCCTTGCTCCCTCAGCCCTAGCCATGCTCCGCCATCATGCTCATCGCCCCACTCACCCCACACGCCCATCGCCCCATCGCGAGGCGCCCTCGCCCCCCACACGCCCCTGCACCCGCCCCCCCGACGATCATGCCCGTCGCCCCGCCATCCACCTCTAGATCCGTCGCTCTTCCCGCTCTTGCTCCGCCTCAGCTCCGCGCGCAGCCATCCCCTCCTCCGTTGCCGCTTCCACTGGCCAGATTTGGTCGGCTCCATCCAGATTCGACTAGGTATGCCGCCCCTCACCAACACATGGCCTCACAACCCATGCCCACTTCATCCACAACCACTGCCGCCGGCAAGGAGCAGCTGGGTGTGTCCTCCTCTTCGTCCTCCGATGATGGCGAAGAAGAGAAGGTCGAGGGCTCCAGAAAAATTAACGAGGCCGCCGAGGCTGTGTGGTTGCCAGGAAGGATACGTACCTCTGCACCTATGTTTCTTTTCCAAAATTCATCCATTTTTTATTTATTTCAGAGAAGTCGACAATGCCATGGCTATTCGGTTGCCAGGAAGGATAGGTACCAGCAGCGGCGCCACGGGGCCGATTCCGTCGACGACGGTGATGAGGATGGTGATAGAAGTGATTAGTCCAGTGATTATCCCCAAACCATACTGGTGAAGTGTGATGTGATTCTGCATTTTGGGATAATCACTGTGTTCAAGCAAGTTCAAGAGGTTTGTTTCCCTTGGGACCTCTCATGGAATGATCGTCCAAAACATATAGAAAGATTTGAGTAACCTTTAACAGAGGTTTATATATCATGAAAGTTATTTTTTATGGTGTACTTTCCATTCATCACCAAAAGGATATTTTCTCAAATCAATTAAAAATACATAAAAGAATAGTTATATAGATCTAAGACATTTGTACTACTTAATGTCTTGGATATGTGATACTGCACATGAGCACTGTATATCATATATGTGATACTGCATCTTTTTGTTCTACGATGTCATTCTCTGAAGTTTCATGATGTTCTAATAATAAGTTTGTCTAGGTTCTAATAATAAGTTTGTCTAGGCCTTGATGCTAACAGTTCTCGATGTTATAATATTGGCCTCAAGGTTTGTATAGGAAATGAAGCATTTTGTACCTGTAATCAGGGGAAGAGCATTGTGAGTTTTGCCATTGTGTGTTTCAAGCAAAATATTCATCCTGTTGCTTTTACACACTATATTCCTTCTTGCTATTGCTGCTACTTAATTTGCTTAATTTCCAGTGAGATGCATATGTATGGTGATAAATACAATATAAATATGAGCATGCCTGAATATTGAATTACATTAGATTTACTGTTTATTAAGGGCTATGTTAGAGTGCTGCCTCATATATAATCAATAGGATTGTAAAACCTTCTCAAATGATACTCTTGAACCATTAGCTACAAGTATCAAAGCTTCTCACATGGATACACCTTGAGCTGATTGCGATAAATTTATCTTTTAGTTATATAAACATGCAATCATGCAGTTTTGTTGAGTGTACAGTTCTATTTTTTGGAATTTTTCAGTTTGAAATTTTCAGGAAGCTTACTTAAGATGTATGTCAGCATGCTTAGCAGCAGGTACGTCAAGAAAAACATCTACTGATGCACTTATTTTTAGTGTTTCTGTAGCTAATGTACTATGATGGAGCAGATGGAATCGTGATTAACATGGTGGTTGGTGGTGACGTAGCTACTCTCAAGGGTCTAGAAGAAACCAGTGGTCTGCTCATTGCAGAGATGCCAATACATGTAAGATACACTATCTTTCTTTTTACTAATCATAATATAATATGCTCTCGTGGCCTATAAACCAAAAATATTTGCAATGCAGGTTTCTGAGATACTAGTCTCAATTATACCACATTTCAGATGTTACGATTATACTTCAGCACTAACTAGAGGTTCTACTTGTGCTACTTTAATTAGTGGATTGTTTATTTGCTTCCCTCTGGATTGGTCTTAAAATTAGGTTTCAGAAAGAATTAGATTGATGTTCACTGCTTCTATTTTGCTGAGAAATGAAAGAATTTAGTCCAATTAAGAGGGCCTTCTAATGTGTCGATAGTTTTACTTCATGCATCATTCCTATGTTAATGTCCACTATTAATGGAACCACAATTTTCAGATTTAAGGTGGATGATTGATGCTTTGATTTACAAAGTCAAATCAAGTAGGTCATAGTTTTTATTTGAGTAAGCTGCTTTGTGGTATATCCGTATATGGCTGTGTGTCAAATATGTTTCCTGCCATGTCTGAAGCCTCCTGCTATGGATTGCTTTGCTGCAGATTGCTACTACCTGATATTATTCTTATGCACATGTTTTTTATACTTATACTTTGGATCTTACGACAACAAGAGGTTAGCATTTGAGATGTACTAATATACATTCCACAGGTGCTATTTATTCATCTCCATTGTATATGCATGTTTATGGTGCCCGCCCTGTATCTAAAATATTCGGTAATCCCATCCACTGCATATTTCAGTTTTTTTGCAAAGTTCATATTAGAAGATTTTATGCATAGTTGAAACCCCATATATCAAGAGTAGCGCCACAGCCACTTACATGGTAGCTGTATAATATTATTGTTATCTATGTTTACGACATTTACTGATCTTATCCCTCTATATAATTGATTTCCTATTCAGGTGTGCTATCAACTTAACTTTTTAAATTTTTTTGACATGCTAAATAGCATTGAGGTTCTGGAACATATATTGCAATAGATCCTCAATTTAACTTTGTTTTTTTCCTATATGTAGTTCCATACTGTGGTGCTCTTTGTGTAGCTCGAATTTGAAGATCTTAAACTACACTTTGGTTGTGAATTGTCCTGCCTGGACAAGGTGACTAGCTTCAGCGACAATTCCTAATATTGGAAAATGCATAAGTAATGCAGAAAGGACAACATCCAGTAGCATCCTGTCAACCTACCTAAGCATTTGCCAGCTGATAACAAGATAATTAAATTAGATACTTACCTTCTGTGTACATTGTATGGGCATCCCCATGTGATACATTATATGATTGCTTGTTCCCTGCATGAATATATATGATTGCCCTTGTCTTTGTTTATTGTAATGCTGACAATTTTGTTTCTTGATGGTAGAATCCTTGGCACATAATCTTTTAGTTTATGTTCCATGTTTTAAAATCAGCTTTGTTTGATTTCAATTGGACCCAAATATAATCTATCTATGTTAGTACAGATTCATTTCAATCAATAACTGAATTAAGATGTGTCACTTTTGTATGTGCGATTGGCTAGAATTTCAGACCAATAGAATTTTAGTTGTGTTTGTTGCTGCTTTTGTGGATTTAAGACCTTCATTGGTCCCATAAAGGATTTACCTTTACATGGGATATTGGGATTTTGCTCTGAAAATTTTAGTTGTTTTACCTTTCATTGTGCTTAGTCACTTAGTCTACCATGGGAGCATGATGATCAAATCTGATTGTAACGTTTTATAACTTCTCGTAAAACTATTGCTCACTAGGGTAGGTTTTAATATGATCATGTTTTTTCCTGTACCATGTGTTATTGCCACTTCTTCATTTTGGTTGGTTTGAAGTAGTTTTGTTCTTGTTAGGAGGGATTGATTCAGTACGTGCTACCTTTCTCCATTGCCCTTGTTCTCCCAAGAGGAGTCAGATGTGAAAATGATAATAATTCATGCTTTGCTGCATGTACAAATTCTATTAGATTGCCGTTGCTACAGACTTTGAAATTATGCCTATCTTTTCTTAGGAGACTATTTGTTAGTTTTGTTTTGTTTTGTTTTTTCTGGACTGAGTCTCCAGATGGCTGCCCTCACGTTATTTTATCCTCTTGTTTCTTAATTTGATCTTGATATCTGAGTTTTTAATATTTGAGTATAATTAGTGTGCTTATTTTGTTTGTGTAGAGCAGAATCCCTACAGAACTTGGATATAAAATACAGCTTTACGAAATGGATGGTTTCCATCTGACATTAGTCGTTCCCAGGGCTGCCGAATACTTTTGTGCCATATGAAGGTATGGGTCCCTCTAATAACACTCATCCTTATTAGTGTGATGTTCACTCTTGCAGAGCTCATGGTGTTCCAATGTCAATTGTTCTTGTTAGATTGTCTTTCAGATTGGCTGTGGATGGAGAGGAGACGTGACCATTTTGCAAACTTTGGTCATTACCAATTCTCAGCACATAGGTTGGTTGCGGCATCTCTTTCATCAGAATGGGAGGTACTACAGGCTTTGATGTTGCATCCTTCTAAAGCTATTATTTCTTGTGAAATAACACAAACTTTGTCTGTGTGAAGGGAGACTGAAGAGAACAGTAGCTCATAAGTGAAGGTAGTCTTCTGAACTGCATGTTCTTTTTTGAAAGAGCCTGAACTGCATGTTCTTAAAATTACAATGAAATGACAATGGTTTTGTAAGAATTCTCATAAACTTCTTCAATTTGATTTATATAAATACAGGGTTATGTGGATGGGAAGCCACGTAAATCAGTGCTGCTTTTCTAACTTGAAGATAAACCAGAATGGGAGTATTTCTGAGCAATGGTTCGACAAAGGAGGCAATCTGATGGATTTTCTAGCTGTATCTGTGATTTTTGTTTTTAATTGCCAGTGTGTAATATGATGGTAGCTTCACCAGCTCTGCCACTTTATGTCAACTTTTATTAGTAGAGTGCTGATCCAGGGCACATCACTAGATAAAATTAAAATTCCTTGCTCACGGTCATTTGCACGGAAGGTATTCTTGTATGATTATGGCTAGCTTCTATGCTAATTGCCGCATGCAGCCTAACAGAAAGAATTTTACATGTTTTTATGAATACTGATGGTCAAGTAATGATGGTCAAGTCTTTGTCCTTGTGGGCAGCTTTGTGCCTTGTCCTTGTGGTCTTTGTGGGCAGCTTTTAGACTAGCTTTAGGACTAGCATCTTAGACTACTTTAGGACTAGCATCTTAGACTACTTTAGGACGGCATCTTAGACTAGCATCTTAGCATATGCTTGGCTGCCCTGGCAGCTATAAATATGTAACCCCAACCCCTCAGGTTGGCATGGCATTGTGTGAGGAATAAACCAGAAAAATTGCCCCAACTCCTATTGTCATCCTATCTCAATGATAGTAAGAATCGTGCTACTAACAAGTGGTATCATAGCCGTTCTTTCTTGCAGCCTAAACATCTCTTGCTCATCTCCTTCCCACGCTCGTCCTCGCTCTCGCCAGAAGCGGCCACAATACCAAGCTTCCGCTACTCCTTCATCTTCTCGAACAATGAGCAACAACATCCGAGGCGCCTTCTTCCCTAGCAAGAGCCCCCCACTAGCGCCATGTCGGCGACGCTCACGGCCGCCTCGAAAGCGCTGGCAATGGCAGAGGTCGGTTGCCGCGCAGAGATCATGAGCGAGCAAAGAAGCAGAGATCGCAGCTGACGGCGGCGGCAAGGGCGCAAAGCCGGCAAGCCGCGAATCGGGCAATGCAAGGGCGTATGGAAGCAGAAGCAGCCGCGATGAATACAGGCGCGGCGGCAAGAGAGCCGAGGCTCAGCGGCAAGAGCTCCAGCAGCCTGGCCCGCCGACGGCGCCGACGGCAGCTCAAGCGAGAAGGAGGCAAAGTGAGCGGCGGCGCGATGGGCGCTGCCCACCTCATGAGCGCGGGAGCCTCAGACGAGCGCAGACGCCGGCAGAGCACCGGGCGGACGCTACAGCGGCGATCAAGGCCCCGGCAGAGGCGGCACTGGCCGACGGAGATCGTGGCCCTTACAGCGGCGCGCTCTCCTCCCGACCGATACTATGGTCACCGCGGCCCAGGCCATTATCGTGACATCGGCCCGGTGAGTGGGTGGCCTACCCTCACCAAGACCAACTATGTCGAGTGGGCCGCGGTGATGAGGATAAGACTCAGTGCGGCACATGTGGGAGGCGATCCGTCTGGCGGCGTCGACTACGACGAGGATCGACGGCGCTGGATGCCCTCATCGCCGCAGCCCCGTCGAGATGCAATTCACGCTTTCCAAGAAGCGATCGCCAAGGAGGCTTGGGATGCCATCGCCGCGCACGCATCGGCCGACCGCACTCCGCAAGACCACACCGCAGCACTTCGCAAGGAGTGGGAGAACTGGCCTTCGTGCCAGGTGAGGATGTTGATGATTTTGCTCTCCGCCTTAACACTCTACTACGTAAGATGGTGCGCTTCGGTGACGACACCTACGATGAGGAGAGAGACGTCGAGAAGCTCTTCCGTTGCATCCCCAGAAGTACAAGCAGATCGCTCGCTCAATCGAGTCACTATTGGACCTCTCCACGATGTCGATCGAAGAGGCAATAGGTCGTCTCAAGGTCGCCGACAATGACGAACCACAGCCTCTCTCGGGGCCTATCACCATTGGCGGGAAGTTACATCTCACTCGGGAACAGTGGGAGGCTTGCCAGGGTGACGGGAAGAAGGGGGAGTCCTCCGCCGCGACAGGCGGCCACAAGCGCTAAGCCGCGCAAAGGCGCCGCGGACGCTGCCCAGTCGGGCGCGAGGACGTGCCAAGGGTGACACCGCGAGGCGCCAGGCGGCGCCGCCGGCAACCAGAGGTCAAGACGAGATTTACTCTTGCCACAATCAGCGTGGCAAGCTTGGCCATTGGGCCAAGGAGTGTCGCCGACCACGACGTGGCCAGTCCACGCCGCACAAGTGGAGGAAGAAGAGCCGGCTCTGCTCTAGCAAACGCAAGCATCGAAGCTATCTCCGACGCATCGGCCGCAGCCGAATCTCCTCCACCTTGATGAGCCGAGAGCACATGCCTTCCTTGGCGACAGCTCCAAAGAAGCGACAAGATCGACGGGTGGTACCGGACACCGGGCGCTACCCATCACATGACCGGTCGACGGGAGTTCTTCACCGAGCTTGACTCCAACGTCCGAGGCTCCGTCAAGTTTGGAGACGCCTCCAGCGTGGAGATCCAGGGTGTCGGCTCCGTCATCCTCACCGCCAAGTTTGGTGAGCACAGGCTGCTCACCGGAGTCTACTACATCCCCGCTTTGAGGAACTCTATCATCAGCTTGGGACAGCTGGATGAGAATGGTTCGGGTGTGCTAGTAAAGAACGGAGTCATGAAGATTTGGGATCGCCATCGTCGCCTTCTTGCCAAGGTAACCAGAGGCACCAATCGACTCTACATCCTCAACGTGCAGGTGGCACAACCCCTCTGCCTCGCCGCTCGTCGGGACGACGAGGCGTGGCAGTGGCACGAGCGCTTCGGACACCTTCACTTCGAGGCTCTGAAGCGACTCAGTGCCAAGGAGATGGTACGAGGCCTGCCGTGTCTCGACCACATGGAGCAGTTCTGCGACATCTGCGTAACGACGAAGCAGAGGCGGCTTTCCTTTCCCCAGCAGTCGAACTTCCGAGCCAAGGAGCGGCTCGAGCTCGTGCACGGGACTGCGGTGGCCCGTGACACCGCCACACCGGGAGGACGACGCTACTTCCTGCTGCTCGTCGACGACCTCACCCGCTACATGTGGGTAACGGTCCTCGGCAGCAAGGGAGAGGCTGCGGAAGCCATCAGCGACGCAGTCGCCGCGAGGCAGAGCGCGCCGCAGTCGCGTGTCTTCGACCGACAACGGGCGGCGAATTCACGGCGGCCGAGTTCGCGATCGTATTGCGCGGATGAGGGCATTCGGCGCCACTATTCCGCGCCGCATGACCCCGCAGAGAATGGCGTCGTCGAGCGACGTAATCAGACGGTTGTGGGGATGGCTCGGGCCCTCCTCAAGCAGAGGGGGATGCCAGCTATTCTCTGGGGAGAGGCAGTGGTAGCGGCAGTCTACATCCTCAACCGCTCGCCCACCAAGGCTCTCAACGGCAGGACGCCGTACGAGGCCTGGCACGGACGCAAGCCGGCGGTCTCTCACCTACGGGTTTTCTTCTGCCTCGCGTTCGCCAAGGAGCTTGGACATGTTGGCAAGCTCGATGACAGGAGCACTCCGGGAGTGTTTATCGGTTACGCGGAGGGCTCGAAGGCCTACCGCATTCTCGACCCAAAGACACAGCGTGTGCGCACGGCGCGCGACGTTGTGTTCAACGAAGGGCGAGGATGGGCGTGGGACAAGGCAGTTGACAATGGCTCGACTCGACGCATTTACGACTTCACCATTGAGTACGCCCACTTCGAGGAGCCGGGGAGTAGGCAGCACCTCTTCGTCGAATGCGCCTACCCCAGTCCCCGAACCCCCACAGACTCCGGCGCCCGCCACTCCAGCACCAACGGTTACCCCTCCAGGCACGTCCTCTCCGACACCAGCTCGTGTCGAGCACAGCCCGGTGGAGTTCGTTACTCCACTCTCCCACGACGAGGAGCGCATCGACGCATACCATGACGGCGAGCCGTTGCGGTATCGTACGATGGAGGACCTTCTCGGCGACCAGCCGGTGCCAGGACTGGTGCCTCGCGATCTGGAGGCGCAGTTGCATCTTACGTGTGACGACGGCGAGCCTCGTTCTTTCGCAGAGGCCGCGAGACACGCGGCATGGCGTGCCGCTATGCAGTCGGAGATGGATGCGGTTGAGGAGAACCGCACCTGGGAACTTGCTGATCTCCCTCGTGGTCACCGCGCGATCACTCTTAAGTGGGTGTTCAAGCTGAAGAGGGATGAAGCCGGTGCCATCGTCAAGCACAAGGCTCGCTTGGTGGCACGCGGTTTCGTGCAGCAGGAGGGGATCGACTTCGACGATGCTTTCGCCCCCGTGGCACGGATGGAATCCGTGCGACTTCTCCTCGCGCTGGCTGCCCAGGACGGCTGGCATGTTCATCACATGGACGTTAAATCTGCGTTCCTTAACGGCGATTTGAAGGAGGAGGTCTATGTGCACCAGCCGCCGGGTTTTGAGATTCCCGGCAAGGAGGGTAAGGTGCTACGCCTGCGCAAGGCCCTCTATGGCTTGCGACAGGCACCAAGGGCGTGGAATGCCAAGTTGGATTCCACGCTCAAAAGGATGGGCTTCGAGCAAAGCCCGCACGAGGCGGCCATCTACCGGCGGGGCAATGGTGGAAACGCCTGGCGGTGGGTGTCTACGTCGACGACTTGGTGATCATCGGCACCAAGGATGCGGAGGTGGCGGTATTCAAAGAAGAAATGAAGGCCACCTTCCAAATGAGCGACACAGGGCTTCTCTCCTTCTACCTGGGATCGAGGTGCACCAGACGACTCGGGTTGTCACTTCAAGCAGGCCGCTTACGCCCGGTAGCGTCGTTGAGCTAGTGGGCTCACTAATTGCAACCCGGCTCCCACTCCGATGGAGGAGAGGCTGAAGCCGAGCCGCGACAAAGACAACAGAGGAGGTGGACGCTACACAAGATCGGGCGCTTGTGGGGAGCCTTCGCTACCTTACCCACACACGGCCGGACTTGGCATTCTCCGTCGGCCACGTTAGCCGGTTCATGCAAATGACCGACAACGGAGCACCAAAGCAGCCGTGAAGAGAATCATCCGCTACGCTATGGGACTCGATCACGGTCTCCACTACCCGAGGTGCCCTGGGGAGGCACACTTCGTCGGGTACAGCGACAGCGACCACGCCGGCGACGTCGACACCAGCAAGAGCACGAGCGGGATGCTCTTCTTCCTAGGCAAGTGTCTCATCTACCGGGCAATGGTCAAACAGCAGTGGTGGCCCTGGTCAAATTGCGGAGGCCGAGTACATAGCGGCCTCCACCTCTGCAACTCAGGCTCTCTGGCTTGCCCGACTGCTTGGTGATCTCCTCAACAGAAACACCAGCACGGTGGAGCTCAGGGTGGACAGCAAGTCCGCTCTAGCCCTGGCAAAGAACCCCGTTTTTCATGAACGGAGCAAGCACATCCGGGTGAGATATCATTTCATCCGAAGCTGTTTGGAGGAAGGAAGCATCAAGGCAAGCTACATCAACACCAAGGACCAGCTTGCGGATCTGCTCACCAAGCCCCTTGGGAGGATCAAGTTTCTTGAGCTACGCTCCAGGACCGGGATGGTCCAACTCTCCCACAAGACGACGGACAAGACTTAGGGGGAGAATGATGGTCAAGTAATGATGGTCAAGTCTTTGTCCTTGTGGGCAGCTTTGTGCCTTGTCCTTGTGGTCTTTGTGGGCAGCTTTTAGACTAGCTTTAGGACTAGCATCTTAGACTACTTTAGGACTAGCATCTTAGACTACTTTAGGACGGCATCTTAGACTAGCATCTTAGCATATGCTTGGCTGCCCTGGCAGCTATAAATATGTAACCCCAACCCCTCAGGTTGGCATGGCATTGTGTGAGGAATAAACCAGAAAAATTGCCCCAACTCCTATTGTCATCCTATCTCAATGATAGTAAGAATCGTGCTACTAACAAATACAAATGTGTTCCTTTTATTTCTGGAATGAATCATTCCACTCTTTGTCAATATATCAATAAATGTTGTTATGCCAATCGCAATAGCTGCAGCATGTCGGGATGTGAGGATACACTAATTGTGTTTTTGCAGCCCATTAGGATCTGGATTACTAACTATTCTAAATTTGCTTTTCTCATTGCAAGGCCACACCTCTACAATATATCAGTAGAGCCAGTGGCGGACCCAGGAATTTTTTAGAGCCCGGGCACGCTTAAAGAAAGACAACAAGTTCGAAGCTATTTAAGTTTTAGTTGCTAACTTTTTATACAATTTAGGATGTTTTTTACAAGACGCTAGTAAAGCTTGTAGATTCAGGCTCTATATTTTTATTTCTGATTTGAAGATTGTACTTGCCAGGTTGCGTGAATATGAAATTTAGATGTTTGTTACATGGATTGAGCCCGGGCCCGGGCTAGCCGGGCCTTGGGTCCGCCCCTGAGTAGAGCATGATATGCCCTTTTGCTGCTCCTTCTCATAAGGTTAGGTGTTTGCTATTGATAATTCATACTATAATTAATGTTTAATGACATGCTTGCTTGCCTGGTATGAGGTGAATACATCCATGTCTAAGATCCATGCTGTGACTTGTAACAGCCACCTTTTATTTTTTTTACTTTCTATTGGATATATATTTGTAATTAAATTAAAGCAGGACCTCTGTACAAAACCTAAGCAAAAAATTGAAAGAGGGGTAATAAAATGGGGGAAAATAATTTAGAATGACCAAGCAGATATAATGATGGTTTTGTATGTAAAATTGTCAGAATTAGTACCGGGGAAGTCCTCAAGTTGCAACCTAGCCATAGCCTAAAAAAAAGAGTTACAACCTGGCTAGGGGATCTTTGATCGATGCTGACTAGGTGCCATGTTTATTCGATAATTTCCATCCAATTCGATTGCCCTAATTGATGTGTCTTGTGTTTTTTCCCTAAAATTTTGTATGGAATAGGAAGAAAAGAGCATTCATGGTCAAACTGCGTATTGTATTTTTCTTGTTTTCTCTCTTTCTTTCTTTTGAGGATGTTCTTTTTTATGTGAGTGGCAGGGAGATAAAAGATTTGTATGAGGGCCAGATGCATATACTCAAGAAGGAAGTGCAATGTATGTTGAAGGGGTTAATCGAGGAGGACCGCAAAACCTTTCAGAGAGAGATGCAATAATTTTACCAAAATTCCCAATTGCAGCTCAATGAATCTATCACTGAGCAAGATAGGAGGATGCAAGAGACTTACCACTAGAATTCTTAGCTAATATGGGAGCAGCTTAACGCCTTAATTTTGGTAAACATTTACTTTCATGTTACAATATTTATATATGGTACGAAGTTTGTATGCAGATAGAATGCGATTAAATTCGATTATTCTTTATTGAAATCTTCTAGGTCTTCTTCCTTCTATTCTTGGTCTATGCACACTGCCAACAGACGGTGCTTTTTGAGAATGCAATCGATGCTAACACCAACGGCTACAAGCCAGCAAAGCCGCTAACTTGGTTATTGAACTGGGACTAACGATGAAAATCGTACTATGCTAAGCTGTTAGGACGAATCATATGAATCAAGGAACAACCCAGTTTCAAATCTGAACCAAGGAACAACCCAGTTTCAAATCAACTAATGTGTTGATTATCTTTCGTAATATTTAAAATTTTCTTTTGTAAATCCTTTCTGTACTCCTTTTGATTTATAAATATTATTGTATATAGTAGGATCCTTTCCCACTGTTGTCCTTAAAAAATTCTAATGTGTTGATAGTCACATGCTATTATATATAATGGGAATTTTATGGGATGAAGCACATGCTTAACTTCTTATAAGTCATTTACTTGAAAGATTGGAAACAAATCAAACTAAGAAAAATAATTACATACTTAAATGTGTTGAAAAGCTTAGAATCATTAATGAGCTGAATTTGTTTGTAGCTCTTTCGGACTAATGATGGTAAGTTTGTTTGTGTGACATGAGATTTTTGCTTGATCTTTTGACAACAAAGTGTAAAGATTGTTAAACAATCTTAATGTGATATTCACTTGAGAATAGATGTACCTGTCACTTGATTTGTTGATTCGTTTGATATATGTATAAAAGAAAGTGCTATTCACTGTAAGGTTTAGGATTTCGTTGCAACACACGGGCACCTTACTAGTGTATATATATATATATATATATATATATAGAGAGAGAGAGAGAGAGAGAGAACATCAACTGTTTGTAACGTCTGTTTGCCTTTTCATTAGCTGGCTAGTCGATAATAAATTCAGAATTTCAGACATGATGCTCGTTTCGATGCAAATTCTTCCACGAATTAATCTGAATCTCCTGCCCTGGTCGCAGAGGCCAAAGGACAACATCTTGGACGAAGCTGTCTTTCTGCATCGCATTATGAACTCATGGAAGGTTGTAGGATTAAGGATAGTTGATTAGAGGGGGTGAATAGGAGGTTTTTAAAATTAACGGCTCTAATTGCAATAATAAATCAAGAAACACTAGAAATTGAGAATTTTAATAATTAAAGCCTAAATCTTCTAGGTTGAAGGCAAGTGTACTGGGATGGGTTGGGTGTTGTATGATTATTAGACTTGCATATGCGTAATATGATTCCATGATATGTTGACTTGCTATGCTTGTTAATTACTTAAGATATGATGATCATGGTTACACTTGGGCTATAAAATTGTAGTATTCAATGCTGCCGAAATTTCAGTTAAAGCATGTACGCCCTTGCTGCAATTTAATCTTAATCGTGGTATTTAGTTGCTGTTATTGCTATGTTTGGTAACACCCAAGGCATACTAGATGCCGGGGTGTTACACTTCATCCTCATCCCTCCCGACAATCTGAATTTTCTCCAAGGGAATATCTTCAGTGTCAGGGAACTGGCAATAAGAAGAATGAAGTAGGTGGTGGATTTCATCCATTCTTCCTGACAGTTCGTCTTCCCTATCCATGTCAATTAAATCCTGCAGAATCAGAATGCAGCAATCAATAACACAAGAGAACAGCTCACCTAGGTTCATCGCTATAGACTATTATGGAACTGATACTAACTTTGTCTTTGGAAAAGTTCAATAAAGGGAGAAGTCGGTTTACGCAATCTTGGTTGAATAAAAGAGTAAGGATGATAAGAGGTATGGTGAAGCCTGCAGCCATCGGTGATTCTTTAAGGCCAAGTACACCGCGGATGATCTCGGGTGAGCACAAGGGAGAATATCACCGTCTTTGTGTGCAATTGGCCAATACAAACCACCTGTGTCACACCTTGTGCGGTAAACATTGAGCAACTGAAAATGCAAATGGCAGATTGTTAGTATGTAGAAGCAATAGGGTTGAAGCCTAACAAATAAGAAATGTTATTTCATTAAATATTCTTTGATAAGAACATACAGTTCATTTCCCAATTTTAATTGCATATAACGGTTGTAAGCTACTAGACAATATATGTTCACCTCTAATTCCAACACAATAATGATGATTGATGAAAAATTTCATATTTATGGATAAAAATCATGGTTAGGACTTCCAAACAGAATATCATATCTAGTTTCTCACCTGATTGCGGTATACAACGTAACCGAGGAAAAAGTACACTAGCAGAAAAGGTAAGATCAAAGGTGCTAGTACAGAGCATGTGAAGCCCAATAGTCCAAACAACATAACTTTTGGTACTTCTGTGTGATAGGGGAACGAGGGCACAAATTCTCAGATCTTCTCTCATTCTCATAATATATTTTCTTATAAAGTTCCCTATCAGACCAAAGAGTTGCATAACTTCAGATGATAAACTGGCCCATCCTGAAGTCAGAACATAGGTGATGAAGAAGGCAGCCTGAAATGAAGATAAAATTATAGAATTACAGTGGTATGTTGGAATAAAATTACTGAAATGATAAATATAGTATCTTTATGTATGCAAAAGCTTTTTGTTTGCGAATTTCAAACTGTTGATCTTTCTGTAGCATAAAGACAAAAAAGAGCTTAGACATGGTTTACCTGGCCAGGAACAGCTCTAGCAAGCTGGACAGGGACGTCTATTGGGCTTGATAACACATTCAATTGGCTTATGACAAGCATTTGATAACACATTAACAAAGAAGACGTTCCAAATCGTGAAGTACAAAGACTTTACAAAGAAGCACTCCTCTTCCTTTCACGGTGAGATGTAGGCCCTCTAATGTAGAAAATAGTATCATTGTTGGTGCCACGGTGTATAGAAATATTTGCAAGATGACACCTTTGGGAAGGTATCCGATTACTAGATGGCTCATGTATTTCTGAACATGGAAAAGAAGTCAATAGACGCCACAAACAATTGAACAAAAGCACATATTTCTATGTTGAATAGTGCCTCAACAACACTAACACAAGATACATCAAAATATGTTCCTTTACACATTTGAATAGACTAACCTCAGAATTTGTTAATCAGTCTACATCTCAACAATTGGACATATTGTTTAAACTCTAGATGAGATCTGATGCATAATACGGTCTACAAGTCATTGGATATGAAGATGAATCAGATACTAACAAGAGGTCACTTCCGTAATCCAAAGATAACATAGGTGTAACTTACTTCTTCAATATCCCCTTAAGGAAAGGAAGCTTCACAGAATCGCTCTAGCTGAGATAGTCCTTGTATAAATGTTACTGGTATCAGAAATAAGAACATAAAAACAATAGAACCTAGGAGTGTAGCTATTCGGCGAATCCAAAGTTGCTTATTGGGTAGCCAAAGATTTGACCAGTACACATCATCTGGTTCTGGAGCTCGGTTGGTAACCCATTTCATAGGGTTAGATGTTTGAAGTATTTCTGATGCAACAAGCGCAAAGATACCGAGTATTGAAAAATACAAAAGCAGCTGCACATTCCTGTGTATAACTCCACAATTAAAGTTAATATTTATACTAACTTACAGATGAATTTAGTAAAAGAACCAATATAAGCAAGATTGCAAGTTGAACCTCATCATCTAAGGTCAAGCTGGAATCGTTCGTGCCACTTTGCCCCTCGTTTCTGCTCAAATTCGGTGCTCAACAACCGAAAAGAATTCGAAGAGGCTCCACAAAGACAACATCGGTATGCAATTGTTCTGCAGCTCTGATCGACAGTGGTGTCCTTGAAATGTTTGAACTTCCTATATGCCTTCTTTGCACCAGTCTGTCAGAGTACGAAATAGATTTACACCAAAAACAGAAATACAAATATGCAGATAAAAGGTATACATTCAATTGAAGGAACTGGAGATTAATTCATCACTTCATGGAAAAGACCAAAAAAAAGACATGGGAAGGAATATGCAATGTCATAAGTAGGGCTTTACATTATCTGCAATACTGATTATCCGACGATGTGAAAAGTAACATCATTTAATCATAGTAGCTATCTTAGCAGTACTGTCACATTTCCCTTCAAACAATTAGTAATGTTCTTTATAAGAAGAAGAAATGCTCGGTAATTTTTTTATGGCCCATGTTGCTTACCATTGTCTTCTGAATTTTCCCAACCTTGTAAACAACTTGATGAAATAGGTAACTTGATGCATGATACTTGGTAAAGAAATCATCAACAGCATTACTGCATGAATCTTTAGTTGTCTTTGGTATTCCACGAACAAGAACAGTAAAGTGGCTTGGACTGGGTGTTGCACGTGTAAGATGAAGAAGCCTCAGCCTAGCAATGTGCTTGTACTCCTAAAAATATCATGTAGACAAGAACATTATGTGTGTTCCTGAGTATGAGGAAATATAACATTTCACTAATTCATATGGGTAGAAACTTACAAGATATAGGAGAATGCAAGCTACTCCAGATATTATGTACAGGGCTGCACAATGGACCCAAAGCCTGGAATGCAACCCACACATAAACTTTTTTAGACCAAAAGGATATCAATCCTGTTGATATCCCAATTCCATTGAAGAAACTGAAACAGTATGCATCTGTTTTGAGTCACAGTTATCTCATTACATGATACGCAAACGATACTCAAAACCAAAAACTCAAGATGAGAGCCTATTACAGCAAATCAGCATCAACCAAAATTCTCCAACAAAAACTTTAGTTATCAGAACCTCCAAAACACGTAACAGATACTAAAAAATCTTCTTTGCTTTCATCTGCTGGTCAAGGAAGGAAGACAGGGAGGCCAGCTCTTCTGGGATTCTTTCCACCGAAGTTTTGAAGAGAGTTAAGATATACGTGTAACCAATCAATTCCAGTTAGAGGCAGAACAAGAAAACACTATAAATACCATAGTCAAAACAGCACATAATACATAAATATACAATTTCAGCCACTGGTAAAACCACCTTATAATAAAACCAAAATAAGTTGCTCAGCTCACCATCTTGATCCCACATGCACATTCCCGATTGTAAAGATATCCAATGATTCTGAAGGAATCCGAACATGATGTATATCTTGCCCAAAATAATTAAGTGGAAGAATTCCAAAAACACACAGAAGGGCAGCTAGGGAGAAGATGCGTATGCTGTTGGAAAAAAAAATGTATTAGCATGCAAATCTGGTTATTGCGATTAAAAGAATAGGGAAAACAAAAGAAAACTAAAAAAAATTAAGACAGGATGTGCAATTTCCCATATATCACCTTTTAGAGTTGCTAAGAAAAAAGAGAAAAAGGCTAGAAATTATCACAGAAAAGCAAACCATCTAGCCCTTAATCTGGTGGACCCTAACTAAGTTGAACTGTAGTAGCCATTGGATGTAGTTATTTACATTAAAACATCTAACAGTCTATCTAGCAAACCCGAGTTAGAACGGGTTAGATTAAAAGAAAGAGTCCAAGCCAAGTACAATAAAAATTAATGGAAATTCGGAATAACAAATAAAAAGAAATTAGCCATTCGATTTTCATATGAACTTCCAATTAAAACCTGTACATAGCTAAAATTCAGAATAAAAATTAACATATGGATTTGTATATGAATTCTAACATAAAACTAATACTCAAAATTAAATAAAAATAACAATAAAATTAATGGCTTATATTAGAAGAAAGAGTCCATACCAAGTACAATAAAAAATAATAGGAATTCGGAATAAAAAAAATAAACGAAAATCAGCCATTTAACTTTCATACGGACTGTAAATTAAAACATGTATATAGTTGAAATTCAAAATAAAAATTAGATAAAAACTAGCAATTAAATTTGTATACGACTTCCAACCAAAAATGATATGCGAAATTAAATTAAAACGTAACGATGGATACGTAATTAGCTAATTGATTTTCATACAAACTCTAAATTAAAACATGTACATAGCTAAATTTTGGAATAAAATTAGACGAACATTAGCGGTTAGATTTGTCTGCAAATTCTAACTATCTAACTAAAAGTAAAATTCAAAACTAAATAAAAAATAACAACAAAAAATGATAGAAGAATATAAATAAAAGGAAATTCTGGATTTTTTAATTCCATACTAAGTGAAAAAAATTGGTTATATTCAGAATTAAAATTCCTGAAATATGCTAATTCGAAAAAAAAACAAGGTAAGGTATTTGATTTGTACATATATAGATTGTTAACTATTATGTAATAAAAGTCAGGGACAGGTTTTTTACGATCACTAATAAAATATAGACTGTGCTAAAAGTTCTCAAAAAAAGAAAATATTATGACTCTTTATTTGGTGGACATCTACAGAATTGAGGGATTAAGAGGGCGATACATCGACACGTATTCACTTGGTTATACCGGTATAAGCAATGTGATGTGCATTAAAAGAAGTATAGAAAGAAAAAAAAAACAAGCATTGCAATAACGATATTAAGTGATGTGATATAAATAGGAAATGTTATGTTATGCTATGTTTTTCTGTTTTGTTATACAAGTATTTGGGAAAGAAAGTTCCTTTCACATATGACAAATGTTGGGAAACAATGTGAGTACGTAATATGTAATATTAAAATATTCCATATAGATGCTCCAAAACTCAGAAATCACGCACCGACCTCTACTGGAACCAACTTTATAATGAAGGTTAAAATGAAGTTCCATATTACCTAAATACAAGAATTCTATTGAAAACAACAGCATCCAACCCAGCAGCAGCCAAGATCTCTTCCTCGGTACACTGCAGGGCCTTCACTATCCAGCCAGTGGATGGAACAAATCTACCCAAAATAAAAGCCTCTCGGAGCCGATTATGCTCCTCAGCAGTCCTCCGCCAAAAGTAGACCCTGACATTAGTAGGTTGCTTCCAGTGGCGGAGGACGGAATAAAATTAAGGTATGGCAAAATTCGTACCCTAGATTAAATACTATCACACAGAATCAAAATAATACACATATTAATAAAAGTGCATAACACTAAATAAAGTGAAAAATAGTACTATGTACCATAAAAGATGCACAGGAAGACAAAAGACGTATCGACAAAAATACTAATTATTTCTAAGAGACCGAGGCAATTGCATTTGCCGAGTTTTCATCTGTTGAAAATGCTTCTTAATTTCATCAAGAGGAAGTCCTTTGAATATCTCTCGCTCGATGTAGCATACCATTAAGTCATTAAGCCAATCATCAGATATCTTATTACGCAAATCAGTCTTGATAATCTTCATAGCTGAGAAGACTCTTGCAACTGATGTTGTAGCCACTGGTAGTAGCAATGCCAACTCAATAAGACGATAGACCAATGGGAATACAATATGGCTTTCAAGCTCAACAAATACAATGGAAATTCAAGTTCTCGCGATGGCGCCGGTGGGCCGGCGGAGATATGATCATATGAAACGTCAAAACTCAAAAGTTGAAACGATGCTCACGCTGACGAGTCACAACTCACGTCTCACGATCCGTTCACATATTCTCATGGCACTACGGCATGCAAATATACAATGGGCTTGGGCGCTTGGCCCAATTACCTCACGTAGACGCGTAGTCACGTCCTGGGCTCCTCGGCGTTCATCCATCCTAGCGTAATAGCGTTCTTAACTTCTTATTTTCAAGCCTTCAAGGCATGCACGTACATGCTGCATGCTCTAGTGCCTAAGTGCTAATGTCCAACAGCTGGGTAATCTAGTGCTTTGGGACTCTGGTGCTCTACGTAATCGGCCGATCGGAGGTGTCATACGAAAAAAATAAGGTACGGCAGATGCCGTACCTCGCCATACCGGTGCCTCCGCCACTTTGCTTCCTTAGAACAGAATAGAGCGACAGAAACAGCACACATAGACCAATGTTGATGCCCGCAGAGGTGAGAAGTGCACTGATTTTCATCGCTTCTTATCCAAAGTCGCAGACAGCACACCTTATGTCATCTAAACACAAACATCATTCTTGGTACCCTCAGCACCTGCAGGAGGAGGAAGGGATTACTATAGCAACACATTCAGCACACAAATATAAACAGTTACAAAAATCTCCGTTGAATAAACTGCACAGCAGCATCGCCGTTAACTGCAGTACAAAGAGAGAGAGAGAGAGAGAGAGAGAGCTTCGAACTCGGGGAATCCATGAACAAATGCGGGAGCAAACGGAGTACCCAGCATCGCGTCGAAACATCTAGTGCCGCTTCACCCAAATCTGCGGGAGGATTTCGCCAACCGAACCAATCTCTGGATGTAGTAAACGACAAGAGAATCAATTACCATCCAAGAAATCAGGAGACAAAGAAGACGGAAAGCTAATCGGAAGCATCGGTGGGGAACGGAAGAGCGCGGCAACGGAGATGCGAGAAATCAACCAAAGTTGGAGAAGAAATAGCGCTACCTGTTCTGAAGTCGGAATTAAAAAAACCAAGTTTGCTCTTTAGGGAGGCCGGAAGGGAGCGAGCGAGCGAGCGAGGGAGCGAGCGAGCGAGCGAGAGGAGTTAATGAATTTGAAGTTATAAGCCTCCAAATATCGATGGTTCGGCTTCCCCTGCGCAACGCGGAATATTTCAGAATTTGATTCGCAAGCCTTTCGGATCCACGGTCTGTGTGTATGATCAGAGTGGGTTTAAATTCCGAAATACGAATTTTAAAGAGTGTCAAATTCTGAAAACTCCCGCGCAACGCTGCATCTCATCCCAACTGCTCGCCACTCGGCCACTCCTCACCGATCTTCCCTAATTCCTCGAGTAACCGCTCTCCTCCCTCCCGTTTGCCTTCGCACTGCCGCGCCGCCGCCGCCTCGGCTGCTCCTCCCCACGCGGTCGTCGCCGCCCCCCCGGTCCCCTGCCATCTCCCCTTTCGCTGCTCCTCTCCACGCGGTCGCCGTCACCCCCCGGTCCCTTGCCATCTCCCCTTTTGCTGCTCCTCTACGCGTGCTCGCCCTTCCCTCTTATCCCCGTCTCAGATTCGGCTTCTCCCTGCCTCCCGCTTGCCTTCGCACGGCCGCGCCTACGCCGCCCCTCCCCACGCGGTCGCCGTCGCCCCTCCCCCACCACGACGCCGGCTGCACCCTCCGCGCGCTCGCCGCCTGCGCCGAGTACAACACGTGCATCACCGAGCCCAAATCGCATGGGGACATCGCAGGCTTGTGCTCTACGGCATCGTCCTCACCGACCTCGACCTTCACAAGCTACAGGTGGGCGTCTCCTCCGTGTGGTACAAGGGGAACACCTGCATCATGCACTTGCTCCGCCTCACCGAGACCCCGCGCGACGGCGTCTGCGAGGCCGGCATGGTTCGCTTCCGATTCAACAACGCCGGGGTCAGCGACGCCATCTCCATGGGCACCAGGGGCATGTGCTACATTGCACTCTGATTTATCTGTTGTCTTCCTTCTACACGAGAGGAGCCTGTGCGATAACTATGCACATTTTGATGTTTATCGCATTTGGATTTAATGCCCCTTTGCATTGCAGATGCAAGGTACAATAATGGCAATGGGATGGCTTAATCGACCGAGTATCATAATATATGGTGGAAAGGTAATGCTGTCCCTGTTGTCTTGCCGTTGAAGTGTACAGATCTACTGATGCAGAAATTCTCTTCAATTCAATAAAATGTTTTATTAGTTTGAAGATGTGACTGAGGCCTATGTTTCTGGGACTTATAATTGGTTCTATGCATAAAGAATAACTAATCTGAGACCTATGTTTTATCGGCAGCTCCTTTTGATTAGCAAGCCATGACCTTTAATATTTACTCATGGATCAGCTTGAACCTTTGAGAAATTGTTAATTCTGTGACCTTTTACTTGTTCCTGATTTGGGCGAAAGCTGCTAGAAGAGCCTCTAACTTCTGCAGCACCCCCTCCTCCGATTCCACTTGATATATTTGGACTTTTGTACTAGATCAACAACTCCTCACCTGGTAAAATAAAGAGCTCTATCAAGGAGAATTTTTATGACCTTACATGCATACTCTATGAGTAACCTTGGTCACAGTATCTTGTGCTATAATTTAAAATAATGATTTGATGATATGATCTACTGACTACCACTATCTCACCATTGTTTAATGGGACTGTGAGCAACCTGCTGCTAATTTGAATTGGTTACATTTGAATATTTGAACAGCATAAAACTATTGAGAGTGTCCTTGAAAGAGGAGAGAGGTTGGATAGCTTGGTTGAGAAAAGCTCAGACGTGAGTGCTTCTTCACAGGTAATTTCTTATCTTTGCTTTTTACCTGATGAGTGCTTTTATGTGGTAAAACATGCTACTTACTGTTAGTTGTCAACGTGATACATCAAGCGTTCAATATCTTTTAAATTTCTTTCGGACCATGCATTGTTTCTCAGACAGACAGACACCATATCTTAACTAATAAAAGACCAATAGAAGACATGAGCATAGATATTTCTTTCTGATTTCTGCATGTCTTAAACATGCAATGTGTGCTTAATTGATGAGATGTTTGTTGTTTTCACTTGTGAGTACAGTGATGGTTCAGCACTTGCTATGTGTTGCTGCTTCTGATTTTCTAGCCTCTTTTCTCATGAATGTTTTTTGTTCAGGCTAAAATCTATATGTTGTACTTCATGCTGATTATCATTTCATGTCTTACTGGGTTCCATATAAAAAATTGCATGTTTAAGACATGCATAAATCAGAAAGAAATATCTATGCTCATGTCTTTTATTGGTCTTTTTCTGGGAGGAGGTTCTCTCAGCTATCTGTCTGATAATCTACCTGAATGTTTTGTAGCAGAGCAGTTAGATATGAAATACAATTTCCTGTTATGAAATTTTCCATGCTCTGTGATATGAAAAAATAACTCTGTTTATTGGACATTTGTGGTTCCTTATTTACAACAGTGACAAGCTGTTTAGAGAAGCTAAAAATGGTCCAGGTATTTATTCATATATGTGGATTGCATGAAAATGGTAATTTCTGGAGCAACAGTGATAGTTGCCATGCTTTAGTTATCAGATAAGGACATGTACTTCTATACATAATGCTCTAAAAAATGTTCTTAGACTATTGGAGTGGGAAGTAGTCACAGTCCTCCTAAATATGTTAATCCCGGTAATTCCTTTTTGATCATGTTGTCTTAAATGCTCAAAATTTATTATCTGATTGCACAAAAACTCTGTCCTCCTTCCAAATAATGTTTAGGCCCTCAAAGTTTATCACACAGCAAACTTTTCCTGGTCTTCTTGATGGCATAATTGTGTTTGCACAGTAGATTGAATGCTTGAATGAGCAACCTGGTACTTAAATTTATGCTTGCCTTCAGACAGGTTGATTTATGGACAACCTCTTGATCTTCTAGATTTCTACAGGACTATTCCTTTTGTTGTGTCTGGTTTTTCAAGCTACATGGATTAATGGTTCCTGTTACCTAACAAAAAAATTGATGTAACTTGATAACATCTATCATCCTCTTCTAATAATCCGTTGCAACGCACGGGCACTCTACTAGTCATAAGGAAATATGGGGATAGTACGAAGGTAGGCTGGTACTTTTAGCCTATCATGTATGTGCCTCACTGCCTTGAGTTGCACATTATGCACATGCATGTCTCGCATAATAAGGAATTGGAACGGCTAACTGCTTGTTTGTAGTTACATCACTAGGAATCAGGAAACAAAAATGCATGTCATATTTGGCATGAGATGAGCGTGAGGACAAAATTATGTACAAGTACAAGTGTACAACGCTGTTACACCTGTCCTCCCCATGATCTAGCATCATTTGATGTTAACTTTCTGTCATACCATAGGATTGGGCATCTTGGCAGCTTGTGACTTCTATACATTACGCATGGAACCTATAACTTATCTGCTTCTCACAATTTGGTCAAGCACATTAGACCTTATCTGCTCTTGACAGGATTCCGAGTTTGTAACATCCTCATTTTTGCCTTCTGGAAGAAAAATCTATTTTAAATAAAGTAAATTCAAAAGTTGGAGTTTCATTGGTGTTTATATTAACCTGGCATCCACTCCAACCCAAAATCGCGATTCAATTCCCTTCCGGTCGAAAAATCGGATTTTCCAGTTCCGCCGGTACCCGAAAATTCACCCGAGTCCAGAAATGCTCCAAAAAGCTCCAAACCACTTTTGAAATGTTCCAAATATTCCTAAATGATTTTAGGAATTTATCCCCGAATTTTTGGACCTCCGTTCCTATTTTATCTCGCGCGGCTTTTGTTAAATGCCCGCAATTCGCTCCGGAATATTAAATTCCACAAATTTCATCCAAATTCAATCAAACCAATTCCATTGAGTTCCAAATATTCTAAAATGGCTCTAGGAATTTTTCCGGAATTTTTAGGCCATTTTTCCTAATTTTTCTCTAGGGCGGACCGTTTACGTAAAAGCGGGCCAATGAGGTCGTGCCACGTGTCATGCACTGTTCATTGTCTTCCACCTCTAGCCATGCATGAGCAATGGAGCTCCAAGCAAGCTTCAATGGTGGAGGCTTTCTTTAATTGCTCATAACTCCCTCTACGCAACTCCAAACGACGAACGGCCAGTTGCGTTGGATCCGTAGCGTCGCCCTCTTCGCATTCCCCACCACCTCTCGCCGGAGAACTCGCCGGAATTCGCACGGACGCCCAAAAACCGAAAACGGCCCTCATGGCTTTAATTGCTCATAACTCGGCCGTTTCTCGTCCAAACACCGCGCCACCACTTCCAATCTCTCGGTATAAAAGCCCTCTTTCCGGTGGTGTAAGCCTCTCTTTGCATCTCCCCACCATTTGCTCTCTAGATCAAGAAAACCGAGCGCGGGTCACTTTTTCGGTGTTCTTCGCGTTCGTCGTTGGTTCTTCTTCTCCGGTGAGCCATTCTTAGAATTCTTAGGTTCCTTGTGACCGTGAGGAGGTCTAGCATCTAACCCAAGCGTTAATTTTAGGTTGCCTCGATCGTTGGCGACGAATTTCGCGTTTTTCCAACTTCGGCCGAACCGTCGTTCGTCGTCGAATTCATCAATTCCGGTGAGTTTCAATCCAATTCCTTCATCCTAGTTGTGCCTTAGGTTGTCATCTATTGGTTCCATGCTTTTGTTTGGATCAATTTCATGCAAATTTGGTGGAAAAATCGAGTTTTTGGGAGAAACCGGGTTCTTTTTCCCATTTTGGAGCTCTCTGTTTTTGGAGCTCCCTTGGAGCTCGCCGAACGCCGCGCCGGCAGTCCCGCCGCCGCGCGCCGCCATGCGCCGCCGCCGCCGGCGACCGCCGCCGCCACGCCGTCTGGCGTGCTACTTTCGCCACCACTTGCCCCGTCTTTCTTGTGCCAGCCGCCATGCGCCGCCGGCCGAAACCAGCCACGCCCGGCCGAGCCGCCGCCGCCGCCCGTCGCCGGCGCCGCCACCCGCCGGCGACCTAAATCGCCCATGCCGCCGAGCCCCAGCGGCTCTCTCTCTCTCTCTATCTCTCTCTCTCTCTCTCTCTCTCTCTCTCTCTTTCCGGGAACTAGTGAAGCTTCTTGGAGAAGTTTTCTCCATCTCTATGACGTGTGGGTCCCACCGTCATACACTCAACCAACCAAAGCCAAGTCAACCTTTGACCCAGTCAAACCCGAGAGGAATATTAAGGAATATTCCGGTTTTGATTTATTCGAAATTCAAACTTCTAAGCTCATAACTTTCTCGTCAGAACTCCGATTAATCTCATTCAAATTTGGAGATTCAAATTTCTAAATTCATCTAAAATCAAGATCTACACGCCAAGATTATTTTTGTAATTTTTAGATTTTATCTATTTTCATTATTTATTTATTGCCTCGTTTTGCGCGTAGTCGAGGCGGCAACGCGATCGCCGACCTCGCCACGGCCGGTTACGCTACGTCTGACGACCTACCGCGACATGAAGGCAAGTCCCTTTGACGATTTTGATCCTACGTTTTCAAATGTGTTTAAATGCTTTATAAACTTGCATGCTATGTTTTAAGTCGTATATCAAATATAAGGACTTAGCTAATCCAAATTGTGATTACCTCTCTTTGATATCGACAACCACACTACTTGTAACCCTAGGACATTGCTTATACCATGTTTACGCTTATATGGTATCCCTTGATTGTAGTACGGTAGAATCGCTTAGGATCTTTATCAATGAAGTTAACCCATGGGAGGGATTTCTCAAAAATGAATGTTTACCAAAATGACTTGAAAGGTATTATAATTGGTTTGATATTGTTTTCCAAAACAAAATAAAAGGAAAAGCTGTTTTGGACTTGGGCGGATTGGTATGTCGGGTGGAAGCGGATCGAGTCTTGATCCTATTGTGCAAGTACTGCCCCAAGTCATATAAGGACCGACGCTTATGATTGCCATTTTAAGCAACACCGTACTACCACACGTCTATAATGGTACGACCTGGCCCACTAATTTGTAGAAGCCTAGTTTAGACTCACCACTCGGTTGTTGTGTGAGAGCAGGAAGGAGGCTTTGTTGTTGTTGTTGTTGTTTTCCTCACACTCGCAAGAGGGGCTTCAGATCGGTGGAGAGAACCCTAACAGCGGTAAAACCTCAGCGGGTGGGTCTAGCTAGGTAGAAACATTGTAACGGCCTTGTCACGACCTCTCTGCCGGCACACCAAAGGAAGTGTGCTAATAGCTTGGCATTAAGAGATGATCGTGTCGTGTGGGTAAAGTTGTACACCTCTGCAGAGTAAAACTATTCGAATAGCCGTGCCTACGGTCAAAGGCAAAGCAAGGAATGCTCTCATATTGGTAGATTTTGATTTTGGTTTCGAAAACTGAAAAGTGTTTTGTTTTGGGGTTCGGGAGTGGTTAGAACTCTCGGATGTTATTTGGCGGATAGAGCCAACCAGGTGGAAAGAACCTGTGTTTGTATTTGACGGATGGAGTCACATGATTAACCCTGATTCTTTAAAATCTGGCGGATAGAGCCTTTTATATCGGTGATGGTGGATAGAACCTCACTACGATATTACATAATTCAATGATTAAAAAGAATTGTGAAAAGTTGCTTTGTGAAATGCTATTACCTAAGTATGGTTTAATAAAATTTGGCTTTATGCAAATAAACCCTACTAAGCTTCCTTTGGAAAGCCCACATAAGCATACTTTCCCAGACTTGCCGAGTACGTTTGTACTCACGGGCTACATCAATGTTGTCATCATCAGAGGTTTATCAAGACGCGGCAGAGGAGGGCGAGTTCTACGCGGAGGAGTACGAGGAGGGCTGCCAGGAGGACTAGTCGCGTTTCTAGTCGTCGCCTGTGGCATTTTGGCGTCTGCCTGTTTCGCTTTTGTTTCCGCTGTTTTGGTTCCGGTCTTTAGACCGAGTATTGTAATAAGTGGCCATGTGGCCCGTACTTGAATATTTATATTGCAAGTTCTGTTTTGTCTGGCAATGATGTATCATCGCGGATCGTGTGTACTAGCTAATGATCTGGGACTAGTACGGAAATGCACAGAGATTTCGGATAGCCGATCCGGTCTCACAAATGTGGTATCGAGCACAGACGACCGTAGGACGTGACCTAGTTAGCATGGCAAAGCCTTAAGGACTTATATTTTTATAAAAATGTATTTACAAAAAGTTAAGTTCCTTTGCTGCTATCTCTCTTGTCTTAGTGTCTTACTCTTGTCTTGTCCTTTGTTAAAATTTGTTACTAATCCCACCTTGGTTTCAAAATTTGTAGATGCCGTTTACCACCACCTTTGCCGCCAGATCGAGGCTTCGCCAGAGCTATCGCCGATGTCGCAGAGTTGGGGTTTCCCCATCGCCCCGAGTATCGGTACAGCTTATTACTGGTCTTAGCCAGACTTGTGGCGGAGTCCGCTCTGTCTTCGCGAGGAGCAGGGTTCGCGAGGAGGACCGACCCTTCTACTTCACAGCCGAGCGGTCGATTCTGGCGTACGCTTTGCAGGACGCGGCTAGAAAGGCTATCCTCATGTTGGGGCATAGCTACCGCGATCGCTTGGAGGACACCCCGTACCGCTTGTTTCCCCGTTTCCAGTTCGGGGATGTACACTGCTTTAAAGTCTGGATCGGAGGTCGACCCGATCGTGGTGCACCAGGGTCACTCCTCCGGCTCGACGACGCCACGTCGCGATTGACCGACGAGATGCAGAGGCGTCCGGATCTCGACGGCCGCGAGGGAGAGGATCCGCTACCGAGGAGGAGAGGCAGACGCCCGCCACCGCCACCACCGGCCCAGAGTGCCCGCCGATCCGCGACATACCGATGGATGCTCCGCCCGCCAAGCGTCATCAGGGTCTGAGGCTTCGATGCCAGGCGCGCAAGTCAGTCCGCCCCCAGTCGCCGTTGGGGTTCTTGACCGCTTCCGGAGGAGCAGGACCTTCGGCAAGAAGCTACACCTTCCCGCAGCAGAGCGAGGAGGAGGAGGAGGATCCGTCCCAGCGTGGCGCCGCGAGTGATGAGAGTGATTAGTCGGCTAGATGGAGGACCTTTATCTTGTTTTGTGTCGCTTAGAACGATGAATAATTGCGTGTTGGATTGTATCGTGCCCTTGGGCATTTGTGAATCTGACCACCTCCAAACTATTTTGTTTTAATGGAAGTTCAGTTGGTTTTCCTCCGTGTGTGCTTTTGTGGTTGTTCCTTTTGTTGAGGATGTGGGTTAGTTCCCTGTTTCTTACCTCTTTGTTCCCTCTTTCCTTTCTCTTGACCGCCTTATTGCGGATGGAGAACGTTGGACGTGGTCGTGGTCGTGGAAGGCCCGCAGCCGTGGTAGAGGCCGTGGACGCGTGCCGTGGACCGGTGCACTTTCATGAGGAAGAGTTCGTGGAGCCCCGCAGCAGAAGGCGACAGGAGCAGTGTTCAACACCCCGCAGCCTCAAAGATGATCCGCCACGCTCTCACCACCACCACCACGAATATGGAGCAAATGATGGCGATGCACGGCTTCAAATTCTTCAGCGTTAGCTCGTAGCGTCTGAACCAACCTCAAGCCGCGGCAAAGACTTCGGCTCCAGTTCAACCGCCCCCATCGAAGTTTGGGGAGTTCATGAGGACACGACCCCCCACTTTTGCTGGGTCTGGGGACCCGCTAGAGGCGGACGACTGGCTCAAGGAGATTGAGCGCAAGCTTCACTTGGCTCAATGCGACGACATCGAGAGCGTGCATTTCGCTTCCTATCAGCTTAAGGGGACGGCAGCCAACTGGTGGGAGAATTATTGTGCTGCACATGCTGACCCGCAAAACATTCCCTGGAATGAGTTCGTGGAAAACTTCAGAGCTACCCATATTCCAAGAGGTGTTATGGAAATGAAGCGCCGGGAGTTTCACAGGCTTCAACAAGGGAATTTGTCTGTCTCGGAGTACCTCAATCGATTCACGCAGTTATCCCGTTATGCGGCCGCCGACGTCGCGACGGACGAGGCCAAGATCTGGCGCTTCATGGAGGGTATGGACCCCAACTTGAAGGTGCAGCTGGTTTCAAGCGACTACCCGTCGTTCCAGCATATGATTAATAAGGCGCTGATTCAGGAAGACGCCCACACACTGCTCGAGACCCTAAGAGAAAGATGATGTTCCAAAATCAACGCGGTGCTAGCAGCCTGTGCCTCAAGATTTTCCAAACAGCAGCCTCAAAGAAAGCCGCCAGCTGGCCCAACACCCCCAGGACCCCAATGTCCACCCCGCACCCAACTGGACAAGCCCCTGCCGGTAATGTAGGAGCTCAAGCTCAGAAGAGCAACACGGCTATGGCAGGAGTGCAGTGCTTCAATTGTAGGGAGATGGGGCACTACGCCAATAACTGCCCTCACAAGCGTCAGCCCGTCAGCCCAGTGAGGTTCAACCTGGGATCGACACTCAAGACGCGGCGCCAAAGACTACCAAGGAAGAGGAACCCCGCAGACCCCGCGCACCCCAAGGACAGCTGGAAGAGGTCGCGTGAACCACATCACTGCCGAAGAGGCTCAAGATGCGCCAGACGTGGTTTACGGTACGTTCGCTGTCAACTCCGTACCTGCTTCAGTTTTGTTCGACTCGGGCGCCACTCATTCGTTTATATCGGGATACTTGGTTAAAAAGCATAACTGGAACACTATACAGTTAAGAAACCCGTTGTTAGTGCAATCCCCTGGGAAAGAATTAAGAACAACTGCTATTTGTCCGAAAATGGATATAGTAATAAAAGGAGTAAAGTTCCTAGCGAACTTAATATTATTGGATACTAAGGGTATAGAAGTAATCCTTGGAATGGATTGGCTAACCAAGTACAAGGGTCAGATAGACTGCATCAAGAGAGCTATCTCTCTTACCACGATACCGAGGGGATTAGAGTGGAGTTCTTATCTAATCTCGCCTCTAAGGGGTAGTACTGAACTGCCTAAAAGGTACTTCCTTGGAGAAAGTGCCGATAGTCAAGGAGTACCCAGATGTCTTTCCTGATGAGTTGCCCGAATCCCGCCAGATCGAGAGGTGGAGTTCGTGATTGAGTTGGTACCTGCACGGCTCAATCTCAAAGAGACCTTACCGGTTACCTTCCAATGAGTTGGTCGAGAGGAAGAAGCAGATTGAAGAACTGCAAGAGAAAGGATTCATCAGGCCCAGGTCGTCGCCTTGGGGATCGCCGGTAATATTCGTGTCGAAGAAAGATGGTAGTCTGAGGATGTGCATAGACTACAGGTCTTTGAATGAGGTCACGATCAAGAACAAGTATCCGCTGCCTCGGATTGATGACCTGTTTGATCAGTTGAAGGGAGCTCAAGTTTTCTCCAAGATAGATCTGCGGTCGGGATATCACCAGCTGAAGATAAGAAAGGAAGATATTCAAAACAAACCTTCACCACTGATATGGACTGTATGAGTTCACAGTCATGTCTTTTGGATTAACCAATGCTCCTTCTTATTTCATGAATCGATGAATAAGGTCTTTATGGAGTATTTAGACAAGTTAAATCGTAGTCTTTATCGACGACATTCTTGTCTATTCGAAGAGCGGAAAAGAGCATGAGGATCATCTGCGGATAGTCTTGGAGACGTTAAGGGAGCATCAGCTGTATGCCAAGTTCAGCAAGTGTGACTTTTGGTTAAAGGAAGTCTCTTTCCTGGGTCATATTTTTTCTGCTGCCGGAGTAGCAGTGGACCCCGCCAAAGTGAGAGATGTTTTGGATTGGCAACGGTAAGTCGATCCCGAGAGATCCGAAGTTTTCTTGGATTAGCTGGTTATTATCGAAGATTCATTGAAGGTTTCTCGAAGATAGCCAGACCTCTTACTCAGCTTCTGAAGAAGGAAAAGAAGTTTGAATGGACTAAAGCTTGTGAGCAGAGTTTTCAGGAGTTGAAAAAGAGATTAACCTCAGCCCCAGTGCTTGTGTTGCCGGATATTCACAAGGACTTTGAGGTGTATTGTGATGCGTCAAAACAAGGGCTTGGATGTGTTTTGATGCAAGAAGGAAAGGTAATAGCCTATGCTTCACGACAACTGCGATCTCATGAAGAAAACTATCCTATTCATGACTTGGAGTTAGCCGCAGTTGTGCATGCGCTCAAGATATGGAGGCATTATTTGATCGGCAACAGATGTGAGATCTATACGGATCATAAAAGCTTGAAGTATATCTTCACTCAACCTGACCTCAACCTGAGGCAGAGAAGATGGTTGGAGTTAGTGAAGGATTACAATGTTGGAATTCACTACCACCCCGGGAAGGCAAATGTTGTTGCGGATGCCTTGAGCAGGAAAGCTCACTGCAACAACGTTATGGGTCAGGAAAGTCAACCAGCGCTTCACGAGGAATTCCGGCGCCTTAACCTGGAGTTGGTAAAAGAAGGGTGCCTTTATAATTTGGAGGTCAAATCAACCTTAGAAGATCAGATTCGGGAGGCTCAAAAGAATGATAAGGGTATTGCCGACCTAAAGGAGGGCCTGAAGAAAGGAAAACACCCTGGATTTACTGTAGATGACCAAGGGACGGTTTGGTTCGGGAAAAGGATAGTAGTCCCTAACCAAGAAGAGATCAAGAGTGTGGTTCTGAAGGAAGCACATGATTCGGTATACTCCATTCACCCTGGAGGTACCAAAATGTATGCGGATCTGAAGGAGAAATATTGGTGGACTAATATGAAGAAAGAAGTTGTAGACTTCGTGGCCCGATGTGATGTGTGTCAGTTGGTAAAAGCAGAACATCAAAGACCCGCCGGTCTGTTGCAGCCCTTGCAAGTGCCTGTTTGGAAATGGGAAGAAGTTGGGATGGATTTTATAACTGGGTTACCCAAAACTAAATCTGGTTATGATTCCATTTGGGTGATTGTGGACAGATTAACTAAGGTGGCTCATTTCATTCCTGTGAAGACAACTTATGCTGGTGATAAATTAGCAGAGCTTTATATGGCCAAGATAGTATGTCTGCATGGTGTGCCCAAGAAGATTGTGTCCGATCGAGGTTCCCAGTTTACCTCAAGGTTTTGGCAGAGATTACATGAGGTGATGGGCACAAATCTGAATTTTAGCACAGCATACCATCCCCAGACGGACGGTCAGACGGAAAGGGTGAATCAAATTCTGGAAGATATGCTCCGAGCTTGTGCTTTGACGTATAAAGGTTCTTGGGATCAGAATTTGCCTTATGCAGAGTTTGCTTACAACAACAGTTATCAAGCCAGTCTGAAGATGGCACCGTTTGAAGCTTTGTACGGAAGAAGGTGCAGGACACCTTTACATTGGAACGAAACAGAAAGTGGTCAGATCATTGGACCTGATATCCTGAAAGAAGCCGAAGAGCAAGTCCGGGTAATTCGTGAGAATCTGAAGACCGCTCAGTCAAGGCAGAAGAGCTATGCAGACAATCGTCGACGGGACTTAAGTTTTATACCAAGGGATCATGTGTATTTAAAGGTATCCCCATTGAAAGGAATGAAGCGGTTCCGGGTTAGTGGAAAGTTAGCGCCCCGTTATATTGGGCCATTTCGAGTGGTTGCCAGAAGAGGGGAGGTTGCTTATAAGTTGGAATTGCCGCCACAGCTGTCAGGGGTGCATGATGTTTTTCATGTATCTCAATTGAAGAAGTGTCTCAGAGTTCCCGAGCATCAGCTACCAGTTGAAGAGTTGGAGCTAAAGGAAGACTTGTCATATCCAGAGTTTCCTGTCAGAATTTTGGATGAAGCGGAACGCCGAACTCGAAGCCGGGTGATCAAGTTTTGCAAAGTTCAGTGGAGCAACCATTCAGAGAAAGAAGCAACCTGGGAGCGAGAAGAAGATCTTAGAGCAGAGTTTCCAGACCTCTTTCTTTCTTCTTCGGAATCTCGGGGACGAGATTCTCTCTAAGGGGGGTAGGTTTGTAACATCCTCATTTTTGCCTTCTGGAAGAAAAATCTACTTTAAATAAAGTAAATTCAAAAGTTGGAGTTTCATTGGTGTTTATATTAACCTGGCATCCACTCCAACCCAAAATCGCGATTCAATTCCCTTCCGGTCGAAAAATCGGATTTTCCAGTTCCGCCGGTACCCGAAAATTCACCCGAGTCCAGAAATGCTCCAAAAAGCTCCAAACCACTTTTGAAATGTTCCAAATATTCCTAAATGATTTTAGGAATTTATCCCCGAATTTTTGGACCTCCGTTCCTATTTTATCTCGCGCGGCTTTTGTTAAATGCCCGCAATTCGCTCCGGAATATTAAATTCCACAAATTTCATCCAAATTCAATCAAACCAATTCCATTGAGTTCCAAATATTCTAAAATGGCTCTAGGAATTTTTCCGGAATTTTTAGGCCATTTTTCCTAATTTTTCTCTAGGGCGGACCGTTTACGTAAAAGCGGGCCAATGAGGTCGTGCCACGTGTCATGCACTGTTCATTGTCTTCCACCTCTAGCCATGCATGAGCAATGGAGCTCCAAGCAAGCTTCAATGGTGGAGGCTTTCTTTAATTGCTCATAACTCCCTCTACGCAACTCCAAACGACGAACGGTCAGTTGCGTTGGATCCGTAGCGTCACCCTCTTCGCATTCCCCACCACCTCTCGCCGGAGAACTCGCCGGAATTCGCACGGACGCCCAAAAACCGAAAACGGCCCTCATGGCTTTAATTGCTCATAACTCGGCCGTTTCTCGTCCAAACGCCGCGCCACCACTTCCAATCTCTCGGTATAAAAGCCCTCTTTCCGGTGGTGTAAGCCTCTCTTTGCATCTCCCCACCATTTGCTCTCTAGATCAAGAAAACCGAGCGCGGGTCACTTTTTCGGTGTTCTTCGCGTTCGTCATTGGTTCTTCTTCTCCGGTGAGCCATTCTTAGAATTCTTAGGTTCCTTGTGACCGTGAGGAGGTCTAGCATCTAACCCAAGCGTTGATTTTAGGTTGCCTCGATCGTTGGCGACGAATTTCGCGTTTTTCCAACTTCGGCCGAACTGCTGCTCGTCGTCGAATTCATCAATTCCGGTGAGTTTCAATCCAATTCCTTCATCCTAGTTGTGCCTTAGGTTGTTATCTATTGGTTCCATGCTTTTGTTTGGATCAATTTCATGCAAATTTGGTGGAAAAATCGAGTTTTTGGGAGAAACCGGGTTCTTTTTCCCATTTTGGAGCTCTCTGTTTTTGGAGCTCGCCGGGCCGCTGGCCGGTCCGCCGCCACGGCGATCTGCCGCCAGCCGGCCGTCTTGCCGCCGCGCCCGCCGGCGACCGCCGCCCGCCCGCCCGTCTGGCGTGCTACTTTGCGCCACCACTTGCCCGTCTTCTTGCCGCCGCCCGCCACCTTGCCAGCGGCCGGCCGAAACCCGCCCGCCGCCCGCCGTCGGCGCCGCCACCAGCCGGCGACCTCGTCGCCCGCCACGAGCCCCACCGGCTCTCTCTCTCTCTATCTCTCTCTCTCTCTCTCTCTCTCTCTCTTTCCTGGGAACTAGTGAAGCTTCTTGGAGAAGTTTTCTCCATCTCTATGACGTGTGGGTCCCACCCGTCATACACTCAACCCAGTCAAAGCCAAGTCAACCTTTGACCCAGTCAAACCCGAGAGGAATATTCCGGGAATATTCCCGGTTTTCGATTTATTCGAAATTCAAACTTCGGAAGCTCATAACTTTCTCGTCCGAACTCCGATTAATCTCATTCAAATTTGGAGATTCAAATTTCTAAATTCATCTAAAATCAAGATCTACCTGCCAGTATTATTTTTGTAATTTTTAGATTTTATCTATTTTCTGTTATTTATTTATTGCCTCGTTTTGCGCGTAGTCGAGAGCGCCGACGCGACCGCCGACTCGCCACGGCTCGCTACGTCGCATTTACGACCTACCCGCGACAGAAGGCAAGTCCCTTTGACGCATTTTGATCCTACGTTTTCAAATGTGTTTAAATGATTTATAAACTTGCATGCTATGTTTTAAGTCGTATATCAAATATAAGGACTTAGCTAATCCAAATTGTGATTACCTCTCTTTGATATCGACAACCATATTACTTGTAACCCTAGGACATTGCTTATACCATGCTTACGCTTATATGGTATCCCTTGATTGTAGTACGGTAGAATTGCTTAGGATCTTTATCAATGAAGTTAACCCATGGGAGGGATTTCTCAAAAATGAATGTTTACCAAAATGACTTGAAGGGTATTATAATTGGTTTGATACTGTTTTTCCAAAACAAAATAAAAAGGAAAACTGTTTTGGACTTGGGCGGATTGGTATGTCGGGTGGAAGCGGATCGAGTCTTGATCCTATTGTGCAAGTACTGCCCCAAGTCATATAAGGACCGACGCTTATGATTGCCATTTTAAGCAACACCGTACTACCACACGTCTATAATGGTACGACCTGGCCCACTAATTTGTAGAAGCCTAGTTTAGACTCACCACTCGGTTGTTGTGTGAGAGCCGGAAGGAGGCTTTGTTGTTGTTGTTGTTTTCCTCACACGGCGCAAGAGGGGGCTTCTGTACTGGGTGGAGAGAACCCTAACAGCGGTGAAACCTCAGCGGGTGGGTCTAGCTAGGTAGAAACATTGTAACGGCCTTGTCACGACCTCTCTGCCGGCACACCAAAGGAAGTGTGCTAATAGCTTGGCATTAAGAGATGATCGTGTCGTGTGGGTAAAGTTGTACACCTCTGCAGAGTAAAACTATTCGAATAGCCGTGCCTACGGTCAAAGGCAAAGCAAGGAATGCTCTCATATTGGTAGATTTTGATTTTGGTTTCGAAAACTGAAAAGTGTTTTGTTTTGGGGTTCGGGAGTGGTTAGAACTCTCGGATGTTATTTGGCGGATAGAGCCAACCAGGTGGAAAGAACCTGTGTTTGTATTTGACGGATGGAGTCACATGATTAACCCTGATTCTTTAAAATCTGGCGGATAGAGCCTTTTATATCGGTGATGGTGGATAGAACCTCACTACGATATTACATAATTCAATGATTAAAAAGAATTGTGAAAAGTTGCTTTGTGAAATGCTATTACCTAAGTATGGTTTAATAAAATTTGGCTTTATGCAAATAAACCCTACTAAGCTTCCTTTGGAAAGCCCACATAAGTATACTTTCCCAGACTTGCTGAGTACGTTTGTACTCACGGGCTACATCAATGTTGTCATCATCAGAGGTTTATCAAGACGCGGCAGAGGAGGGCGAGTTCTACGCGGAGGAGTACGAGGAGGGCTGCCAGGAGGACTAGTCGCGTTTCTAGTCGTCGCCTGTGGCGTTTTGGCGTCTGCCTGTTTCGCTTTTGTTTCCACTGTTTTGGTTCCGGTCTTTAGACCGAGTATTGTAATAAGTGGCCATGTGGCCCATACTTGAATATTTATATTGCAAGTTCCGTTTTGTCTGGCAATGATGTATCACTGTGACTGTGTGTACTAGCTACTGATTTGGGACTAGTACGGAAATGCACAGGAGATTTCGGATAGCCGATCCGGGGTCTCACAGAGTTGGAGTTTTCTTGGTATTTGAAGTTGAATTTGGTCAGGACTTCAACCAAAATGTTACACCCTTTGAACAAATAACATGCCTGAAGCCTGAATTTCTGAGTTTGTCGATAACCTCAATAGCTATTGTATTTGAAAATGATTCGAGCAAAGCTGTAATATAAGTTAGGTTTACCTTGTTATCATTTTACTGGGTTCCAATGTTCTGTTGCAGATATAGGCCCCTTCTTCTCAAGGGATATCTTTCTTGTATCGACCACCAAAAAAGCGTCCTCACAAGGCCACAATAAAAATGCTTAACCATCCATAATTATTGTTTCTAGCCATCCGGTGATAACATCTGTTAGATCTACCTCCTTGACAAGATATTTAACATGACAAGTCCAAAGCAAAGGGGAACTAAGGAAATTTTTTAGCTTTTGGTAATCATGGGAAAACTTAAAGTGTAGTTGATAATTTACATTACTCTATTCAGACACTGAAAACAACCACAAAACTACGACATGGATTTAATGGATGACTCTGTATGTAAAATCAAACATTACCAGGCTTTCCACCAGATAAGACAGCACTCTCTACTGGCTCCACACCATAGAGCTTACATAAGAAAAACAAACAAAAATCAGATACTGTTTTCATAAAATCAAAGTGAGCAGCTAATAGTGTAGCGTAACAAGGCCTCCTAGCACTTACCTTGATATTAGGATTTTGCTCTTTGAGGTACACCCTCCCAATGCCAGAAACAAGGCCATCAATTTTCCCTCCTGTGCCCTTCCAGATTTCAGGCCCAGTTGTCTCATAATGAATCTACACGACATATTTCAGTATGAGAACTCACAAGCCAGGAAGTGGTGGTGCATCAATAATGTCCAGTATTTCTTTTGGAGGAAGGCAGTAGCCCATCGTCTCCGATGAAAGATCTGCATAGCACACAAATACAATAACTGTTCATTGAACCAGTAGTCCACATTGTCTTTTCTCATAGAGTTGAACCCAGGACAAAATCTGCTCAAACAGCAAGTAATATAGATCTTCACTGGGCATACAAAAGAAACCATGTACGTTAAAAAAATACAATCACATTCAAAATACTATTCAGTATCATGGTCTGCCTGTTGTGTAGACGGGAGTAACGATCCCCACAACGGCAAGCCCCAATCTTGAAGTAAAAAGGGCAGTCGATCCTATCCTTCCCGGTGCCAAATATTGAAGCCAAGTGCTCCGCCATGATTTTGAAAGCACTTCAGTTGACACTAAAGCTATAGAAAACCAGGATAGAAGAAATGCATCAGAAATCCCAGACCAAATCATGAGAATTCTGAGTGCTTATACACACATGATTGGGTTATCTGGTAATTAGGGAGCAAGGAATACCTCGATTAAACTCATCATAGCGCAATACAGATGACAAAATAGAAAAAGGGAACATATGCAGCTAAACTAAACCAGGTTCACAAAACCTAAATATCTTTTAAGATCACCACCAAGTACAATTCCTCTAACTTTACCCCTGTAATACCCACTGCGTGATTGGAACATTATAATCTCAAGCTCTGCCAAGAAAACTCTAATCCCAGATTCCCAGTCCCTTTCTGTTCGCGCAAAAAACGTGAAGGGGGTTTTCGGCCTCGAACACACAAGACAAACACCGGGTTTGCAGAGCGTGCTAGTCGATTTGACCTGAAATCGACAAGGTAGAATTTGTAATTCGATCAAAGCCGATAAACAAAGATCTATCGGCTTTTCGCTAGTCGGCAAGAACCGATTAGGAGATAACTAGATCAACCGGTTACAGTTGATCCGGATATAAGGTAAAATCGGCTTCGGGAAGGCGATGCGCAACAAAACGAAGCAAATCAAACCTGGGTGAAATCGGCCAAAATCAACAATCGGCGATGCGCAGCTATGTTGATTCCGTCGACTTGCAGAGAAATCTATGAAGCTAAAGCAATGTAAAAGAAAAGGCTTGTAAAAAGTAGGTGTGTTGTTAGATTTGATTGATTTCTTTGCTTGACGCCCTCCTCCTTTTATAACACGCCTGACCGATCCGAGTTGTGCATGGATATGGTGCTTTTATCCGTATTGGCCTCTTATCTGATTTCCTTCCCTTTTAGAAACGGTTTCCCTTTCCGATTCGTTTACCGATTTCTTTTCCATATCTTCTCCGTCTTAGACCGATTCCAATACATATTGAATTTTGGTGCAAACACTTTCTTAACCTAATCTGCACACCCACTCAAAACTATTAATATTAGAAGAACCAAGTGAATAAAAAGAGGATTAAAAGAATTGCAATCTACTTCAAGACATCGTCAGGGCTAGAACTTGCACCTAATAAACTGACCAGTTTTCAACCTAAATCTGCACACCGTTCAAAACGATTAAAGCCAAACCTAAACAAGACGAAACTGCTTATCCCACTGAAATGTTTAGTGTTTCTCCCCTTGCAACTGGAAAAGAGAGCAAACAACGTAGCACAAAAAGAAACAAATTTTTGCCTGTTGCACGAGGGCATTCCTTCTGGAGTAGGCCTTGTTATATCCGATCCCTTTTTAAAACCTAAGTTGCACACCATTTAGACCATTAATCTTCAATTGAAGAAAAACAACCCAAAAACAAAGTAAAAGCAATTAACACCCAGAACGGCATGGATGCACTCATAATTTAGAGTAGTCTACTGCTTCTTTCTTCATAAACTTCAGGAATCCAGTAGAACATGTGTATACATCATAAATTTCCAGCTGCTTCAATCTAAACATAGCTATAGCTGTACATCTAACCCCAAGAGATGTTTTTTTTACTCTAGCAATTGATTTGATTAGTAAAAAAGAACCACCCGACTATCCCGCTACGCGACGATAAGACAAAGCACTCAGCAGTAGCGCAGTAGAGGGGATCAAAAGCGCGAGGAATCACAGAAGGTGGTTTGTTTCGATAAAAAGAAGAAGAAGAAGAAGAAGAAAACCCTAGCTTCAGCTCTCCTATCAGTTAATCCCAACAAACATGGAGTGCTAGCTCCTGAACCAAAAGCACAGAGACACCGGCGGAGCGCGCGGGAAGGCAAAACAAGCGGAGCGCGCGAGGAGTGTCGGCGGAGTACCAGCACGGGCAGCGCGGCTGAGGCGAGAGGAAGCAGCAGGGCGGTGCGGCCGAGGCGAAGGGAAGCAGCAGGACGGGGTAGCGCGGCTGAGGCGAGAGGAAGCAGCAGGGCGGGGCGGCTGAGGCGAGAGGAAGCAGCAGGGCGGCGCGGCCGAGGTGAGGGGAAGCAGCAGAGGCGCCCGAGGCGAGGGGAAGCAAAGAGATTCGGGGCGGCGTGGGCCGAGGCGCAGGGAAGCAAAGAGACGGGGGCGCGGCCGAGGCGAAAGGAAGCAGCAGGACGGGGTAGCAGGGCGGCGCAGCCGAGGCGAGGGGAAGCAGCAGGACGGGGTAGCGCGATCGAGGCGAGGGGAACCAGCGGGGCGGCGCGGCCGATGCGAGGGGAAGCAGCAGGATGGGGTAGCGTGGCCGAAGCGAGGGGAAGCAGCGGGGCGGCGCGGCCGAGGCGAGGGGAAGCAGCAGGGCGGGGTGGGCGAAGCAAGCGGCATGGCGGATCGTGCGAAGCACTAAGGCGTGGAGAGCTCCGCATCGAGGGATCTGTTGGCGCTGGACGGGCTGGCCCTCGGGGACGCGTGGAGAGCGGATCGGCAACGACGCAAGGGACGGACGGCAACGAAAAATCGAGCGACGTGGCCCTCGCGAGTGCTCGCGTTCTCCACCACTTATAGTATAAGTTAATATTAATATTCATATCCTGTGCAAACACACGTACTGGTGTTCTGCCTTGTCTTCTTCCCTATTTAATACCGACTTGTCCCTGATACCAAACGGTGGAAAATTAGCTCACTGTACGAAGCCATCTCTGGCTGCATGACGCCCTGACCTAAAATTTACTTGATACCTAATTAGAGCTGACAAAAAAAGCTCATTGGGGTTCAAATCAAAATTATTTCGATTACAGTAGTTCATAAGTTTTAAATTGAAAATGAGTCTGTTTTGAGCTAAAAAATGTTAATGAGACTCGGCTCGACAGTAACTCGTTTGCTCGAATTTAAAATAACCACTTAAGTAGTAAATAAAATAATTTTATGTTGAATTATACCAATTCCAAAAGAAGCTTGATAATAGTTTTAAAACAATACACACGGCGCCATCCATACAATTTCTTTTCTTTTTACCTGCCACGCTTGAGCTAGCGGGCTCTCTCTCTCTCTTTTTGTCCAGCGAGCGAGATTTCCTGAGACCTGACTCTACTTGAGCTAGCTCCTAGCTAGCCTACCGGAGCATGGCGGCAGGCCTCCTTCCCGAATTCCAAATGCTCTTCCCCTGGATTGCCCGTGTCATTTTCACGCACTTACCAGGAACAAGAGCTCTCTCTCCTGTATAATTTCTTATCTGTCCATCTATTCCATCGCGTCAACATTAAAGCCTGCGTTGCACTACATGTATACCGACTACCTAGGCAGCGGCAGCAGCAGCGAGTTTATACTCATGCAATTTGTCTTGGCCTCTTGGGCACTGATCACTCGTTAGCATGGGTGTAGTAATATCCAAGCATAGGTATATTTTGTAGGGAGAATCGTGATGCAATTAATTATTTAATTTTGTACAAAATTAAATAAAACAATGATGGGTGCTACTGCTTGCAGTTGCAACTGCCCTGTTCCTCAATTTTCTTCCCCCAGTTCTGGTCCGTAGTTGTTCAGCTTTTCTCCCTTCATTGAACGGAACAAGAAAGGCAGCCTGTTTGACTTTATTTGCTATTTTTTGTTCTTTGAACCAGTGTTACTAACTATGTGGAGTTCCGAATTCATGTGTGTAATGCTTTTTTTTCCCTGTGAAACAGATCCTGTGTGTAATGCTGAAATTTCAATATCTCTTATGCTTTCTTTTTGTCTTCAATTTAAGATCATTTCAGGCGTAATTATGTGTAACATACTCTTTTTCGCTTTCTGGAGAAAAAAACCTAATTTAAATAAAATAAATTCAAAAGTTGGAGTTTCTCTGGTGTTTATATTAACCTGGCATCCATTTCTATCCAAAATCGGGAATTAATTCCCTTCCAGTCGAAAAATCGGATTTTCCAGCCTCACGGCATTCTAAAATTCACCTGAGTCCAAAAATGCTCCAAAAATCCCCAAACCACTTCTAAAAGGTTCCAAATATTCTAAAATGATTTTAGAAATTATTCCCCGAATTTTTGGACCTCCGTTCCTATTTTATTGCGCGCGGCTTTTGTTTAATGCCCGCAATTCGCTCCGGAATATTTAATTCCACAAATTTCATCCAAATTCAACCAAACCAGTTCCATTGAGTTCCAAATATTCTAAAATGGCTCTAGGAATTTTTCCGGAATTTTTAGGCCATTTTTTCTAATTTTTCTTTAGGGCGAATCTTTTGCGTAAAAGAGGACCAATAGGGTGGTGACACGTGGCAAGTGAATAGTGTCATCTTCAACCTCTATCCTTGCATGGTTGGTGGAGCTCAAGCAAGCAACAATGGAGGGAGACCTTCTTTAAATGCTTGTAACTATCTCCACGTAACTCCAAACGATGAACGGCCGGTTGCGTTGGATTCGTAACGTCGTCCTCTTCACATCCCCCACCACCTCTCACCGGAAAACTCGCCGGAGTGCGCACGATCGGGCAAAAACCGAAAACCGTCCAAATGCATTCAATCCTCTTTTACTCGGCCGTTTCTCGTCCAACCGGCGCACCACCACCTCCATTCTCTCCGTGTAAAAGCCCTCTTCCCGGTGGTATGATCCTCTTTTGGCATCTCCCCTCCGTTCAATCTCTAGCTCAAGAAAACCGACGCCGGGTGCAAGTTTTTCGGTGTTCTTCGTGTTCGTGCTTGTCCCGTCCTCTCCGGTGAGCCATTCTTCTTTTGTCTTAGTTCCTTATGACCGTGAGGAAGTCTAGAAGCTCATCCAACAATTGGTTTTAGGTGGGATCAAGTTTTGGCGACGAATTTCGCGTTCTTTTCCATTCGGCCGAAGCTTCGTTCGTCGTTGAATTCATCAATTCCGGTGAGTTTAGGTTCAATCCCTTCCTCCTAGATGTACCTTAGGTTGTTATCTATTGATTCCATGCTTTGGTTTGGATCAAATCCATGCAAAATTGGGCTAAAAATCGATTTTTTTAAGCAAGGGGGCCTTCTCTGTTTTTTTTTTGGGAAGCACTGTGTACGTGGTGCCCGTGTGCGTGCAAGCGTGGCCGCCGGCGAGCCGCCGCCGCTCCTCACGGGCCGGCGAAAGCCACCGCCGCCATCGCTTCGCCTGCTGCCGCTGCGCCGCCGTTCGTGCGTCAAGACGCAGCGCTGCAGCGCCGCCACGCCGCCGCCACGCCGGTTCTCCTCTCTCTCCCTCAAGCTCTCTCTCTCCTCCATAGCCATGGAGATGGCAAGCTTCATGAGGAAGCTTTCCCCCATCCCAATGACATGTGGGGCCCTTGCATGGGTAGACCCAGTCAAAGTCCGGTCAAAGCTCCGTTTGACCAGTCAACCCGAGAAGGAATATTCTGGGAATATTCCCGATTTTCCAATTATTCGAAATTCAAACTTCGGAAGCTCATAACTTTCTCATCCGAACTCTGTTTGACTCCATTGAAATTTCTAAATTCATATAAAATCAAGATCTACCTGCCAGTACTAATTTTGTAATTTTTAGATTTTTTTTATTTTCTGGTATTTATTTATTACCTCGTGTTGCGCGTAGACGAGACCGCCGACGCCGCCGCCGGACTTCACGCATTCGACGACCTTTCCGCGAACGAAGGCAAGTCCCTTGACGCATTTTGATCCCTGGTTTATAAAATGCTTTTAATCTGTTTATAAAGTTGCATGGCTATTTTTAATAAAATATGTCAAATATAAGTGATAGTTAATCCGAATTTGATGATTCCTCCTTGACATTGTTAATCATATCCGTTGTAACCCTAGAACATTGTTTATACCATGTTTATGTTATATGGTGTCCTTTGCTACATAGTTCGTTAGAAATGCTTAGGACCCTTTTCCGAGGGGTGGGGCTATTCAAAAAGAATGTTATCAAATGTGATTTGAAAGCTACTAGTATGATTTTAGTACTGTTTTCTAAAATAAAAAGAAAAGAAAAATGATTTCGACTTGGGCGGCATGGAATGTCGGGTGGGAGCGGATCGAGCCTTGATCCTTTTGTGCAAGTACCGCCCCAAGTCATATAAGGATCGACGCTTATGTTTGTCATTTTAAGCATAACTGTACTACCACATGTCTAAAATGGTACGACCTGGCCTACTAATTTGTAAAAGCCTAGTTTAGACTCACCATTCGGGTGGATGTGAATGCCGGACGGAGGCAATGTTGTTTTTCTCACACGGCGCAAGAGGGGGCTTCAGATCAGGTGGAGAGAACCCTAACAGCGGTGAAACCTCAGCGGGTGGGTCTAGCTAGGTAGATACATTGTAACGGCCTTGTCACGATCTCTCTGCCGGCACACCAAAGGAAGTGCGCTAATAGCTTGGCATTAGGAGATGATCGTGTCGTGTGGGTAAAGTTGTACACCTCTGCAGAGTAAAACTATTCGAATAGCCGTGCCTACGGTTAAAGGCAAAGCCAAGAATGCTTTCATATTGGTAGACTTTGATTTTGTTTTTAAAACCGAAAAGTGTTTTGTTTTGGGGTTCGGGAGTGGTCAGAACTCTCGGATGTTGTTTGGCGGAAAGAGCCAACCAGGTGGATAGAACCTGTTTTACATTTGACGGATGGAGTCACATGATGAACTTTGGTCCTTTAAAAGTTGGCGGATAGAGCCTGTATGTTAGTTATGGTGGATAGAACCTTACTACGTTATTAAATAATTCAATTATTAAAAAGATTTGTAAAAGATGCTTTGTGAAATTATTTACTTACGTATGGTTTAATAAAATGTGGCTTTATGCAAATAAACCCTACTAAGCTTCCTTTGGAAAGCCCCTCATGATCATACTTTCCCGACTTGCTGAGTACTTTTGTACTCACGTGCTATACCAACATTGTCATCATCAGAGAACTTTCAAGATGCTGCCGAGGAGGAGGAGTTCTTCGAGGAGGATTGCCAGGAGGACTAATTGCGTTCCTAGTCGTCGCCTGTGGCGTTGTGGCGTTCGCTTGTTGCTTTCTTTTGTTTCCGCTATTTTGTGTGTCCGGTCGTTGGACCGAGTATTGTAATAAGTGGCCATGTGGCCCATACTTGCGTATTTATATTTCAAATTTCGTCTTGTTCGGCAATGAAGTATCACTGTGACTGTGTGTACTAGCTACTGATCTGGGACTAGTACGGAAATACACAGGAGATTCTGGATAGCCGATCCGGGGTCTCACAGCGGTGGTATCAGAGCCTGGACGACTGTAGGACGTGACCTAGTTAGCATGGCAAAGCCTTAAGGACTTATATTTTGTACAAACATACTTACAAAAGTTTAAGTTCCTTTGCTTCTATCTCCTCTATCTTAGTGTCTTGCGCTCATCCTATCCTTTATAAAAATTTGGTTACTAATTCCCCTTTGTTTTCAAATTGTAGATGCCGACTTTCACCACCTTCACGCTTCAAAGCGGGAGGCTTTATGCGGAGTCACATCGATGCTCCAGGAGTTGGGCTTCCCCCATCGCCCGGAGTATCGCTACCAGTCGATGCCTGGTCTTGGCCAGGACATGTGGCAGGTCCGCTTGCTAGTCTTCGCGAGGAGCCGAGTTCGCGACGAGGACCGGCCGTTCTACTTCACGGCCGAGAGACCGTTTCTGGCGTACGCGCTTCAGGACGCGGCCAGGAAGGCTATCCTCATGTTGGGGCATAGCTACCGCGACCGCTTGGAGGACTCCCCGTACCGTCTGTTTCCCCGCTTCCAGTTCGGAATGAGGCACAGTCTGTTCCAGAGTTTGGCGCAGGAGGCTGACCCGACCGTGGTCCACTTGGGATCCCTCGTCCAGGCGCAGGATGAGGCCTATGTGCGGATGGCCGACGAGCTGCAGGGTCTGCGTCGGGACTTGACGGCAGCGCGAGAAACGATCTATCGACTCGAGGAGGAGAGGAGGGACACCCAGTCGCCACCACCACCCACCCCGGTTCAGGAGGACCCGCCGATCCGCGACATACCGATGGACGCTCAGTCAATCCGGTGTCCCCAGGGCCTGAAGCTTCGGACTACGGCGCGCAAGTCAGTTCGGCCCCAGTCGCCGTTAGGAGTGTCCCTGGGCTTCTTGGTTGCCTCTGGAGGAGCATGACCGTCTTTAGCTGCTACGCCTTCTCGCAGCAGGAGCGAGGAGGAGGAGGACCCGTCCCCGCGTGGCTCTGCGGGTGACGCTAGTGACTAGTTGTCTAGCCTGAAGGACCTTTACTTTGTTCTGTGATCGTATTAGAACGATAGATAAGTGTTTGTTGGACTGTATCGTGCCCTTAGGCAGTTGTGATACAGCCAGCCCCAAAACTACTTTGTTTTAATGGAAGTTCAGTTGGTTTTCTCCCTTCTGTTGTGTGCTTTTGTGGTTGTGCTCTTGTTGTTGAGGATGTGGTTTAGTCCCCTGTTGCTTACCTGTGCTTTTCCCTCTTTCCTGGTGCTTGACCGCCTTGTGCAGATGGAGAACCCTGGTCGTGGTCGTGGCCGTGGAAGACCCGCAGGCCGCGGCAGAGGCCGTGGACGTGCTCGTGGTCCAGTGCACTTTTCAGGAAGCAGAGTACGTGGAGCCACCGCAGCCACAAGGACAAGAGCAAGTTCAACACCCGGCAGCTCAGCATGATCCGCCGCCGCCCCCACCTCCGGCTCAACCGCCTAATCTGGAGCAGATGATGGCGATGCAAATTCAACTCCTTCAGGCGTTAGCTCAGAATGTCCTGAATCAGCCTCAAGCCGCAGCAGCACCGGCTCAAGCTCCACCGCCCCCATCCAAGTTTGGGGAGTTCATGCGGACTCGACCCCCAACCTTTGCTGGTTCCGCAGACCCGTTGGATGCGGATGACTGGCTCAAGGAAATCGAACGGAAGCTCCATTTGGCTCAGTGTGACGAAGTCGAGAGCGTGCATTTTGCTTCGTATCAGCTCAAGGGTACGACAGCCAACTGGTGGGAGAATTACTGTGCCGCCCATGCCGACCCGCAGAACATTCCCTGGAATGAGTTCGTTGAAACCTTCAGAGCTACCCACATCCCGAAAGGGATTATGGAGATGAAACGTCGGGAATTTCATAAGCTGCAGCAGGGAAACTTGTCTGTTTCCGAGTACCTTAACAGGTTTACTCAGCTATCCCGCTATGCGGCCGCCGATGTTGCTACTGATGAGGCCAAGATTTGGCGATTTATGGAGGGCATGGACCCAAACTTGAAGGTGCAGCTAGTGTCGAGCGACTTCCCGTCGTTCCAACACATGATTAATAAGGCGCTGATTCAGGAGGATGCCCAGCGCCAGCTGTTCGAGACCCGGAAGAGAAAGATGTTCCAGAATCAACGGGGTGTCAGCAGCTCTAGGCCCCGCACCTTCCAGCAGCAGCAGCCCAGCAGCCTCCAATGCACCTCGGACCCCAATGTCCACCCCGCGCCCCACTGGACAAGCCCCTGCCGGCAATGCAGGAGCTCAAGCTCAGAAGAGTGGGACTGCTTTGGCAGGAGTGCAGTGCTTCAATTGCAGGGAGATGGGGCACTACGCCAACAACTGCCCTCACAAGCGCCAGCCCGTCACCCCAGTGAGGTTCAACCTGAGATCGACGCCAGCCCGCGCTCCAGCGCCAGCTCAAGGAAGAGGAGCCCCACAGACCCCATGCACCCCGAGGACTGCTGGAAGAGGCCGCGTGAACCATATCACGGCAGAGGAGGCTCAGGATGCGCCAGACGTGGTTTATGGTATGTTTGTTGTCAACTCAGTACCTGCTTCAGTTTTGTTTGATTCTGGCGCCACTCATTCTTTCATATCGGAGTACTTGGTTAAAAAGCATAACTGGGATACAATACAGTTAAGAAACCCTTTGTTAGTATAATCCCCTGGAAAAGAATTAAGAACAACTGCTGTTTGCCCAAAAGTGGATCTAATAATCAAAGGGGTAAAGTTACTAGCGAACTTAATGCTACTGGATACTAAGGGTATAGAAGTAATCCTTGGAATGGATTGGTTAACCAAATACAAGGGTCAGATAGACTGTGCCAGTAGAGTTGTCTCTCTTACTAGCCCTGAGGGAGGTAGAGTGGAATTCTCTTCTAATCTTTCCTCTAAGGGGGGTAGTACCCTGAACCGTCTCAAAGGTACTTCATTGGAGAAAGTGCCGATAGTCAATGAGTACCCAGATGTGTTCCCGGATGAGTTGCCCGATATGCCACCAGATCGAGATGTGGAATTTGTGATTGAGCTAGTACCTGGTACCGCTCCAATCTCGAAGAGACCCTACCGGTTGCCTTCTAATGAGTTGGTCGAGATGAAGAAGCAGATTGAAGAACTGCAAGAGAAAGGCTTCATCAGACCCAGTTCGTCGCCGTGGGGGTCGCCAGTGATCTTTGTCTCCAAGAAAGACGGTAGTCTAAGGATGTGCATAGACTACAGGTCGTTGAACGAAGTCACAATTAAAAACAAGTACCCGTTGCCTCGGATAGATGATCTGTTTGATCAGTTGAAGGGAGCTCAAGTCTTCTCCAAGATAGATTTGAGATCGGGATATCACCAGCTGAAGATAAGAAAAGAGGATATTCCGAAGACAGCCTTCACTACCAGACATGGACTGTATGAGTTCACAGTCATGTCTTTCGGATTGACAAATGCTCCTTATTTCATGAATTTGATGAATAAGGTCTTTATGGAGTATTTAGACAAGTTCGTCGTAGTCTTCATCGACGACATTCTTGTCTATTCCAAGAGCAGAAAAGAGCATGAAGATCATCTGCGGATAGTCTTGGAAACACTAAGAGAGCATCAGCTGTATGCTAAGTTTAGTAAGTGTGACTTCTGGCTGAAGGAAGTATCTTTCCTGGGTCATATCATCTCTGCTGCAGGAGTAGCAGTAGATCCCGCGAAAGTGAGAGATGTTTTGGATTGGACACAGCCTAAGTCAGTCCCGGACATCAGAAGTTTTCTTGGGTTAGCTGGTTATTATCGGAGATTCATTGAAGGTTTCTCTAAGATAGCCAAACCTCTTACTCAACTTCTGAAAAAGGAAAAGAAGTTTGAATGGACCAAAGCTTGCGAGCAGAGTTTTCAGGAGTTGAAGAAGAGATTAACTTCGGCCCCAGTTCTTATCCTGCCGGATATTCACAAGGACTTTGAGGTGTACTGTGATGCTTCGAAACAAGGACTTGGATGTATTTTGATGCAAGAAGGACAGGTTATAGCCTACGCTTCGAGACAGCTGCGACCTCACGAAGAAAACTATCCTATTCATGATTTGGAGTTAGCCGCAGTTGTGCATGCGCTCAAGATTTGGAGGCATTATTTGATCAGCAATAGATGCGAGATCTATACGGATCATAAGAGTCTGAAGTATATCTTCACTCAGCCCGATCTTAACCTGAGGCAGAGGCGATGGTTGGAGTTGGTGAAAGATTATAATGTGGGAATTCATTATCATCCTGGAAAAGCAAACGTTGTTGCAGATGCATTAAGTAGGAAAGCACACTGCAACAATGTTTCGGTACAAGACAGCCAGTCGGCGCTTCAGGAGGAATTCCGGCGTCTTAACCTAGAAATAGTAAAGGAAGGATGCCTTTACAACTTGGAGGTGAAATCAACCCTTGAGGATCAGATTCGAGAAGCTCAGAAGGATGATAAGGGTATTGCGGATCTGAAAGAGGGTCTGAAGAAAGGAAAACACCCTGGATTTTCTGTAGATGACCAAGGTACGGTTTGGTTCGGAAATAGGATAGTAGTCCCTAACCAAGAAGAAATCAAGAAGGTGATCTTGAAGGAGGCTCACGATTCAGTGTATTCTATTCACCCAGGAGGCACCAAAATGTATGCTGAGTTGAAAGACAAGTATTGGTGGTCCAATATGAAGAAAGAAGTTGCAGCCTTCGTAGCTCGGTGTGATGTGTGTCAGCTGGTGAAAGCAGAACATCAAAGACCAGCCGGTCTATTGCAGCCTTTGCAAGTGCCTGTTTGGAAATGGGAAGAAATTGGGATGGATTTTATAACTGGGTTACCCAAAACAAAATCCGGTTATGATTCCATCTGGGTTATCATGGACCGATTAACCAAAGTGGCCCACTTTATCCCAATAAAGACGACGTATTCCGGTGATAGGCTTGCCGAGCTGTATATGGCCAAGATAGTGTGTCTGCACGGTGTACCAAAGAAGATAGTGTCCGATCGAGGTTCCCAGTTCACCTCGAGGTTTTGGCAGAAGTTGCATGAAGTGTTGGGCACAAATCTGAATTTCAGCACTGCGTACCATCCCCAGACCGATGGCCAGACGGAAAGAGTCAATCAGATCCTAGAAGACATGTTGAGAGCGTGTGCTCTAACGTATAAAGGCTCGTGGGATCAGAATTTGCCCTATGTGGAGTTTTTGTACAACAACAGTTATCAAGCCAGTTTGAAGATGGCCCCGTTTGAAGCCCTGTACGGGAGAAAATGCAGGACGCCTTTGTATTGGAAGGAAACAGAAGGTGGTCAGATCATTGGACCTGATATTCTGAAAAAAGCCGAAGAACAAGTCAAACAGATCCGAGAGAATCTGAAGACCGCGCAGTCAAGACAGAAGAGCTATGCTGATAATCGTCGAAGGGAGTTAAGTTTTGTGCCTGGTGATCATGTATACCTGAAGGTATCCCCTCTCAAAGGAATGAAGCGGTTCCGTGTCAGTGGAAAATTAGCACCTCGCTATGTCGGACCGTTCAAGGTGATTGCCCGAAAAGGAGAAGTTGCGTATAAGTTGGAGTTGCCGCCACAACTGTCAGGGGTACATGATGTCTTTCATGTGTCTCAATTGAAGAAGTGTCTCCGAGTGCCGGAGCATCAGATGCCGCTGGAAGAGATGGAGCTCAAAGAAGACCTGTCGTACCCGGAGTACCCGATCAAGATTTTGGATGAAGCCGAGCGTCGCACCCGCAGCCGAGTGATCAAATTCTGCAAGGTTCAATGGAGCAACCACTCTGAGAAGGAAGCTACTTGGGAGCGTGAAGAAGATCTTCGAGCAGAGTTTCCTAACCTCTTTCTTTCTCCGTTTGAATCTCGGGGACGAGATTCTCTCTAAGGGGGGGTAGGTTTGTAACATCCTCTTTTTCGCTTTCTGGAGAAAAAAACCTAATTTAAATAAAGTAAATTCAAAAGTTGAAGTTTCTCTGGTGTTTATATTAACCTGGCATCCATTTCTATCCATAATCGGGAATTAATTCCCTTCCAGTCGAAAAATCGGATTTTCCAGTTCCCGTCGGTACCCGAAAATTCACCTGAGTCCAAAAATGCTCCAAAAATCCCCAAACCACTTCTAAAAGGTTCCAAATATTCTAAAATTATTTTAGGAATCATTCCCTGAATTTTTGGACCTCCGTTCCTATTTTATTGCGCGCGGCTTTTGTTTAATGCCCGCAATTCGCTCCGGAATATTTAATTCCACAAATTTCATCCAAATTCAACCAAACCAGTTCCATTGACTTCCAAATATTCTAAAATGGCTCTAGGAATTTTTCCGGAATTTTTAGGCCATTTTTCCTAATTTTTCTTTAGGGCGAATCTTTTGCGTAAAAGAGGGCCAATAGGGTGGTGACACGTGACAAGTGAATAGTGTCATCTTCAACCTCTAGCCATGCATGGTTGGTGGAGCTCAAGCAAGCAACAATGGAGGGAGACCTTCTTTAAATGCTTGTAACTCCCTCCACGTAACTCCAAACGACGAACGGCCGATTGCGTTGGATTCGTAATGTCGTCCTCTTCACATCCCCCACC